>OY992894.1:76807738-76952738 GCA_963921405.1 Cepaea hortensis | reverse complement strand
CAGACAGACAGACAGACAGACAGACAGACAGACAGACAGACAGTCGGTAACGGGAACGGGAACTTATATGACTACTTATATGAATTAAATGAGATGCTCCCCACCAGGGACTGGGCGAAGCCGGGCAGGGTCAGGCAGACAGATAGACAGACAGATAGACAGACAGATAGACAGTCGGGAACGGGAACTTATATGACTACTTATATGAATTAAATGAGATGCTCCACACCAGGAGCTGGGCAATGCCGGGCCGGGTCAGACAGACAGACAGACAGACAGACAGACAGACAGACAGACAGACAGACAGACAGTCAGTCGGTAACGGGAACGAGAACTTATATGACTACTTATATGAATTAAATGAGATGCTCCCCACCAGGGTCTGGGCGAAGCCGGGCAGGGTCAGCTAGTATATATATATATATATATATATATATATATGTATATATATATATATATATATATATATATATATTATATCACACACACACACTCACACACACTCACACACACACACACACACACACACAGAAACACGCACACATATATCTTAATTTTCTATACGGTGTATCTGTTTCCTTCGCACTGTGTAGGTCTCTGATTATTTTTCCGGTGAGGGAAAAGGAGAATCATCCCTGATGCAAAGGCGTTCATGCATAATGAGATGCTCTCGTCAGGTGGCTTACCGCCTGGGACAATATAACTTTGAAGTCTCTTGTCTGGAACCTACAAGACAAATGAAATAAATGGAGACCTAAAACACGGAGTAGCGAATTACGGACAGAGGTGTTCATGTTGGAAGGAAATCTTCTTCTTTTTCTGCGTTTACCCGGAGTGTTTTTTCAGACACAACTCACAACGTGAAAACAGTAGATAATGAAAACCTTGGGATAATTCTCGGATGCAACAGAGATACATCTTATTGAGCCAAGAGACATTTTCTGGACGTTCCTCTATGACAAGCATGTTAAAACTGGCCAGAGCACATGATTACCTTAGAGTGAAGGACGACATTCCCACACCCCTTCAAGCTGTCCCATCTTTACCTGAAGAAAATCGACAGTAGATAGTTAGATCATGAATGGGACATGCAGAAGAAGCAGACTCACAGACATCAATCTTGAAATGCCATAGATACTAGTGCCAGCATATACCCGTACAACATTTCGGTTCTTATCACACTTGACGCAAGTCGCAATGAGCAATATCCTGCCCCAGTAGACACAGATGTCAAAGCGCTAATACATGAACACTCTGGAGATGGCACGCACTGCTGTTTACAGATGACTTGGTTGGTCGGGGCATGCAGAGTGCATAGGCATCTTCAGGAGGCTCACATTGCAAAATCGCCAAAGAGACAAAAGGTGCTTTTTCTGTGACACCTGGCAGCCTTACGACACAACCATTCTCATATGCCCTGAAATGGCTCGTATTTACAAGTATGAATACTGGGCGACTCAATAAAAATGCCCAAGAACGTCCAGAATGGCCTCATACATTAGATGTAGCTCCACATAGTGATAAGTCACAATTAGTCAAGCTAAATGCCCATATCCGGACACACAAGCGTTCGAGGCAACGAGCGCGCTTATCGGTTAGTGAATATAGCGGTGATTGAGGTGGGAAGGCCAACGGATTGGATATACATCATCAATGCCATGAGAATCGCAGAGTGGGATCTGAAATCCTTACAAAATACCTCATATGCTCGGAGACGTACCTGCCAAGCGATTCAGGGGCGCTTTAACCCCCCCCCCCTCCCCCGGTAGGTGGAACCCGTTAGCTTTGAACCGCAGTCCATCTCGAAGACCAAAAACTCCAAATATAAACTTCTAGGTTCAAGGCTGACCAGCGTGCAGAGTAACTGGATGGCCACGGGTAAGCTGGTCGTGAAAGTTGAATGTCTGGCAGGCGTGTGGGGCTGCACTAGGCGTATGGACTCCTGCGGGACCTCCCTTGACTCTTCCCTAGCAAGCAGGCAATACTAGGGTGACCGATTATTTCCTGCAATATCCAAACTTTGTTTATGGAATTAATTAAACACGGGAATCGTCGTCGGAGCTAAGGAGCACGTGCTCTACGCTTGACACATCTTTCAGAGGTTAGCGAAGATAAAGTGAGGAGGAGAAGACGAGGAAATGGTGTGAGAAGAAGGCATAGACATAGGAGGGCAGGCGATATGAGAACAATACGAAAAGTGGAGAGACTCGGTTTCAACCATGTTTGAGTGGGATACTGGAACTGTCGTAGTGCCAGGCAGAGAGGTCCTGTATTGGAGAGGCTAATTTATGATTTTGATGTGCTCATGCTCCAGTAGCTAAATATAGACAAATATTAGTGCCCTGGGTACGCCAGTTATATAAACTCTACTGGGCAGAGGAGACATGGGCAAGGTCTGCTGGTGAAGGAAAGAGTGAAGAATGTGGTACTTGACTTGAGCCAATGGAATCACAGTTAGTTAGTTAGTTAGTTAGTCGACAGATCATCCTCATTGCACATCGAACCATTCAGTCCATAAGTGCTCGGATCCCCTCCTCAGCAAATCCCGCAGCGTGTAGCGGCTAACGACGCCAGCTCTGTGTTGGTTTATCAATCTTCTTTGGCTTCCTGCGTAGTGTTCTTGTTTGGCCACCCCTCTTTTAATTTGCTGGTTTCGCAGTCTGGCCATGGTTATAGATTCACAGTCATCACGTGGTTCATGCAAGAGTCTTACTTCTCGTAGAGCATTCAGAATGTCATCCTGGTCCATGGCGCGTCCGCCCTCCACAGTAGCCTCACCTGCGAGCTTGTCAGCCCGCTCATTTCCTTGGACTCCCGCATGCCCTGGCACGAAGTTGAAACTAATCTTTGTCAGCTGAGACCGCTCCAGAGGCAGCAACCATTCTATTCGGATCGACCCCTCCTCTATCCTCTTGATAATGTTCATTGAGTCGCTAAGGAAACATGCCCTAATGAATGTCTGTGTCTCGAGCCATGTTATTGCTTTACTTACTGCCATGACTTCCATAGTCAGGCTACTTGTGGTTTCAGTGAAAGCCCCAGAGTCCTCCTTCACAATTCTCCCTCCGGCCCGAGCTGTAAAGGCCCATGAGCTTCTCAAATGTCGGACGACCGACCCATCTGTGTAGATGACCGCATCACCGTCTAGCGAATTCTCGAAAATCAACGCTTGTACTTCAGCCTCCACAGCAGCCGGATTTTCTTGTCTGCATTTTCTGTCTAGTTGGATGCAAACTGAAAAGGATGTGCAGAAATCTGTTGGCACTTGCACCCACTCCTCGCCAGGTTCTAAGTCCTCAAGTGAACACACCTGTTGAAGAATGTCTTCGGCTTGACCCATCCACGACCGTCCTCTTTTTAACCTGCTGCCCTTCACCTTCATAATTTCACTATGCAGTGGATGTTGTGTGTTTGCGTTAACTCTGAGGTAGGCGCGTGCCCTGCAAACTTGTATTCCGGGGCACACAAATGGAGATTGGTGCCTTCAGTTGGAGCCTCATAAAAGTATATGCCACAGTGGACTGTTTTGTCAGAAAGGAACACTGGGACTGGCTTAAGGAATTGGAGGAATTACCAGGTGATAGCCTACTCATCTGTGGTGACTTCAATGCGAAGAACAGAGAATAAGACAGTAGTGGAGAAAACCGAAAGGGAATTGCCCTTGCGGATGCCACGTTGGACTTCGATGTGGTCTTAATAAATGACGGGAGGCCGACGAGAATGGCAAAGAGGCCTAGCGATGCAGACACAGCTATTGACTTGTCTCCCAGTCATCAGTCCTTGATTTAAAGTGGACTGTTTTTAATGACAATGGGAGTGATCACATGTCATGTTCATTCTTGATCTCTAAATCCAGGAAAATTAAGGCCGGGAGAGCGTGCAAGACCTTCCGGTATGAGTGGACCGACAGTCTTCTTGAAAGTCTCAGACATGGGGCATGCAACAGGACTGTTA
Source organism: Cepaea hortensis (assembly GCA_963921405.1). Classification (NCBI taxonomy): domain Eukaryota; kingdom Metazoa; phylum Mollusca; class Gastropoda; order Stylommatophora; family Helicidae; genus Cepaea; species Cepaea hortensis. Next base: position 76,948,784 of record OY992894.1, on the reverse strand, counting down.
AAACTCCATTTTTGCAGCCCCCATGGTGGACCCCAGATGTAGACCATGCCTGGAAAGCAAAGAGAGCTGCAGTGAAGCAGCTAAGAAAAGTGCGACAGACACCCCGAAGCTCACGAGAGGAATTGGATACAGCGGAAAATGTCAAGAAAGACAAGATGGAGGTTTTCAAGCCCTGTGCTACAGAGGTAAAAAATAAAAGAAGCAAAATGGGAATGTTTCATGAAGGAGATTGGAGGTGATATAACACTGGGAAAATTCTGGAAACTGCACAGACAAATACAAAGAAAGGATCGGCCTGTGACAGTGGGAACAATTTATAGAAATGGTGGTGTGCGAGTCACAACAGACAAAGAGAAAGGGGAGGCGTTTCTCCAGGGATATTTAGCGCAGAACAATCATAATGATGCAGACACGAGGGATGCAGTTAGAGAGGAGTTATGTGGCACCATGAAGAATATGCATTATGAAGACATCATACGGGTTGAAGATGTTAAACACATTTTGAAGAAGGCAAAAGACACGACACCAGGGCCCGATGGGGTCAGGTATGGCCACATGAAGGGTTTGAGCGAAGCAGACCTGGAGGAGATGACCGACTGCTTTAACCAGAGCATTAGGACAGCATCAGTACCGCAGGACTGGGTGCACAACTATTTCATCCCTCTCCCAAAACTATTCAAGGATCATTCAAAGCTTAGCAGCTTTATGATCATCACTTCAAAATATATTTGGGAAGGTTTTAGAGAAGATAGTCGCTGTCAAGCCGCAAGCGTTTTTGGAAAGGGGGAAGGTTCTTCCAAGAGGTCTGGGGAGCTACATGCCAATAAATGATACCTGGTCAAATGCAGCCACTTTTGCCTTTGATGTTTATGAGGGGTTCCAGAGTAGACAGGAAACGATGACGGTAGCGCTTGATCTCGAGGATGCGTACAACAGAGTTCGCTATGATATTAAATGACTGCACAGATGGAGAAGGGGGTCAATCCCTGGCGGGTGAACTGGATAGCGGCTGTCTTCTTTTCTCGTTAGGTTGCTATCATCGTATCGATCAGACACGTGTGCATCTTGGAGAACATTAGGCGAGGAAATGAGTGCGTCAGAGTGCCAGTGGAGCAGTCGACTTGTGCAGTCATAATCACATTGAGCCGGGAATGCATAGAGTGGCCAGCAGGGGCCACGGAAGTGGAAATTTAACAACTAATTCAGGATAATGCTCGCTCGGGTGATATGATCATCTACACAGATGGTTCAGTGTCAAAAGGTAGGAGAAGTTCCTGGGGGTTCGCAGCAAAAGCTAATGGTCGACGTTTGGTGCAGGAGAGCCTGGCATATGATACCATAACATCTAGCTTTAGAATGGAGGTTTATGCAGACACTGCAGCTCTCCGGTGGATGGAGAATACAATACACACACACACATCGTGTGATTGTAACTGACTCAGAAAGCATGCTGAGGAAGGTGAGGACAGGCATACTTCGTGCAGAGTGGCTTGTCTCGCTTCGGAGGACACGGGTAGCAAGCATCGCCTGGATCTTTTTTCTGGGGCATGCAGATGTGCTGGGGAATGAACAGGCAGACAGATTGGCTGGCTCTACAAAACTTGGTGGAATATTGATGCATGACAAGGCAGACGTGGTTGCGGCCTTGTGAGAGCACATGTACACCTCGTAGGAGCAAATGGATCACCATGGTCTGGCAAGAATGAGGCAGCGAGGAGTGACGAGGGGGTCTGGCCGACGCTCGACGTTTAGAGGAAAGGCGAGACGGACATATAATCAGATTGCTATTGGCACTATTGGTGTTGGAACTCTTCGCTGGCTGTTGAGAATGGGGACGGAGCGCTTATGGGAATGCCCCGAATGCTGTGATGTCAGTTCTTAAATCAATCAATCAATCAATCAATCAATCAATCAATCCCATAAGATACATTGGGCAAACAGCTGACTATACGGACGTTTGGGAATCTGCTTCGCTGTCCAGTGTGAGGGAAATAGTAGTGAAGCTTTGAGTTACCTAACATTAACATATTTTTAAGAGCACAAAACAATTTATTAACCAATACAGGACTCGTGTGATCAGTCGGCATACGCTTTCGGGGTTGTTAAGGAAAAGATCGAAACACCAATGATTCTGCCCTGTTTGCGACGATGATGAACCTCACTAATCACTAACCACTATTGTTGCTTGCCACAAGGGTCCTGGTTACATACGGGTGAGTAGAATTGGGCGAGTAGAATAATTAAACAGTAAAGTAAATTACTGGTTTACACGATTTGCGGCGTAGAGGGCACATTTTGCTAGCACCGTACTCTATAGACTAAACGGCATTCAAGGGGAGATTCGCTCAGTGTCAGGCTAGCCGGGTCTACTTCTTAATTCATTTTCGGGCACACACACTGGGCTGGCTGGACATGGAAAAATTGAAGAAAACAAAAAAAAAACGACTTCGATCTCATGCTCACTGGTCCAGCAAGAACATTTATTGCTCAAGGCACTACCTTTGATACCCGAGCAAGGTAATCACCAGGTAATAATTGCATGCTATGTAATGTTAAACAGCAGACATGCATCAATTGTCAGGTGAGGTTTTCAAAAGCGGGACATGTCTTATTACATACTACACGAGGACAAGCAGGGTCGTTATCATACCTGCGGTCATACTAGAAAAAAAAAACGATACCACATTTTTAAATGTGTATTGCTACATCCATGAAGAATATGCAGATGGCGGAGAACGCGCTGGTAATAGAAACATCTGAAAGCACACATTAACGAAAAGTCAAATTACACGTATTGCCTTTACTTGCGAAACTTGTAGTTGATGTATTTAAATGCTGCGTGCCAATAGTTGCTAAATGGCTATATTACTAAGTATATTATCCTGTGTTATATATTTAATTCATATTTTGTGTTTCTGTTATTGCGTATTACATCAAAACTGTATATTTTAATCTTTTATTCAATGTGTTTCTGCATGCCATAGCACCAGCAACATAAAAGCAGTAATCAAATAACAACGACATCATACCGACATTAACATCACAACAGAAACATGACAGCAGTAACATGACAGTTGTTGAGAGTTGTTATTTTAGGTGATAATGTAAGGAACCATGTTACACTCCTTAAGGCGGAGTGGGTATAATATGCTAACTCCATATTGTTATAGGTGTATAATGCAGTGTTATATATAATGACTGGCACCTTGCCCTCTTGACAGACAATAGTTTGTAAAATGGGTTTATACCTCTCCATAACATAAAGCCTTGGCTGAATTTAGACTATGAGTTGCCCATGGAGCATGATCCCTCTCTCGGATTCTCTAGTTTACTCCAGAGGAAAAGGGGCACCAATACGTCTGGAACAAAGCAAGCTACAGAAGCTGCCGGCAGAGCAAAACAATGCTCTAAATGTCCGCATTTCAGAGCTTCCATCCTAGACCAGTTGCCACCAAGGCTTAGGGCCTGCTCTACCCTGCCATAACATTTAGTCTTTAGGTTGCATTTCCTCACACTAAGATAATCATATATATATATATATATATATTACGAAGTGAATAAATGGATAATAATTTGGCTGAAATAATTACAACACAATGTCAAATTTATTGTTCGTCTGTGGAGCATTTGTTACCAAAACGTTTACATTTTAAAAAGAAATATTCATGTTTGCACAAAACGGGCTTGAATCGCCTAATCTCTAAATTTGTAATCGTTTATTGTTCTGCGAATACAGTATACCAGACACTTTTTCGTTGATAACATTATAACCGTAGTTTGTGCGCAGTTGAGAAATCGCCGAGGTGGGCGTTTTATATCCCGTCGATTGCAAGAGATTAATGAAGACTGATTCACTCTCTGTTCCACCCACACTGGTATAAGTGGTTACGCGTTTAAGTATTTAAGACACAAATGTATTCGTTTATTCACTTCATATGAAACATACGAGGGAAAGACAATAGGTAAGTTACAAATGGCTGCAGAAAAATAACTAAATATGATAACAACTTGAAACCAGTTTATTTTTATACATACATTGTCCCTTTATTTCTTAACATAATTTCCACCAAATTTGAAGCACTTATCTCATCGTTGTATCAGCCTCCCAAACCGGCTGCATATAACTGCTTGCTCTGTTTTCTAAACCACGTTTTCACTTCACATTCAACTTCTGCGCCATTCGCGTCCGTGAGAAATAATTCTACCCAGCTATGCACCGCTTTACGTGATAAACATGTGTCAGCATAAACAGGAAGCATTTCCTTATGAATGTCCTTTGCAGGCAGTCCTTTTGCCAAAAAAAGCACAGCAGCACGTAGCTCTTTGGTTGTACACTCCGTAAATACATCGCTATTTTGTTTATGCGCTGCCTCATGCGCATGAGACACCTAGCGCCACCTGACGAACGGGAATATACAATTCGATGCTGCTGCCACCTAATGACATCTGCAGACAACATCAACTACATTTCTCTGCCATCACACAGAGTTGTGTGACTTACTTACTGACTCGTTCTCGTAATTAAGCGTTTAACTAAGTATTTAATGTCAGTCAGTAAATTATGCACCATATTGTTTATTGCTTCTGTGTTTAAATTTACTAAGGGCATACATTATTTTGAATAAAAACACTATTACTGAGCAAGTATTGGACAATAACATATTTTGCTTATTTATTGAAAGGCAGAAGATGACATGGTTAGGCAATCTTGTTAGAATACAACACTATCGACTACCAGAACTGGCGCTACATCAAAGAGAATCTTAAAAAAGAGCAAAGAGAATACCCGAGATGAAAATGGATTGCCAACATCAAAGATATTATGCAATCGCACGGAATGATACTAATCATTTCGACCAGTAGATCGCTGGAACTCAACTAATCCTCACCACCTCGATTAACAGCAACAGTGGAAGATGGAAATGATGATGAATATTATTATAAAAATAAAATTTGTAAACTAACTCTAAATTACAGCTATATATGGAAATTGAAAATGGCCCGACAATCCCGTAACAAATATAAGGCATTGCCTTGCCCACTGAGAATACACAATCGTACGGAAACGCATGGACACAAGATTTAAGCAAGGCAGTGAAAACATATTACATATTTTGACAGCGAATCACCAGCAGCACATGATATATCCACAAGTGCTCAGTATCTACCCATCAATCACACGATGATAATCTCATCACAGTACACTAACTTCCAATAACCAATGAGAATTCAAATGTATGTATGCCAGAATAACAAAGAAAACATATTATTTATCAACATACGTCTAGAGCAATGAAACCAAGACGCGCAGAGTACTGGTATTAACTCGCGAGTGAGTGTTACAATACTGTCATGAGAAATACACAACTGCAAAGAAGCTGAATTGTGAGTGTTTTACATTAATGCTTAAAATACAGAAATAACCATAATCGAAATTTACATAAATAATTAGAGAAATAATTACAGCGGGAGGAGAAGAAAGCATACACATATATCATGCATTATGTACAAAGATTTGGAAATATGGTATATGGCCAAAAGATTGGAAGAGAACTATCTTCATTCCAATACCAAAAAAGAGCACCCTGATTTTATGCACCAACTATAGAACTGTTGCCCTGATCAGTACGCAAGTAATATTCTACTAAAAGTCATAATGCGAAGACTTCGTAAGAAAGTGGAAGAAGAGATTAACGTGTTTCAAGCTGGATTTAGACAAGGAAGAGGAACAAGAGATCACAAATTCAACATGCGTTTAATAATATAGAAGTACAGAGAATTTAATGTAAACCTATTCTCATGTTTTGTGGATTATTCAAAAGTATTTGACTGTGTACAACATCAGAAACTTTGGGAAATCATGAGGAATATGGGCTTTCCATCACATGTAGTACAACTCATAAAAATGATCTATCTAGAGTTCTAGACCAACAAGCAGCAGTTAGAATAGATGGTGAGACATCAGATTGGTTTGACATCAAGCAAGGAATCCGTCAGGGCTGAGTGCTGTCACCCTATTCGTTTAACCTGTACGCCGAAAATATTATGAGAAATGTAAGAGATGATATAAACAGGGAGCTATATGATGCCCTAAATATCGGCGGTCATGATAAACCAGAGATTCGATATGCTGATGATACAGTGTTACTATCCACAACACAGAATGGCATAGAAAACCTAATAGCCTCAACCCAATTGAATAGTGAAAATCACAACTTATATCTTAACATAGAGAGGAGACGGCGAAGATGATCCAGGAAGAGAGGAAGGCACAGAGTTATCAAGGGACAAGAGCTTGGGATTCTAATGACGAAAGGGAGGAACATCCAAAGAATATATGGACAAGAGAAATGCAAGATGAAATGAGGACAGAAAGAGATTCGGCACAGAACACGGAAAGAAGAAGATAATTAAAAAAAAGAAGGGTTGATGGGCCGTTGCTTCAGAGTCACCGAAAGGTCATCCAACGAATAACGTTACAAGCTTCATGTGTGGCGTAAGTAGTTTAAGTAAGAAGATGTTCTATAAATGTGACAACATAGGGCAATGACATGCTAACACTTTAGTTTTGTGCTGTTTAATGAGAGACTGGAAAAGAGATACAATGTAATGCGAGATAGAGAGTTCATGTGGAGTTCTCTGCATGTTGTATAAAGTACAGTGCTATAGTAATATGCGTTGTTCATGAACAATTTTTAATAGTTCTGCTGTTCAATTCACATTCGTTATTGAGGAAAATACAACCTAGATAAAATGAGCTAAACTATGCCATGGAATAATACTTGGCAGATATGGGTGATGTGATTATCTACACGGATGGGTCGGTGTTGAGAGGTAGGAGAAGTGCCTGGGGGTTCTTGGCAAAAACTAATGGTCGGCGTTTGGTGCAGGAAAGCCTGGCGTATGATGACACTACATCTAGCTTAAGAATGGAGGTGGAGGCGGTCAGTGCAGATTTCCGCTGGATAGAAAACACGATACATACACACATTGTGATTGTAACTAACTCAGAAAGCATGCTGAGAAGGGTGAGAACAGGCAAGCTTCGTGCAGAGTGGCTTGCTTCGCTTCGGAGGTCACGGGTAGCAAGCATCACCTGGATCTTTTCTCTTGGGCATGCCGGTGTGCTGGGAAATGAACAGGCGGACAGATTGGCTGGCTCGGCAGAACTTGGTGGAGTATTGATGCATGACAAGGCAGACGTGGTTGCGGCCTTGTGGGAGCAAGTGTACACCTCGGAGGAGCAAATGGATCACCATGGTCTGGTAAGAATGAGACAGCGAGGTGTGACGAAGGGATCTGGCCGACGCTCGACGCTCAGAGGAAAGGCGAGACGGACATACAATCAGATTGCTACTGGAACTATTAGTGTTGGAACTCTTCGCTGGCTGCTGAGGATGGGGACGGAGCGCTTATGGGAATGTGCCGAATGCTGTGATGTCGGTTCCTAAATCAATCAATCAATCAATCAATCTTAACATAGCAAAAACAAAGATAATGCATACAGATAAAAGTGCTATGGAGAAAGAAATATACACTAATGGGGGAAAATTGGAGGTGGTGGAAAATTTTGAATATCTTGGGTCATTGATTACCAACAACGGTGACACAATGAAAGAAATTAAACGGCGACTATCCATTGCTCTTCAAAGACTAAAACAGCTGAATAAATTATGGAGTGGGACAGACAGAACTACAAAAATTATATTTTTAAGAGCATGCATCTTTCCCATTGCAGCATACGCCTGTGAGACATGGACACTTACTAAGCAAGCTGAACAGCGCATAAAAGCCTTTGAATATAAATGTTATAGACTAGTTCTTAGAGTATCTTGGGTATATAAAAGAACAAATGCATCCATACTTCAAGAGTCGAATATTGAAGAAGGTTGGCTATTAAAGACGATAAGACAAAGAAAATTGAAATATTTTGGTCACATGAAACATCACGAAAGTTTGGAGAAAACAATAATGGAAGGTATATGCCTGGGAAGAGAAGAAGAGAAAGGCCAAACAGAAGATGGGTGCAGGATGTGGCGGATGATTAGTTTGTTATTCTCTCCGCCTATGATATTATTTGCATTTTCCCCAGAAACCACATTCCCACTGCAAATAAATGTGCGTTAATGTCGTATATTCTGAAGGGACTGGGGATCACTGTTGTGCATTACCCATATTCTAGTGTAAGAAGCTGGGCCCATCCTCTTTCAATATGTAAGTAAATCAAGAATACGACCCTTGAAGTATTACAGACTCAGTTGCATTATTTGTCTAGGAGTTAATGGTCCTCTTTAGAAGAACAGTGAACACAAGATTTGATTCTGCCCCTTCACCAGGATTCTAGTAGCTCTCGAACCCCCATGATATTCTGTGAAATGTCAGAAAGACTTCCTCAGTATGAATTAGGTGAAATGTAGCATGGGTCTGGAACAGTAAAAAGATGTAGAGTCTCCTCTTTTCCCTTTGTTTATTTATTTCATTTTTGAGTTATGTTTGCTTTGCTAAATAAATTATTTAACGACTATTGCAGACATTGACATCTTGTTTACACAAATAAACAGGTAATTAACAGACAGGATGAACTGACACATTAAATATAAGATTAATTACTGTTGATGTCATTTATTGACTGAGCCTGTTTCTTTTGGCTTGTGTATACATTTCTCTTTTTTTCTCATCTGTTTGACATAACATATGTTTCAATGGAAAAATGCACATCAGTACCATTTACAGTTCATCAATCAATAAACAATCAATATGATGATCCTACATGTTGTAAATCTTCTTATAAATAAAATGATTTACAGTGTAGTGTGGCATGGGTTAATTCAGTTATGGTATGAATCATGGTTTTGGGAGGGAGTGTTTGTTGGCATGGAAAAATGTCACCTCAGAGTGGTAGATATGGGTTAAGCCTGGGTCCATGGACTGATGGATCCACTTCAGTACTTGCCAGTGAAGCTACTCTGAAGGCTGCCCTTGCTCTGCTCAAGGCCTGAGTTTATCTTCCATCTCATGTGTGTGGGTCATCTTTTCTCCCTGCCTCCCTCTTCTGGTTAGGTTGCCACCAAGAACATCACTGTGTAAAATGTACAGAGGCATGTACAATCCTACCAATGCAATCTTTCCAGCATGTTATTAAGTGTGAACACAACATAACAGGAAGGACAAGATCAGAAGAAGTGGTGTTGAGTTAATTTGTGTGGGGTCAGAGATTATTATTACACTGGATGCACCGCACCTGCTATCTCTTGGGTACCTGCTGTATGCATTTCCTCAGTGTACATGTGGTTCATTGAGAAGTGTACAGTCAGACAATAAATAGGAGGGATGATGTGTTGTTCCTTTCATCATTCAGATCAGGCTGATAAGACAAGACCAAGACAAGGACAAGATGCATTTTATAAATGACATACATTTATAACATCTTCATCAACTCATTAGTGTTATGCATTTGTGTGTATAAATGTTTCTCAGTACCTTCCAAATTAACTACCTGTCTTCTTCTTCCTATAATCATTTCCTTTTTACCTGCTGTTGCTGTGGTGTGGTGTGAAGTGCTGTGTGATGTAATGTGTTGAGTTAACTTCTGTTGACTGGGGTTCGCATAGCTTGTACCACTTGTCCCCCCCATCTTCATCAGTTAATATGAGTTTACCTCATTAAGTGTCTTATTGTTATTCATGTCTAACATACATAAATTCTGATGTGTATTTGTTACAAAATGTAATCCATTCAAGATCATGACAACAATACATTAGCAAGAGGTTGTTACATAAAGTACCCCTCCTAATCCGCCTCTCTTCTTCTTTATATCAATCTATTCTTCTTCTTCTTCGTCTTGCTATCAGTGCACATCATGTCTCTTCTGTTGACGATCAACAGTTGGCAATAGACCGAGGTGTTATGTACCTTTGGGCCTGGGCAGATTAACTCGGTCTCTGTCACAACTGGCATCTGTGCAGAGTAACCTTTTTAAAGCAATGCATTTAATAAGTGCTTTGTCTGAGTTAAAATCTGATACATTTTATTTTGACACACAAACACGGTATACCTCAGCTGCATACATCTAGGTAATACATTGATCTGCGGATTCACAAGCTTACCTCGAGTATACGATCAAACTGCCGTTATTTGTTTGAAAAGACAGGTCACTTTGGGTCTCTGACTGTCTATCAGGCCTGAATTGAAGAAGTGCGCGGGGTTTCTAGAAATGTACGCTATCGCACGTCAAAGGTGTATCACGTGCCCTGCTCCTTCCACTAATATGCTGACTTGTAGACACTGTAATTTCCCAAAATAGCCGACATCTGTCTATCTCGAGTATCAAGTTGTGTTAGATTCTCAATGGTGCGGTCAATTGAAAACGTTTTTTGGTTCTGGTGTGTAAATGTTGACGCACTGAAAAATGATGATTGGTGAATATGTCACAGTTAATTTGACGGCGTATTGTCCTTGTTTCACTTACATACAACAATATGGGTTGTACATAACACTTCAACACTGCTATCTAACTACAATTGGAAGCTTTTTATGCATATGTTTACCATTACGTAAAACAAAAAATAACTGCCTTTGCTTTTGCCATCCTTGCTCCAATCTCATCAAGGCAGCTTTCAACACATGTGATGAATTTACCGGGATAGTTGTACCGTTTGACCTCTTTAATCATTTTTTTAAAAAATTCCTCAGTGTTACATTATGATATGTTTTTCCTTGTTATTTCTTTATGTGACCAAATTCATTGAATGTGGGGGAAGCTGAAAACATGTACTGAGGTTTTATATACTCTGTATCCAATAAATTATTTCAGTGATTTATTGTGGTCTGGGATTGCTGACTATGTCGCACAGGCAGCCGGAGAAGCTAAGCGCATGCAAAATGAGGCCAAGTGAGTTATTCTGTGTTGCACACGGGACAAGTAGTGGAGCAGCTATCTTAATTAAATACCTCAGAACGCTATGAAGTGGCCACCATAGTGTAAGAGGCGCCACACATAACCCATACCCCAAATGCCTTGCAGGGTCTTTCTTTTTAGACAAATTTTAGACATTTTTAGTCCTTTAAGACAAAGGGAGTCTCTGTGGCGAAGTGGTCAAGCTGTTTAACTCGGGCTCCGAAGGTTGTGAGTTCGATTCCGGACCGCGTCCTTCGGTTCACGAATTAAATTATTCGGAGACTCCTGTGGGTCGTCGCTACGAACGCTTTCCGCGCTGCGGAAAGAGACTGAGTCATATATGATAAAACCCGGTGCAATGAAGTCGACCCTGTCGACTTTTTTTTTTTTAGACAAAAGCTATTAAAGTCAACCATACACAAACCCGCGGAAAGCAAAGAGAAACCACCGCTGTGTTTATCGCTACTTAATCATGCTTCAAGATACGGAATATTGATCAACAATGCTAAATATTGCAGGAATTCTTCTTTTTTCGTTCGCCTGAAATATGTTTATAACTACAATATTGTCTCTTGTATTGTCTTTTTATGTATTGCGTAGTTTTACACTAATGAGACATAGCACTTATTGTGAAAATAAAACGGCATACATCCGGAGCTAGATTCCAAACAACGTGCCATTCCGAGCTGATGTTGTACCTTGTACGTTGTGAAGAGAAACCAGAGTCGTAGATGACGGCCAAAAGGCTTAGAATCAATAACTCTAATTAGCCATCGCTCATGCACTACCGTTTGTCAGAGTAACGCGTACTGAGGACACAAAATATATATATTCAAAGACACCTGGCCGAGTAGTCATGTGGGAATGATGATTGTGGTCTAAACTGACGGATTTCTGCTGCGTTCAACAACCGGAAGTGGTGAAGCAGAGATCATTCTGGCAAATGACGACGAGAATTGTGGGTCAACCTGTGGCCACGAGCGACTTATAAATCTGGGCAGCCCGTTCAGGGGGCAGCAACGTTTGTAAAAAGTCAGGAAGCAACTTCGGTTGTCATTATCGCAGTTGTTCCCCTTTGCGCAATCTTCTTATTATTCAGCGTTCCGTGCCATTGAGGGTCTATGCTGCAGATACAATCCGTCTCCATTCGTCTCTCTGGTGGACCTTCTCTTGCCAGTCGTTGATTCCAAGTGCTTTTAGGTCTGTATATGTATTATCTCTACACCGTCTTCTTAGTCTACCTCGGAGTCTACGGTCATTTAGTTACTGAGTGTAAGCGAGTTTTGTTTCCCTATTATCTTCCATTTTTTCTATATGCCCCAGCCATTGTAGTCTATTAGCCTTCATGATACCAGTGATTAGCGGGGACTTAAACAAATCATAAATGTCTGTGTTACTTTTTTCTTCTCCACTCTCCAATTTGTGTATCCCTAATGGGTCCAAAGATGCGTCTTAAAATTTTGTTCTCAAAGGTTTGTAACAAGGCTTCGTCTCCTTTCGTTGTACTCCAGGTTTCAGAGCCATACAGCACAACTGGTCTGATCAGTGTTTTGTATATTGTGATTTTGGTGTTACGAGATAGCGCATTTGATTTTAGTAGATGTTGTAGTGCATAGCATATCTTATTTCCAGAGTTGATTCTAGTTTGTATTTCTTCCCTTATGATGTTGGACCAGTTGAAGATTGTACGCAGGTATTTGTATGTTTCCGTTCTTTTAATGGTCATATTATCTATTTGTATGTGGCCAGAGTTTTTAGCCATTCCGTCTCTTGAAATTACCATATATTCTGTCTTATCTTGGTTGATAACCAGCCCCATCTGTTGGGCTTTTTCCTTTAAGTGATTCAATATTTCCAATGTGTTTTGTTCACTTTGCCCTATAATATCTACATCATCTGCATAACCATGCAGTTTGGATGTTCCTCCAATATCACATTCCTCCTTTACCTTCCTTACAACTTTCTCTAGAGCCAGATTGAAGTGTAGCGGCGATAGTACATCACCATGTTTCAAGCCAGATGTTATTTGGAAAAGGTCTGATTTCCTGCCTTTACATGTTACTATATTATAAGTATCTTCCATGCATAGTCTGGTCATGTTGATTAACTTCCTTGGTATTCCAAATTCCTGCATAGCATTCCATAGACTATTCCTATGGACACTATCATAAGCCTTTTTAAAATCCACAAAAATGTTATGGAGATCTCTTTTATATTCCCAAATTTTCTCGGCTATTTGTCGTAAGATAAATATCTGATCTATTGTTGATCTGTTTTGTCTAAAACCCGCCTGGTAGTCACCTAATATGTATTCTGAATATGGTTTTTGTCTATTTAGTAGTACTGCGGATAGTATCTTATAGCTTATGGACAGTGGTGATATTCCTCTATAATTTTCACATTGGAACTTGTCTCCTTTCTTAAAGATAGGTATCAATAATGATTCTTTCCAGTCATAGGGTAATTCTTCTGTCCTCCAGATTATGATTATTAGTTCGTATAGCTTTAGATGTAATGCGATGGCCACCTGCCTTTATAAATTCAGCAGCAATTCCATCAGTCCCAGTTGCCTTATTGTTTTTAAGTCGTGTGATTACATATAGGATGTCTTCAAATGTAGGTTCTTGAATTTATGTTTCACATGTTAGAACCTCTTCCTGTGGGAGAGTGTTACTTGGAGCTTCACAATTTAGTAATTCAACAAAATATTCTTTCCATGTGTTGCACATTTCCTCATTGGTATTTATCATATTCATATTTTTTCTTTTAAACCATATGTGTTTTGTTGGTGCCCTCGTTTAATTGACTTCAGTTCTTTAAAAAACTTTTTGGATTCATTTTTCTGGTGATTAGTTTCCAAATCTTTGATTATATTGCTCATATATTCAGTTCTGCTGTCGGACTATTTTTGTAGTCTCTTTACATTCATTTCTCTTCCTTTCGGATTTTGTTGATGTCATTTAACCATAAATGTCTGGCATTCTTTTTCCTAATGACTGCTTCTTCACATTTTTGATTGAACCATCTGTTCTTTCTATGCGTGGTTAACACACCGAGACATTCTTCTGCAGTAGATTGAATTGTATTCTTGATGTTCGACCAAGTTTGGTCAACGCTATCCTCCAAAGGGTTTTGCAGAGTTTCAAGTTTACATTTTATTTCATCTGTAAATTTCTCTTTGACTGTAATTTCTTGTAGTTTTTCTCCGTTATATGTTGGGTGTAATCTTTGTAATTTAGTATAGAAAGCTCTCTTAAATTTTATTTTAAATTTTGCTCCAACGAGGAAGTGGTCACTGTTGCACTAAGCTCCTCTATAACTTCTAATTTGCTGAATGTTTGATGCATTTCTGTTGTTAATTAAAATGTGATCTATTTGATTATAGGTTCTCTTGTCACATGATTTCCAAGTTTGTTTGTGTATATCCTTTCTTTGTAGTCTGGTACTGCTAATCTGCAGTCCTTTGGCTTTTGCCAGGTTGATGACTCTCCATCCATTATCATTTGAAGTTGTGTGTAGTCTTACCATACCGGCCACTTTTTTTTTTATTAGTGTGCTATCTACCTATTTTTGCATTGAACTCTCCCAGCACGATCAGGATGTCCTGTTTGGGGGGTTTCTTCTATGACATCTTCCAGATCATTATAAAAGTCTTCTTTAATATCATCTTCTTTCTCTTCAGTACGTGCATGTACATTAATCATCGTTATATTTTTCCATTTACCTTTTATTCGTAATTTACTAATCCTGTCATTAACAGCTTTAAAGTTTAAAACGTTCCCCCATAACTCTTTTTTGAAGACAATTCCTGTTCCTAATTCATGTTTATTTTGGGTGTTTCCTCCATATATTATAATAATTCCATTTTGCTCTAAAGTACCCTCTCCTGGCCACCTTATTTCTTGAATTGCTGTTATATCCATTTGATATTCACCCAGCTCCCGGGTTAGTTCTTCGGCCGCTCCAGCTCTATATAGTGTCTGTACATTCCATGTTCCAAATCTCAAAAGTCCTTTAACGTTCCAAGGTCGTTGTCCAGATAAGTCAGTCCGAATTTGAGGCTCATGTATCTGTTCCGTAACAAAAACGGTTTTTACAAAGGTGGGGATGTTAAAACCACGATTTAACCCCCAACCTGGAGGACCACGGTGTTTCTCTGTGTCTGTTCTCCACCCTTTGACGTGTCCGGCTTGGGAGGCCCTGCTGTTAGATACGCTACCGCCGGCATAGCTCTCAGGGTCATTGAGAAACTCAAGCTCCCCCACCACAACAAGGTGGAAACATCATCGGGGGAGTTTTGTGCAATCGGCATCACTAATACTGAGAAAGACTCAGAGCCAACAATAATGCCATGTGGATAAGCGTGTGCGCGCAGGCACACGGCGAGAAATAAGCATCTCAACACTCTTTTTCTCGTTTCAATTGACATCTTTTTATTGGTCAGTATGTTTTTCATCTTTCGATTCTTGTTCTAATCTCTTCAAGGCATCTCCCATCAGATGGTATTACTGTTCCGAGATAATTGTACCTATTCACTTGTTGAAGAATGTTTCCATTTACTAGTATATTACATTGTGGTATTACGTTCTTCCTAGTGAGGACCATTAATAATCTGTGTCTTTTTACAATTTAATTCTAACCCTAGTTGTTCACTGTGTGTAACAACCGCATCATCTAAATTTTGCGGGTCCCATTCATTGTCTGCAATCAAGACTGTATCATCTGCGTATCTAATGTTATTGATGCATCGTCCCCCAATGTTGATTCCTTCCATATCTTCAATATTTCTGAAAATACTTTCACTGTACAGGGAATACAGATCTGGAGACATTACACATCCTGTCTCACACCTCTCTTAATAGGCTGATATTGGCCTACTTCATTATCAACTCTTATGGCAGCTTGTTGTTTCCAGTATATGTCTTTTTACAAGTCTAAAGTCTTTTCCATCAATTTGTAGATCTTCAAGAATCCTTATCGTGTTGCTATGTCTCACTTTATCGAAAGCTTTTGTGTACTCAATAAAGCAAAGGTGTAATCTTTGTTTACGTCTATAGAACGTTCGATTACGGTTCTCAGTATATACGCAGCATTGACTGTACCCTTGCCTTTTACAAACCCACATTGTTCTTCTCCTAATTCAGGTTGTATTTTCCTCCTAACTCTTTGCATGATAATTCTTATGGGATAGAAAGAAAAAGAAGCGGTTGCAGCAGGATATAACAATATGAATTGGAAACAAACAGGTATATTAATCTCCTGCGAGAAGAAACGTACTAAACATCAACAACGTTGCACATACCTTACAAGGAGATCCATCGTATCGCGAAATACAGGTGAAAATCCGAAATCAGAAGCACTCAATGAATATATAAAATGAATAATACAATAAAATAAAATAAAATAAAATACACACAAACGCATACAATACGATACACAGGACTACCGAGATTTCGATTCTCAGAATCTTTGTCAAGGACACCACAGATAGCTAACACAACGAAATACAGCAAACAAAAAAAACAACACACAAACTATCCCTATCCTTTTCTGCCCCACATGGCATAGGGAAAGTTCGTGTAACGGTGGCTTTCCGATGGATTTAGAATAGCTCCGTGGTGGAGAGTTTACCAATGCAGTTCTTAATCCCTCATACCCGAGTTCGAAACAGCTGCTGGCGATTTGGCAGCAGACCGCCTTGCGCCGGTTTTTACGAAATTGTATGGGTGCCGGTGTTTCAAAATGCAATGTCAACCACTGAACGTAAATTTGCCAAGAGATCAAAGTAGCAAAATATGCTGGTGTTGACTGCGAAGTCATGTAACTAACTTAAACATTTTTTCTTTCAGCTGTCTGTTGATTTCTTGGCAAGATTACGCTCAGTAATTTGCCATTGCTTTCTGAGAACTTTAACATTAAGAGTAGTAAATAACGCCATGTACGTATGGCAGACTCGCAAACATACTATGCAAAGTACAACATAATATATTTCACGTGGAGTGGCTTGCATCGCATGAATGGGCGAAGGTTGAGGGCATATGGTGTATTTACTCCCCAGGTTATGCGGATGTTCCTTGAAATGAACAGCCTAATCAACTGGCTGGTGCACTCTTTGGACGGCGAGATAACTCATGACAAAAACTGACGTGGTGAAGGCTCTGTGGGATCTTGTAGAAGGTGCATCAACACAAATAAAGAACCTGCATCAGGAGATGACGATTTAGCGTTGAGGCTGGAGTGTGTAGGGTCTGGGAGACAGTCAACGTGTAGATTAAAACGCAGGCGAACGTTCAGCCAGACTGCTCCAGTGCTAACAGCATGTGAACTCTTCGTTGGTTACTGAAGCAGGCGACGGATCACATCTGGAAATGTCATGAGTGTAGCGATGTTGATTCTTGATTTCATTTTTGATATTTCAATTCTTTCTAATAGGAAACGGCTACAATCCATGCTTTCTTAAAGTTCATTTATGCCCTCGTTAGATGTGTTTTGGTGATTTAATGCTTTTGCTCTCATTTTCATAAGGCATATTGATTTCATTTGTGTGTGTATGTATATATTAAGACATACAAGAGAGCGCCACCTAATGCGAAGCATGATATTGTCTAGATAAAACACATATATGAATCGATATATTCTAGCTGCATGTTTTCTGCATGGCCGCAAAAGAAACAAAACATTGCATTATCAATCATGTCACTGATAAGATCGATAGGAAATGAATTATTCATATACAAACGCCGCAACTAACGAATCATGAATATCACATAATTTCTGTGGAATAATCAAGGATGTCTTTCTTGTATTGATTTGTGTCATATCATGTTCATTACTTTCATTTTATTCTAAATGATGGGCCTCAGAGGTGTCTCCAAGGCACCAGGGCCGGGTTATATACTGGCCAAGACCTATTGACGCGTCCTCGTTGAGCGTCCTGGGCAACAGGTCCCTTCGGGGTCCTGGCTAAAGTCAGTAGGATCGCCGATTCCTCCGAAGTCGGAGAGTGTCTGCCTGTACGGCAAGGAACCATCAGTCTGCACACCAATAAGCCAGACATGGGACAACGGATACTCACGCAAAACTCAGGTCCTGTATGACATCACAGTGATGTCGGACACCAGGATGCCTTCATCCGACATACAGGACTTCGCGTTGGAGCTCAAGCCAACGAACACAAGCAAGCAAGCAAGCATTCTAAATGATTATAATGTATTATTATTAATAAGTCGATGTGAGTAGTCCCTGATAAGATTATGTAGTATGGGCGTGAGGAGATTTACGGGCTGTGTCAAGTCGGAGAGTGCGTGACCATATGTTGTAACAAATATCAGTGTTAATAAATGATCGTATGTTAATGTGTTCCTTTCTGTGCATTTTTAAACATCAAACACGGAGATGGATTGATATGTTGATAGAGTGTGCTGATTCGCTGGGTTGGTCACTTGACTCGCATGCCAGATCACAGGCTCCCTATACGAATTGTTTACGGCGAGCTGCGTTGTGATAAACGCACCTAAGGCGGCCAGAAAAAAAAAACGCTTTAAAGACAATCTCAGTAAAAGCTTTTGTTATTCATCATGATACTTGGGATACTGCTGATAACGACTGAAATTCGTGGCGAGCATCATTATGCAAGGGTGTAGTCATTTGTGAAGCAAACATGACTGTAAGAGCTGCGAAGAAAAAGCTGGACAGAAAAACCACTGCAGGAGATCCCCCTATTGGAACGTCAAGCATTGTTTGCCCACATTAAACCACTGCAGGAAATCCTCCTCCGGAACGGCAAATATTCTTTTCCCCCATTGTTAAAGAACATTTCGAACCAAAATTGGCTTTATCAGCCATCTTAGAACTCGTGGCTACATACTTTCAACCCCACTAGATGAAATGAATGATCATCATCATTCTTGATGAACAAATATCACACACACACACACACACACACACACACACACACACACACACACACACACACACGCACGCACACGCACACATATATCTTAATTTTCTATACGATGTGTCTGTTTCCTTCGCACTATGTAGGTCTCTGATTATTTTTCTGGTGAGGGAAAAGGAGAATCATCCCTTATGCAAAGGCGTTCGTGCATAATGAGATGCTCTCGTCAGGTGGCTTACCGCCTGGGACAATATAACTTTGAAGTCTCTTGTCTGGAACCTACAAGACAAATGAAATAAATGGAGACCTAAAACACGGAGTAGCGAATTACAGACAGAGGTGTTCATGTTGGAAGGTAATCTTCTTCTTTTTCTGCGTTCATCCGGAGTGTTTTTTTTTTTTCAGACACAACTCACAACGTGAAAACAATAGATAATGAAAACCTTGGGATAATTCTCGGATGCAACAGAGATACATCTTATTGAGCCAAGAGACATTTTCTGGACGTTCCTCTATGACAAGCAGGTTAAAACCGGCCAGAGCACGTGATTACCTTACAGTGAAGGACGATATACCCACACCCCTTCAAGCTGCCTGTCTTTACCTGAAGGAAATCGACAGTAGATAGTTAGATCATGAATGGGACATGCAGAAGAAGCCATCCACAAAGTATGCAGACTCACAGACATCAATCTTGAAATGCCATAGATACCAGTGCCAGCATATACCCGTACAACATGTCGGTTCTTATCACACTTGACGTAAGTCGCAATGAGCAATATCCTGCCCCAGTAGACACAGACGTCAAAGATCTAATACAAGAACACTCTGGAGATGGCACGCACTGGTGTTTACAGATGACCTGGTTGGTCGAGGCATGCAGAGTATATAGGCATCTTCAGGATGCTCACATTGCAAAATCGCCAAAGAGACAATTGGTGATTTTTCTGTGACACCTAGCAGCCTTACGACACAACCAATCTCATATGTTCTGAAATGGCTCGTAATTACAAGTATGAATTGGGCGACTCAATAAAAATGCCCAAGAACGTCCAGAATGGCCTCATACATTAGCTGTAGCTCAACATGGTTATTAGTCACAATTAGTCAAGCTAAATGCCCATATCCGGACACACAAGCGTTCGAGGCAACGAGCGCGCTTATCGGTTAGCGAACATAGCGGTTATTGAGGTGGGACGGCGACCGGATTGGATATACATCATCAATGCCATAAGAATCGCAGAGTGGGATCTGAAATCCTTAGAAAATACCTCATATGCTCGGAGACGTGCCTGCCAAGCGAGTCAGGGGCGCTTTAACCCCACCCCCTTCCCCCCGGTAGGTGGAACCCGTTAGCTTTGAACCGCAGTCCATCTAGGAGACAAATAACTCCAAATATAAACTTCCAGGTTCAAGGCTGACCAGCGTGCAGAGTAACTGGATGGCCACAGGTAAGCTGGTCGTGAAAGTTGAATGTCTGGCAGGCGTGTGGGGCGGCACCAGGCGTATGGACTCCTGCGGGACATCCCTTGCCTCTTCCCTAGCAAGCAGGCAATACTAGGGTGACCGATTATTTCCTGCAATATCCAAACTTTGTTTATTGAATTTATTAAACACGGGAATCGTCGTCGGAGCTAAGGAGCACGTGCTCTACGCTTGACACATCTTTCAGAGGTTAGCGAAGAGCGAGAGTGGGGAGGAGAAGACGAGGAAATGATGTGAGAAGAAGGCATAGACATAGGAGGGCAGGCGACAGGAGAACAATACGAAAAGTGGAGAGACTCGGTTTCAACCATGTTTGAGTGGGATACTGGAACTGTCGTAGTGCCAGGCAGAGAGGTTCTGTATTAGAGAGGCTATTTATGATTTTGATGTGCTCATGCTCCAGTAGCTAAATATAGACAAATATTAGTGCCCTGGGTACGCCAGTTATATAAACTCTACTGGGCAGAGACGACATGGGCAAGGTCTGCTGGTGAAGGAAGCAGTGAAGAATGTGGTACTTGACTTGAGCCAATGGAATCACAGTGCAAGAGAGGTCCAGGGCACACAAATGGAGATTGTGCCTTCAGTTGGAACCTCATAAAAGTATATGCCACAGTGGACTGTTTTGTCAGTAAGGAGCACTGGGACTGGCTTAAGGAATTGGAGGAATTACCAGGTGATAGCCTACTCATATGTGGTGACTTCAATGCGAAGAACAGAGAATAAGACAGTAGTGGAGAAAACCGAAAGGGAATTGCCCCTGCGGATGCCACGTTGGACTTCGATGTGGTCTTAATAAATGACGGGAGGCCGACGAGAATGGCAAAGAGGCCTGGCGATGCAGGCACAGCTATTGACTTGTCTCCCAGTCATCAGTCCTTGATTTAAAGAGGTCTGTTTTTAATGACCATGGGAGTGATCACATGTCATATTGAGTCTTGATCTCTAAATCCAGGAAAATTAATGCCGGGAGAGCGTGCAAGACCTTCCGGTATGAGTGGACTGACAGCCTTCTTGGAAATCTCAGACAAGGGGCATGCAACATGACTGTTAAAACTCCTTTTTTGCAGCCCCCCCCCCCCCCCCCCCCCATGGTGGACTCCAGATGTAGACCATGCTTGGAAGGCAAAGAGAACTGCAGTGAAGCAGCTAAGGAAAGTGCGACAGACACCCCGAAGCTCACGAGAGGAATTGGATACAGCGGAAAATGTCAAGAAAGACAAGGTGGAGGTTTTCAAGACCTGTGCTACAGAGGTAAAAATAAAAGCAAAATGGGAATGTTTCATAAAGGAGATTAGAGGTGATGTAACACTGCGAAAATTCTGGAAACTGCACAGACAAATGTTGTTTGTCCATCAAGAATGATGATGACCATTCATTTCATCCAGTGGGGTTGAAGGTGTGGAGCCGTGGGTTCTAAGATGGCTGATAAGGCCTATTTTGGCTCGAAATGTTCTTTGACAATATGGGCAAAGAATGCTTGACGTCTCTGGAGGAGGATTTCCTGCAGTGGTTTTTCTGTCCTGCCTTTTCTTCACAGCTCTTGCAGTCCTGGTTGCCTCACATATGACTGCACCTTTGCGCAATGATGCACGCCACGAATTTCGGTCTCTGGCTGCAGCCTCCCAGGTGTCATGATGAATTCCAAAAGCATTCAGTGAAATTTTCAGAGTGTCTTTAAAACGTTTCCTCTGGCCACCTTGGGAGCGTTTACCACAACGCAGTTCGCTGTAAAAAATTCGTTTAGGGAGCCTGTGATCTGGCATGCGAGTCAAGTGACCAGCCCAGCGAATCTGATTCTTCATCAGTAGAGTGTGGATACTGGGCATGGATGCTCTTTCTAGGACTTCAGTGTCTGGAATCTTGTCTTGCCATTTAATCTTCAGTAGCTTCCTTAGGCAGACTGTGTGGAAGTGGTTTAATTTCCTAGCATGTCGCTGATAAACAGTCCAGGTTTCACAAGCATATAGCAGTGTGGATAATACAACTGCTTTGTAGACTTTTAGCTTTGATTGCAGGCTTATTCCAGTCCTGTCCCATACATTCTTGTACAGTCTGCCAAAGGCTGCACTGGCCTTGGAGATTCGTGCATTCACTTCATCATCGATTGTGGCAGCTTGTGACACGGTGCTGCCAAGATAGGTGAATTTGTCCACAACACTTAGTCTATGATCATTCACTTTGATATTCGGCACAATGTGATTTTTCCCTGGAGCTGGCTGGTACATAACTACAGTCTTCTCCAAGTTGATATTGAGCCCAAAGTTGGCACAGGCATGTGAGAAAGCTGAAACATTATGTTGCATGTCCGCCTCTGAGTTGGCGTATAGAGCGCAATCATCAGCAACCAGGAGCTCTCTGACGGTGCCGCTGTTAATTTTGGTTTTAGTTTTCAACTTTCTGAGATTGAATAGCTTTCCATCCATACGGTAGTTGATGTCTATTCCAATGTCGTCGTTCTCGAAGGCATTCATCAACATGGCTGAAAACATGAGGCTGAACAGTGTTGGTGCCAGGACACATCCTTGCTTCACTCCATTGGTGACAGGAAAGGGTTCAGACAGTTCCCCATTTTCCTGTACTCTTGCCTGCATGCCGTCATGAAATAGCTGCACTATTTGGACAAACTTTCGTGGCCAGCCATATTTTGCCATAATCTTCCACAGTCCTTCTCTGCTGACTGTATCAAAAGTCTTTGTAAGGTCAATGAAAGAGGAGAACATTTCGCAGTTCTGTTCCTGACATTTCTCTTGCAGCTGCCTTGCAGCGAAAATCATGTCAACAGTTCCACGTTCTTTTCTGAAGCCACATTGACTCTCATGAAGAAGACCTTGATCGAGATGGGCTGTGAGGCGATTGAGAAGAATTCTGGCGAGTATCTTCCCTGCAATTGAAAGCAAGGAGATGCATCGGTGGTTGTCACATAATTGGCGGTTTCCTTTACGTTTGTAAAGGTGGACTATTGACGCGTCCTTAAAATCTTGTGGCATGGTCTCGTTCATCCATATGTTTGTGAAGACTTGGTGGAGCTGCTCTGTTAGGACCGGCCCACCTGCCTTGTATATCTTTGCTGGGATGGAGTCAGGATCAGGTGCCTTGCCGCTGGAGAGTTGCTGGATGGTTTTGTTTATTTCCACTATGGTTGGCAGGTCATCAAGAGTCTCATTGGTGGAAACTTGAGGAAGGCAGTTGATGGTTTCATCATCGAAGAAGGAAGTTGCATTTAAGATTTTGCTGAAATGCTCTGCCCAGCGTTGAGGGATTTCTTTCTTATCGGTGACCAATGTTTCCCCATCTGCACTGAGGAGGGGAACTATGCCTGGTGATGAAGGACCATAGACCGCTTTCAGTGAGTCGTAGAAGTTTTTCATATCGTGTCTGTCAGCAAAGCCCTGAATTTTATCAGCTTTGCTGCTCAGCCAGGAGTCCCGCATGTGCCGAAGTTTCTGCTGCACTACTCTCTGAATGTTCTTGAAAGCATCATTTTTTGATGTTGACTTTGGGTCATTCAGATGTGCCTTGAGGAGAAGATGTTTCTCGGCCAGCAGTTGGTTGATGTCTTCGGAATTTTCATCAAACCTGTCTTTATGCTTTCGGGGGGCTGGACCCAGGATTTCCATAGCAGTGTTGTAAATTGTGTCCTTTAGGGCTCTCCATTCTGTTTCTGTATCCTGTTTAGCTTCAGCATTGGGCTTGAGGCGGTCTTCCAGCATATTTTCAAACGACTGCTGCATTTTCTTGCTGTTTAGGTGGGTGACATTTAGCTTTGTTTGCATTTTCGCCTCTTGAGGACGCCGTGGTGGCCTGATGTGGATTATCATTTTCGAGACAATGAGACGATGGTCTGTCCAACATTCGGCACCACACATGGATTTTGTCACTCTAACGTCTTGTCTGTCACTCCTCCTGACGATGACATAGTCAATGAGGTGCCAGTGTTTCGAGCGAGGGTGCATCAACGATGTCCTATTTCTCATGGGGAGACGGAAAATTGTGTTCGTAATCAGGAGATCATGTTCGGCACATGTCTGAAGGAGGCGGAGTCCATTGCTGTTACAATTTCCGACTTCATGCTTTCCAATAATGCCACTCCAAGAGGTGGTGTCCGTGCCTACTCTGGCATTGAAATCCCCAAGGAGTATAAGTTTGTCTCCTTTGGGAAAAGATCTTAATACATTGTGCAGGTCCTCATAGAACTTGTTCTTGACATCATCTTCGTTGGTCATAGTTGGTGCGTAGACACTCACAATGGTTGCGTGCTTCCTTCCATTCAGCAGAGGCAACTTAATGGTCATGAGCCTGTCGTTTATAGCCTTTGGAAATCCAGCTAATTTGCCAACCAGGGCCGACTTAATGGCAAATCCCACACCGGATTGGCGTCTTTCCTCGCTTTTCCTTCCACTCCAGAAAAATGTGTAGCCGGCACCAATTTCACAGATTTGGCCTTCTTCTGCAAGTCGTGTCTCGCTCAAGGCTGCAATGTCGATGTTGTACCTGCCCAGCTCTCTCCCAATCAGTGCTGTTCGTCTCTCTGGACCCGACGCGCCGTCTCTGTCAAGTAGGGTGCGTACATTCCAAGTTCCAATTGTTAAGGGAATATGGTTTACTCTTTTAGCTTTGCTTGTTTTATCTTTCTTTGTATGTCGACCGCAGTTAGGGTACCCACCAATCGTGGCTAGCTGGTTAGGTAGTGATGAAGCAGACAATGTTTAGGGCACCTTTTCTAGCCCCTTCCTCATGCTATGGAGGTGAGCTGTGTGTTCCTATAGAGGGCTGCTCAGTCGCTCAGGGGGCTGCCGAATCCCACTGCTGCTCCTGTCAGTAGAAGACGACCATATTGCATGAGCCGCCTGTGTGCAGGTCTGCGACTACGGCTGCCAGCGTACCCACGCCTGCCGCTTTGCCGCTCGCCCATCGCCACAGGGCTTGAAGGTGTTAAGTGACGTTGGATGAAGAATGACTTGCGCGATGACTTGGATTAAAGTGAGGAAGAGTTGCGCAATTCGTCGACCTCACTCTTTCGCCTGAGTCCATCTGAGTCCAGTGGCAAGACAAGTCGAGACGATTGGAGATGAATACAGGTGCAGTGGATGACCAGGGCGCTCTACGTGCCTTGCCGTGCTCATTACGTTCCACAACGCTTTGCAGGTAAACGTCGTCTTGCCCATTGAATCAGGAATGATTTCTTCCGCGCAGTCTGCCGAATCCTGTCTTCACATGCTGGGTAGGCATACCCTAGTTTACCTCTTGGTTTGACACCAAATCGGATACCCATGCCTGATTTAGCCAGCCTCTCACAGCTGTTGCCCGGGGGGTGGCCGCTGTCGCATGCTGACAGCTACTAGGAGCCACAGGCATGAGCTGGGTGTCAGACTTGGACCAGTGGGGGATGGGTCCTGAAAGGACATGAGAGCCATCCTTACCAAAGGTGCTACCAATGCCTGACACCCCGTACCCCCCACAGACAAATACAAAGAAAGAATCGGCCTATGACAGTGGGAACAATTTATAGAGATGGTGGTGTGCGCGTGACAACAGACAAAGAGAAAGGGGAGGCGTTTCTCCAGAGATTTTTAGCGCAGAACAATCATAATGATGCAGACACGAGGGGTGCAATCAGAGAGGAGTTATCTGGCACCATGAAGAATATGTATTATGAAGACATTATACGGGTTGAAGATGTTAAACATATTTTGAAGAAGGCAAAAGACACGGCACCGGGGCCTGATGGGGTTAGGTATGGCCACATGAAGGCTTTGAGCGATGTAGACCTGAAGGAGATGACTGAGTGCTTTAACCAGAGCATTAGGACAGAATCAGTACCGCAGGACTGGGTGCACAGCTATTTCATCCCTCTCCCAAAACTATTCAAGGATCATTCAAAGCTTAGTGGCTTTATGATCATCACTTCAAAATATATCTGGGAAGGTTTTAGAGAAGATAGTCGCTGTCAAGCTGCAATAGTTTTTGGAAAGGGGGAAGCTTCTTCCAAGAGGTCTGGGGAGCTACAGACCAATAAATGATACCTGGTCAAATGCAGCCACGTTTCCCTTAGATGTTTATGAGGGGTTCCAGAGTAGACAGGAAACGATGTCGGCAGCGCTTGATCTCGAGGATGCGTACAATAGAGTCAGATATGATAGTTTGATGACCGCACAGATGGAGAAGGGGGTCAATCCCTGGCTGGTGAACTGGATAGCGGCCGTCCTACATTCTCGTCGGGTTGCTCTCCGTCTGGGCGCATGGACCTTAGAGCCACATATTTTAACCTCGGGACTGCCACAGGGATCTGCAATCTCACCGGTGCTCTTTAACGTGTATACGAGTAAGATTGCAAACCTAGAAGCACAAGGGGTCGGAAGGATACTAACATTTGCAGATGATATGCTTGCATACAGGCAGGGGAGAGATAGGGAGCAAACAGCCCAGGAGCTACAGGCGACAGTAGACAAAGTGATTGACTGGTGCACAGAAATGATCGTTGTCATCCACCTGGAAAAGGCAGCTGTTTTGTGGTGCTCTCTGGACAACAGGATTGTGAGAGCGTATGTCCCAAGATAGTAGAAATGTCAGCAGAGAGAACACACTGAAGTATCTGGGGATCACATTTGACAGGAGCCTATCCTTCAAGGACCATGTGGAGACGGTTGTGACAAGATGTCAAAAGGGACTAAATGCACTTAAAACTATGGCTGCAATGGACACAGAGCAGAGAATGATTTTCACACTCTACCAGCACTTGATCCTCTCAGTGATTGATTATGGACTAGGACTGCTCACTGTCTCAAAGAGTCAGCTGGTGAAATTAGAGCGCCTACAGAACGAAGCTATGCGGGTCATTCTGCAGGCGCTGGAAGCAGTTAAAGGTCAGCAACTGATAAGAGGGAAATCATGGATGGCTCAGGCGGAGGATACGATCAGACACGTGTGCATCTTGGAGAACATTAGGCGAGGAAATGAGTGGGTCAGAGTGCCAGTGGAGAAATCGACTCGTGCAGTCATAATCACATTGAGATTTGAGAGTTGAGAGATTGGCCAGCAGGGGCCACGGAAGTTGAAATTTATCAACTAATTCAGGATAATGCTAGCTCGGGTGATATGATCATCTACACAGATGGTTCAGTGTCAAAAGGTAGGAGAAGTGCCTGGGGGTTCGAAGCAAAAGCTAATGGTCGACGTTTGGTGCAGGAAAGCCTGGCATATGATACCATATCATCTAGCTTTAGAATGGAGGTGGAGGCAGACAATGCAGCTCTCCGATTGATTGAGAATACGATACACACACACACACACACACACACACACACACACACACACACACACACACACATCGTGATTGTAACTGACTCAGAAAGCATGCTGAAGAAGGTGAGGACAGGCATACTTCGTGCAGAGTGGCTTGTCTCGCTTCGGAGGACACGGGTGGCAAGCATCGCCTGGATCTTTTTTCTGGGGCATGCCGATATGCTGGGGAATGAACAGGCAGACAGATTGGCTGGCTCTGCAAAACGTGGTGGAATATTGATGCATGACAAGGCAGACGTTGTTGCGGCCTTGTGGGAGCACATGTACACCTCGGAGGAGCAAATGGATCACCATGGTCTGGCAAGAATGAGGCAGCGAGGAGTGACGAGGGGGTCTGGCCGACGCGCGACGCTTAGAGGAAAGGCGAGACGGACATATAGTCAGATTGCTACTGGTACTATTGGTGTTGGAACTCTTCGCTGGCTGTTGAGGATGGGGACGGAGCGCTTATGGGAATGCCCCGAATGCTGTGATGTCAGTTCTTAAATCAATCAATTAATCAATCAATCAATCAGTCAATGCCATAAGAGACATTGGGCAAACAGCTGACTTTACGGACGTTTGGGAATCTGCTTCGCTGTCCAGTGTGAGGGAAATAGTACTGAAGCTTTGAGTTACCTAACATTAACATATTTTTAAGAGCACAAAACAATTTATTAACCAATACAGGACTCGTGTGATCAGTCGGCATACGCTTGCGGGGTTTTAAGGAAAAGATCGAAACACCAATGATCCTGCCCTGTTTGCGACTATGATGAACCTCACTAATCACTAAGCACTATTGGTGCTTGCCACAAGGGCCCTGGTTACATACGGGTGAGTAGAATTGGGCGAGTAGAATAATTAAACAGTAAAGTAAATTACTGATTTACACGATTTGCGGCGTAGAGGGTACATTTTGCTAGCACCGTACTCTATAGACTAAACGGCATTCAAGGGGAGATTCGCTCAATGTCAAGCTAGCCGGGTCTACATCTTAATTCATTTTCGGGGACACACACTGGGCTGGCTGGACATGGAAAAATTGAAGAAAACAAAAACACGACTTCCATCTAATGCTCACTGGTCCAGCAAGAAAATTGATTGCTCAAGGCACAACCTTTGATCCCCGAGCAAGGTAATCACCAGGTAATAATTGCATGTTATGTAATGTTAAACAGCAGACATGCATCAATTGTCAAGTGAGGGTTTCAAAAGCGGGACATGTCTTATTACATACTACACGAGGACAAGCAGGGTCGTTATCATACCTGCGGTCATACAAGAAAGAAAAACGATACCACATTTTTAAAATGTGTATTGCTACATGCATGAAGAATATGCAGATAGTGGAGAACGCGCTGGTAATAGAAACATCTGAAAGCACACATTAACGAAAAGTCAAATTACACGTATTGCCTTTACTGGCGAAACTTGTAGTTGATGTATTTAAATGCTGCGCGCCAATAGTTGCTAAATGGCTATATTACAAAGTATAGTATCCTGTGTTATATATTTAATTCATATTTTGTGTTTCTGTTATTGCGTATTACATCAAAACTGTATATGTTAATCTTTTATTCAATGTGTTTCTGCATGCCATAGCACCAGAAACATAAAAGCAGTACAATAACAGTAATCAAATAACAACGACATCATACCGACTGTAACATAACAACAGTAACATGACAGCAGTAACATGACAGTTGTTGAGAGTTGTTATTTTAGGTGATAACGTAAGGAACCATGTTACACTCCTTAAGGCAGCGTGGGTATAATGTGCTAACTCCATATTATTATTATAGGTGTATAATGTAGTGTTATATATAATGACTGGCACCTTGCCCTCTTGACAGACAATAGATTGTAAAATGGGTTTATACCTCTCCATAACACAAAGCCTTGGCTGAATTTACAGAACATGTGTTGCCCATGGAGCATGATCCTTCTCTCGGATTTTCTAGTTTACTCCAGAGGAAAAGGAGCACCAGTACGTTTGGAACAAAGCAAGCTGCAGAAGCTGCCGGATCAGCACAGCAATGCTCTAACTGTCCGCCTATCAGAGTTTCCCTCCTAGACCAATTGCCACCAAGGCTTAGGGCCTGCTCTACCCTGCCATAACATTTAGTCTTTAGGTTGCATTTCCTCACACTAAGATAATCATATATATTACGAAGTGAGTAAATGGATAATAATGTGGTTGAAATAATTACAACATAATGTAGAAGTTATTGTTCGTATGTGGAACATTTGTTACCAACACGTTTACATTTTAAAAAGAAATATTCATGTTTGCACAAAATGGGCTTGAATCGCCTAATCTGAAAATTTGTAATCGTTTATTTTTCTGCGAATACAGTATACCAGACTCTTTTTCGTTGTTAACATTATAACCGTAGTGTGTGCGCAGTTGAGAAATCGCCGAAGGTGGGCGTTTTATATCCCGTCGATTGCAAGAGATTAATGAAGACTGATTCACTCTCTGTTCCACCCACACTGGTATAAGTGGTTACTCGTTTAAGTATTTAAGACAAAAATGTATTCATTTATTCACTTCATATGATATATACGAGGGAAACTCAATAGGTAAGTTACAAATGGCTGCAGAAAAATAACTAAATATGATAACAACTTAAAATCAGTTTATTTTTCTACATACATTGTCCCTTTATTTCTCAACATAATTTCCACCAACATTGAAGCACTTATTCCATCTTTTTATCAGCCTCCCAAACCGGCTGCATAAAACTGCTTGCTCTGTTATCTAAACCACGTTTTCACTTCACATTCAACTTCGGCGTCATTCGCGTCCTTGAGAAATAATTCTACCCAGCTATGCACCGCTTTACGTGATAAACATTTATCAGCATAAACAGGAAGCATTTCCTTATGAATGTCCTTTGCAGGCAGTCCTTTTGCCAAAAAAAAAAAAACGTACAACAGCACGTTGCTCTTTGGTTGTACACTCCGTAAGTACATCGCCATTTTGTTTATGCGCTGCACATGCGCATGAGACACCTAGCGCTACCTGACGAACGGGAATATACAGTTCGATGTTGCTGTCATCTAATGACACCTGTAGAAAACATCAACTACATTTATCTGCCATCACACAGAATTGTGTGACTTACTTACTGACTCGTTCTCGTAACTAAGCATTTAACTAAGTATTTAATGTCAGCCAATAAATTATGCAACATATTGTTTATTGCTTCTGTGCTTAAATTTACTAAGAGCATACATTATTTTGAATAAAAACACAATTACTGAGCAAGTATTGGAAAATAACATATTTTGCTTATATATTGAAAAGCCGAAGATGAAATGGTTAGGCAATCTTGTTAGAACTGGCGCTACATCAAAGAGTATCTTAAACAAGAGCAAAGAGAATGACCGAGATGAAAATGGATTACCAACATCAAAGATATTATGCAATCGCACGGAATGATACTAACCATTTCGACCAGTAGATCGCTGGAACATCAACTAATCCTCCCCACCTCGATTAACAGCAACAGTGGAAGATGGAAATGATGATGAATATTATTATAAAAATAAAATTTGTAAACTAACTCTAAATTACAGCTATATATGGAAATTGAAAATGGCCCGACAATCCCGTAACAAATATAAGGCATTGCCTTGCCCACTGAGAATACACAATCGTACGGAAACGCATGGACACAAGATTTAAGCAAGGCAGTGAAAACATATTACATATTTTGGCAGCGAATCACCAGCAGCACATGATATATCCACAAGTGCTCAGTATCTACCCATCAATCACACGATGATAATCTCATCACAGTACACTAACTTCCAATAACCAATGAGAATCCAAATGTAAGTATGCCAGAATAACAAAGAAAACATATTATTTATCAACATACGTCGAGAGCAATGAAACCAAGACGCGCAGAGTACTGTATTAACTCGCGAGTGAGTGTTTCAATACTGTCATGCGAAATACAGAACTGCAAAGAAGCTGAATTGTGAGTGTTTTACATTAACGCTTAAAATACAGAAATAACACTAATCGAAATTTACATAAATAATTAGAGAAATAATTACAGCGGGAGGAGAAGAAAGCATACACATATATCATGCATTATGTACAAAGATTTGGAAATATGGTATATGGCCAAAAGATTGGAAGAGAACTATCTTCATTCCAATACCAAAAAAGGGCAACCTGATTGTATGCACCAACTATAGAACTGTTGCCCTGATCAGTCACGGAAGTAAAATTCTACTAAAAGTCATAATGCGAAGACTTCGTAAGAAAGTGGAAGAAGAGATTATCTTGGTTCAAGCTGGATTTAGACAAGGAAGAGGAACAAGAGATCACATATTCAACATGCATTTAATAATAGAGAAGTACAGAGAATGTATTGTAAACCTATTCTCATGTTTTTTGGATTATTCAAAGGCATTTGACTGTGTACAACATCAGAAACTTTCGGAAATCATGTGGAATATGGGTTTTCCATCACATGTAGTACAACTCATAAAAATACTCTATCTAGACCAAAAAGCAGCAGTTAGAATAGATGGCGAGACATCAGATTGGTTTGACATCAAGCAAGGAGTCCGTCAGGGCTGAGTGCGGTCACCCTATTTGTTTAACCTGTACGCCGAAAATATTATGAGAAATGTAAGAGATGATATAAACAGGAGCTATATGATGCCCTAAGTATCGGCGGTCATGACATACCAGAGATTCGATATGCTGATGATACAGTATTACTCTCCACAACACAGAATAGCATAGAAAACCTAATAGCCTCAACCCAATTGAATAGTGAAAATCACAACTTATATCTTAACATAGCAAAAACAAAGATAATGCATACAGATAAAACTACTATGGAGAAAGAAATATACATTAATGGGGGTAATATTGGAGGTGGTGGAAAATTTTGAATATCTTGGGTCATTAATTACCAACAACGGTGACACAATGAAAGAAATTAAACGGCGACTATCCATTGCTCTTCAAAGACTAAAACAGCTGAATAAATTATGGAGTGGGACAGACAGAACTACAAAAATTAGAATTTTAAGAGCATGCATCTTTCCCATTGCAACATACGCCTGTGAGACATGGACATTTACTAAACAAGCTGAACAGCGCATAAACGCCTTTGAATATAAATGTTATAGACGAGTTCTTAGAATATCTTGGGTAAAGAAAAGAACAAATGCATCCATACTTCAAGAGTTGAATATTGAAGAAGGTTGGCTATTAAAGACGATAAAACAAAGAAAATAGAAATATTTTGGTCATATGAAACGTCACGAAAGTTTGGAGAAAACAATAATGGAAGGTATATGCCTGGGACGAGAGGAAGAGGAAGGCCAAACAGAAGATGGGTGCAGGATGTGGCGGATGATTCGTTTGTTATTCTCTCCGCCTATGGTATTATTTGCATTTTCCCCAGGTACCACATTCCCACTGCAAATAAATGTGTGTTAATTTGACGGCGTATTGTCCTTGTTTCACTTGCATACAACAATATGGGTTGTACATAACACTTCAACACTGCTATCTAACTACAATAGGCAGCTTTTTATGCATATGTTTACCATTACGTAAAAGAAAACTGCCTTTGCTTTGGTCATCCTTGCTCTAATCTCATCAAGGCAGCTTTCACCACATGTGATGAATTTATCGGGATAGTTGTACCGTTTGACCTATTTAATCATTTAAAAAAAAAAAAATACCTCAGTGTTACATTATGATATGTTTCTCCTTGTTATTTCTTTATGTGACCAAATTCACTGAATGTGGGGGAAGCTGAAAACATGTACTGAGGTTTTATATACTCTGTATCCAATAAATTGCCGGCTTCGTGGCTTAGAGGTTATGACTTTTCTCCGTAATCTCGTATACTCTCGTCGGTAACGTGATGACGGTTTGAATCAGCAGTGGTTCGAATCGCATCGGTAACTTACTGGGTATGTGAGTCAGCCGCTCAGAAAGCAATGGCAAACTACTGAGCGTAATCTTGCCAAGAAATCAACATACAGCTGAAAGATGCTGTTGTCGGACAGCGATGTCCTGTAAAGGATATGCACATCCATTTAATTATTTCAGTGATTTATTGTGGTCTGGGATTGCTGACTATATCGCACAGGCAACCGGAGAAGCTAAACGCATGAAAAATGAGGCCAAGTGAGTTATTCTGTGTTGCACACGGGACACGGTAGTGGAGCAGCTATCTTAATTAAATACCTCAGAACTCTATGAAATGGCCGCCATAGTGTAAAAGGCGCCACACATAAACCATACCCCCAAATGCCTTGCAGTGTCTTTATTTTTAGACAAATGTTAGACATTTGTAGACCTTTTAGACAAAGGGAGTCTCTGGGGCGAAGTGGTCAAGCCGTTTAACTCGGGCTCCGAAGGTTGTGGGTTCGATTCCGGACCGCGTCTTTCGGTCACGAATTAAATTTTTCGGAGACCCCTGTGGGTCGTTACTAAAGCTACGAAGTTCGTGCTTTGCAGCGACGCTTTCCGCGCTGCGGAAAGAGACTGAGCCATATGGGATAAAAACCGGTGCAATGAAGTCGACCCTGTCGACTTTTAAGCGACTTTTTGAAAATTTTTGACAAAAGCTATTAAAGTCAACCATACACAAACCCGCGGAAAGCAAAGGGAAACCACCGCTGTGTTTATCGCTACTTAATCATGCTTCAAGATAGGAATATTGATCAACAATTCTAAATATTGCAGGAATTCTTTTTTCTTTCGTTCGCCTGAAATATGTTTATAACTACAATGATGTCTCTTATATTGTCCTTTTATGTATTGCGTAGTTTTACTCTAACGAGACACAGCAGTTTTTGTGCAAATATAACGACTTACATACTAAGCTCAGGGTAGCGGGGTTGGGGTACACCCTACCAAAGGAGAAGTAAGGTGCCTCCTTCCCTCCGCTAGCCTACGGGACACCCTTTGGCAAGGTGGAGTACCCGTTTAGCCCCCCCCCCCCAACAGGGTAACGTGAAGCGATGAGAGCAGGTGGTGGATTGGACTTGGGAGCAGCTGACAGATAGTTGTTAGTTATGGTTTCAAGTCGGTGACGGCGGGCAGAGGATCTCTCAGTAGAGACAATGGCTACGGTCATCCGATCAGTATGGTCACTGCCAGGAAGGAAGAATGGTAGACTTCCCTCCTTATTGATTCCCGGGCAGAGGAGGCTCGTCAGCCTTGGTTGGTATCTCTTCTAAGAGAAGGAACTCTAAATCTCAAACCTCCGCTGCCTTGCGGGTATATCCATATGGGAAAGGCTTCGGGAGAAAACCCTGAGGACAAATCCGGAGATGGAGTCCCTAAGACAGTTCCATCTTGTAAACAACATAGTTCTGGCAACTCCTGCCACGGCACCGATGCCAAGTTGCATTGGCTACTGCCTTTCCCTTGGTCAACATCGGCGACGTGGAGAGGGGGAACCTGCTACTGGGCAACAGCTGGTTCTCCGATTTCCATTGCCCAGGCTTGTGCCCTGAAGAGGTCACTTCAGCACCCTGTAAAGCGGTGACACAACACGGGAAGCAGCATTTGCCGGTTATAAGTCTTAATGCTCGATTGGCGTAGAGCAAGGCGCCAGGGGCTACTTCCGACGGTGGGAGAGATCATCGTATCTCACTAGACAGCTACCGCCCGCCTAAGCTGGGCAGCCCCCCAGTCAATAAGGTGTTGTCTCGCCACGGTTCATCTGCTCCTGAGGGTGTGTGGAGCTTAGGGGAAAATCCTCGCCCTGCAAGAGACCAGACTCCAAGAATCTGGAAGCATCAAGGAGAGGGACTTCACTTTCTACTGGCATGGCAAGCCGTGCGGAGAGACCAGGGAGCATGGAGTTGGCTTCGCTATCAGAAACAAGCTGCTTAATTCCATCATACCACCAAGTGATGGCACTGAAAGAATACTGAAGCTCCAACTCCAGACAGAGGCAGGCCCAGTTAGTATTATAAGCGTTTACGCCCCAACGCTAACTGCAGCATCAGAATCTAAAGACAAGTTCTATGACGACCTTAGCAAAGAAGTCAGTGAAACACCAGAGAAACAACATCTTTTTATCCTGGGGGATTTCAATGCCAGGGTTGCACAAATCTTGGCCTTCATGTCTAGAACAGTTTGGCGTTGGGAAGATCAATGACAATGGACAACGTCTCTTGGAATTCTGCAGCCACCATAATCTGTGCGTGACCAACACCTTCTTTGACACGAAACCTAAACACAAGGTGTCATGGAGGCACCCCAGATCAAAGATCTGGCACCAACTCGACCTGGTGCTCACTAAACGCAGCAACCTCCGCAATGTACAGCTGACTCGCAGCTATCATAGTGCTGACTGCGACACCGACCATTAACTCGTCTACAGCAAGGTGAAGATAAAGCCCAAGAGAATCTACAGAAGCCGAACAGAAGGAAGACCACGCATTGACACCAGTGGCACCCAAAATAAAGAGAAGGTCAACAAATTCATGCAGGCTCTAGCGGATACTCTGCCTAGCCCCACAAATGGAAATTCCACCGAGAGATGGAGTCATTTTCGCGACACCATCTACAATACAGCACTATCAACATTTGGCAAGAAGCAAACTAAGTCAACCGACTGGTTTGAAGCACACTCTGAAGAGATGCTCCCAGTCCTGGAGATAAAGAGACATGCATTCTCAATTTATAAAACATCACCTTCAGAGAAAAGACTGCAGGCATTGCGAATGGCCAGAAATAGAGTACAACAGATGGCAAGACGATGTGCGAACAGGTACTGGCTTCAGCTCTCTGCTCAAATTCAAACTTGTGCAGACACTGGAAATATAAGAGGAATGTACGAGGGCATCAAGCAAGCTGTCGGTCCATCAAAAAATAAGATGGCCCCTTTACGGTCAACTGAGGGGGTAATCATAAAAGATCGAGCGAAACAAATGGATCGCTGGGTAGAACACTACTCAGAGCTATACTCGATGGATAACACTGTCAGCGAAGAAGCTCTGGAAGCCATCGATCAACAGTCTGCCATGCATGCCCTGGATAATGAACCTTGCCTCGCAGAAATCAGCGAAGCACTAGACTCTCTCAAATCCGGCAAGGCACCTGGAAAAGATAGTATTCCAGCTGAAATTTTAAAATGTAGCAAAGAAACAATCATCCCAGAACTATATGCAATATTTCAGCTCTGCTGGAGAGAAAAATCAATACCACAAGATATGAAAGACGCAAACATCGTTACCCTTTATAAAAACAAAGGGGGCAGAAGCGACTCCAACAACTATTGCGGCATTTCCCTACTCAGGATGACAGGCAAGATTTTTGCCAGAGTAATCCTTAAAAGATTACACATTCTTGCTGAAAGAATCTACCCCGAATCGCAGTGCGGATTTAGACCCAACAGGTCCACCATCGATATTATTTTCTCACTCCGGCAGCTCCAATAGAAGTGCAGAGAACAGCATTATATATTGCCTTCATCGACCTCACAAAGGCATTTGTCCTCGTGAGCAGAAGCGGCATTTTTAAGGTCCTTGAAAAGGTTGGATGTCCACCCACCCTTCTTAGTCTCGTGAAATCATTCCATGAAAACATGCAGGGGACCATTTTAATTGACGGCTCAACATCCCAGTCATTCAGCATCAGCAGCGGAGTAAAGCAGGGCTGTGTGCTTGCTCCTACACTCTTTGGTATCTTCTTCGCTGTTCTCTTAAGGCAAGCATTTGGGACTGCCACTGAAGGCATATACCTCCACACAAGATCTGATGGCAAACTTTTTAACCCATCAAGACTCTACGCAAAGACCAAAATAAGATCAAGATGTGAAAGAGAATTACTTTTTGCAGATGATGCAGCACTGACTACTCATACAGCAGAAGATCTCCAAAGGCTCATAGATCGTTTTGCAGCAGCCTGCAAAGACTTTGGGCTCACCATCAGCCTAAATAAAACACAGGTGATGGAACAAGATGCTGGTACGCCCCCGTCAATCAAAATTGCTAATTACGAATTGAAGGTCGTGCACGATTTTGTGGATTTGGGATCGACAATATCAGATAATCTTTCATTAGAGACAGAAATCGACAGACGCATTGGAAAGGCAGCCACAACATTTTCCAGGCTAGCTAAAAGAGTTTGGGAGAATAATAGACTAACAGAGCGTGCAAAAGCTCAAGTATATAAAGCTTGTGTT
Source organism: Cepaea hortensis (assembly GCA_963921405.1). Taxonomy (NCBI): domain Eukaryota; kingdom Metazoa; phylum Mollusca; class Gastropoda; order Stylommatophora; family Helicidae; genus Cepaea; species Cepaea hortensis. The sequence goes on along the minus strand of OY992894.1, from coordinate 76,911,028 downwards.
GTTAGCACACTACTCTATGGGTCTGAATCCTGGACCTTGTACTCAAGACAGGAAAGGAATTTGAATTCCTTCCACATGAGATGTCTGAGACGTATCCTGGGCATAACATGGAAAGACCACATAACAAACAAACAGGTGCTTGAACGAGCAGATATTACCACAGTGCACACTCTCCTCAAGCAGAGACGCCTCCGGTGGCTGGGCCACGTATCTCGAATGGAGGATGAACGTATTCCCAAAGATCTCCTTTACGGAAGACCTCAAATGCGATATAGGGATGTGTGTAAACAAGATATGAAAACCATTGGAATAGATCCAGGCACGTGGGAGAGAGTTGCAACAGACAGATGTTCCTGGAGAAGAGATGTAAGAAAAGGACTGGTGCTCTTTGAGCGCAATCTGATCCAACAAACTGAGGCTGGCGGCACAGGCTCAAAGCGCAGTCACTTACTGCCTCATCTTACAGATGCGGAAACTGTGACAGGGATTGTCACTCTCGCATTGGACTATACAGTCACCAGCGGTGCTGCCAGGTACCTCCCAAAAGGCACAACTCTATAGTCCTTCAGGACTGAAAGAGGCCTACTACTACCACTACACACTATGTTACATACCAGGTACATGTCATGCGAAGCTCATGTTGTGCGTTGTGAAGAGAAACCAGAGTGGCGGATGACAGCTAACAGACCGTAATGCGATAACGCAAATTTCGCCATCGCTCATGCACTATCGTTTGTCAAGGTAACAAGAACTGACGACACAAATTAGAAAAAGTCAAAGACACTAGGCCCAGATGTCACGTGAGGATGATGATTTTTGTCTGAGCTGACCGCCGTCTGCTGCGTTCACTAATTGGAAGTAGTGAACCAAAGATGTTTCTGGTAAATGACGACGAGAATTGAAAGTCCACCTGTGGCCACGAGCGACTTATAAATCTGGGCGGCGCTTTCAGGGGGCAGCAACGGTTGTGACAGTCAGGCAGCAACTCCGGTTGTCATTATCGCAGTTGTTCCCCTTTGCGCAATCGGCGTCACTAATACTGAGAAAGACTCACAGCCAACAATAATGCCATGTGGGTGAGCGTGTGCGCGCAGGCACACGGCGAGAAATATGGCAATTGCATGTTTAAAAGTCCTCTAGGTCACAACCTACCTTCTCCATAAAATTACAACTGTATTTCTCACGTTATAAACAATAAAATAGCACAAAGTAATGCGGCCTTAATCAGCAAACAGAGCTAGACTGTGGTAGGATTTGTCCATGTTTAATCTGTGCTGTATAACCTAAACTAGAGTATCACAGCCTGGGATTCTGAGATAAGTAGCACACATGTTTTTTATATTTTCATTTTCTTTTCACTGTTCTCATGTTTTCATTCTTCTTATCCCATTCTTATGCCATAATGTAGCCACGGGGGAAAAGGGGGGGGGGTGCGTGCGTGCGTGCGTGCGTGTGTATGTGTGTGTGTTGTGTGGGTGTGTGTGTATGTGTGTGTGTGTGTGTGGGTGTGTGTGTGTGTGTGTGTCTTTGTCTCTCTTCTCCGTGATTATATGTTGTGTTTTCTGTAGGTATTTGTTTACTGCTTAAGGCTAGTCGCCACAAAGTCCAATTTGTTTCCGTAATTGTGTTATACTTAATAAAGAGGTTCTGAAAATAGATAAAGAAATGCAAGAACAATACAGAGTGACTGTGAAAAATAGGTACAATGCAATAACTAAAATACAGAGTATAGATGAACAATGGGAAATGTTAAGGGACTTCATTCATCAAACTAGCAAAGAAGTATTACCGGAGAGAGGCAAAATAGCTAAGAAAAAATGGATGAATGAAGATATCTTAAAACTGATGGACAAAAGAAAACAGAGTAAAAATGACAAACAAGAATACGCTAAGATAAATAAAGAAATAAAAGATAAATGTGGGAAGGCTAAAGAAAGTTGGTTAAACGAGCAATGCAAAAAAAATTGAATTAAATTCCATTAAAGATACAAAAAATATGCACAGACAAATCAGTGAGCTTACAGGAAGAAAAATAAGAATAAATACAGGGTGTTTGAAATCAAAAGCAGGAAAGATAATATTAGAGGAAGATGCTATAATGAAGAGGTGGAATGAGTATATAAGAGAATTATATGAAGGAGAAAGGGGAGAATTAACAGAAGATAGTAACTTAGAAGGTCCACCTATTCTGAAAGAAGAAGTCGCTGACGCTATGAAACGTATGAAGAAAGGAAAAACAGCTGGGCCAGATGAAATCACAATAGAAGAATTAGAAGTATTGGGAGAATTTGGAGTAGATATATTAACCAAAATGTTGAATGATATTTACAGCAGTGGATATTTACCCAGTGATATGCTGAAATCTTTATTTATAGCTATACCAAAAAGACCAGGAGCAATTGATTGTGAAGATTTTCGTACAATCAACCTTATAAACCATATCACTAAGCTTCTACTCAGAATAATAATGAGAAGAATCAAAAAGAAAATAATAATGGAAATTAGTGAAGAACAGTATGGATTTGTGGAAGGAAAGGGCACAAACAATGCACTTTATACATTACGGACACTAATAGAAAGGTCAATAGAGAAACAGAGAGACATATATTTGTGCTTCATAGATTATACTAAGGCATTTGATAAAGTAAAACATGATGAACTGATTAAAATGTTGGAAGATATCAACATTGATGGAAAAGATTTAAGAATAATAAAGAATGTTTACTGGAACCAAGTAGCAGCAATTAAAATGGGAAATAAAGAGGGTAGTTACGAACAGATAAAGCTAGGAGTACGACAAGGGTGTGTCTTGTCACCAGATCTTTTCTCCCTGTATAGCGAAGTAATAATGAGAGAGATCAAAGAGATGCCAGGAATACTAGTTGGAGGTTATAATATAAATAATATACGCTATGCAGATGACACAGTATTGGTGGCGGATAATTCAACAGACCTACAACAATTATTAGACGTTGTAGTAACAGAGAGTGCAAGGAAAGGACTCTCCTTGAATATCAAGAAAACAGTAACAATGGTAATATCAAAGAAAATGGTGACACCAAAATGTGACATAGAAATAGAAGGGAAAATCCTTAACCAAGTTGATAATTTTAGATACCTAGGGGCATTTATAACATCAGATGGAAGATGTACAACAGAGATTAGGAGTAGAATAGGGCAGGCAAAAGCCGCCTTTCAGAAAATGAAGAGTGTCTTATGCAATAAGTCACTATCACTGAATGTAAGAAAGAGAGTGCTGAAATGCTATGTAGAACCAGTTTTGCTGTATGGCAGTGAATCTTGGAACGTACATGAACAAATTAAGAAGAAATTAGAAGCAACAGAGATGTGGTTCCTGAGACGAATGTTGCGAATTCCTTGGACTGCCAGAGTAACTAACGACGACTGCCTGAAACAGGCTAATGAAACTAGAACATTATATAAAACAATAAGACAGAGACAAACATCTTTCTTCGGTCACGTGATGAGAAGAGAGGCATTGGAAAACATCGTAACAACTGGAAAGATCGAGGGGAAGAGAGGCAGAGGTAGACCAAGAGAAGTGATGCTGGATGGATTGAGACGGTGGCATGGAGGAATATCAGCACCAGAGTTGATCCAGAAAACCAAAGACCGAGATCTATGGAGAGCCATGAACGCCTACGCCAGCCGGCACGGCACGTGATGATGATGATGAATTGTGTTATGTGTGTGTGTGTTCGTTGGATGGCTTGAGCTCCAACGCAAAGTCCTGTATGTCGGATGAAGGCATTCTGTTGTCCAACATCAGTGTGATGTCATACAGGACCTGAGTTTTGCGTGAGTATCCGTTGTCCCATGTCTGGCTTATTGGTGTGCTGACTGGTGGTTCCTCGCCATACAGGCAGACACTCTCCGACTTCGGAGGAATCGGCGATCCTATTGACTTCAGCCAGGACCCCGAAGGGACCTATTGCCCAGGACGCTCGACGAGGACGCGTCAATAGGTCTTGGGTAGTGTATAACCCGGCCCTGGTGCCTTGGAAACACCTCTGCGTCCCATTGTGTTATGTAAAGCTGCATTACGTTGTGTTATTTTATTGTTTCCATCCATCCATCATGTGCCATGCCGATAAGCGCGGGTGGTCATGTTCTGCCATCTCATTCGATCACCAGTGTCGTGGTGAGTTTCTGTCTCGACCATGCCACGTGGCCAAGCCGTCCAGGAATTTACTTCTCGGTCTTCCTTTTGGTCTCTTTCCTTCGATCTTGCCAGTCGTCACCAAGTTCTTCAAGTCATTTCGTCTCATTTTTTTTCTTCTTCTTTCGTTCGCCTGAAATATGTTTATAACTGCAATGTTGTCTCTTGTATGAATCTAACAGTCTTTTTTAGTTCACTCAGCGGTCCATAGAGTTTATCTTCCACTGTTGTCTATCTAGGCCAGAAGGTTCGCCTGGATATGTTGTAGTTTGGGCAATCCTGGAGTATGTGCTCTGCTATCTGCGACGCCAAACCACATGTGCACATGGCTGAGTCACCAATCTTGAATTTTGTATACATGTGGTTGCGTAATCTATTGTGTCCTGTTCTGAGGCGCAGAAGAATGACCTGTTCTGGTCTGTCCATAACGTGGTAGTCGTCTTGAGTAGGGTTTGGTTTCCTTCTGGCTGATTTGATCATTCTTTTCTTTTTGTGGTATGTAATGGGCACATCAGGCTGTTCTTCTTTTGCTCCTTCCCTAGCCAATTGATCAGCTCTGTCGTTTCCGGGGACTCCACAGTGGGATGGTATCCACTGTATGGTGACCTTACGCTGACTGCTAAGTTCTGAAAGTAGTGTCCTTAGAACTGGCAATTTCCCAGACAGGAGCGCCGCTATTACGATTTTGCATCGGTCAATATCACCACAGGTTGTGTACAATGGCTGGTATTTTGTAATTTCTCTGTGGCTATCTTAATTGCCTCAATTTCAGCATTATAGTTATGACAGTACTTTCCTGTTGGAACTCTGGCCGTGTCTCTATTATTATGTGAGTATTCTATACACACTCCCGCTCCTCCATTTCGAACAGCATTTTGTGCTGACCCATGTGTGTAGACTCGGATCCAGAGATCCTGTGGGTATTCGTTATCAAGGAAGCTGAGAGTGGCTGTTCCTCTCACTTTTGTCTGGATTTGTAGCGATAGTCTATGTTCATCTTTCTACGGGGTTCGCTCTGGAATAGTTGTCAGGGGGATACCAACTGTGGGAAGATGGATGGTTTCTCTGCAGAGTTGTTTGACTTGGTGGATGAAACTACTTCTTTTCAACCGCCCCATAGCTAGGGTTACCAGACGCCCGGCAAAGAGAGGACATGTCCTCCTTTTTAGCCTAATGTCCTCCGTCCGGCAGGCAAAGCTAAAAACCTTTAAAATATCCGGCTGTTTTAATATTTTATGTTATCATTTTTTATGTGTTGTGGTTACAACTTACAATTTATCTACACTCTACCGTGTGCTTACATTCTTTATTAAAACCCATTGCTTAATAATATTTATTTAATTTTCCTATTTATAACAAATGTGAAACACCAATTATTTTTATAATGTGAATCTAACTGTTGCTCTATTCGGCAACACTAACAATGCTGTAGTCTCTATAGTCAAAATATTAATGTTATTTCCGGTTCAGGTAGCAAAGACGCCATTTAAAATTTATTTTGTTTTTTTAAATTTGTAATTTTTTGCCGTCTTTGTTTATGAAAATGGCTTCTACAAAGAGAAAATGCAAATTATTGAACACTATGAAAAATAAGTTTCCATGATTCGTTGAAGGACGCAACGAGAATGAAGCAAAGTGTACGATTTGCGATAGTTACTTGTCCGTTGCCAACAAAGGAACTACTGACTTGGAGCGCTATGTTGACAGTGAGAGACATAGAAACCTAATCAAAGTGTCCGCGTCATCTAGCATATTGACGTCTTTTTTTTCAGCCTAAGTACTCAAATGTGTTGCTGAAAGCGCATGCGGCTGAAGCATCTTTGGCATTTCATAGTTTGTCATCATCAATCTTACAACTCTATGATCTGCACAAATGGTTTGATGCACACATTATTTGAAGATTCAGAAATTGCTAAAAATATTGCTTGTGCAAAAACAAAGATTGAAGCATTAATAAACCAGGAGATTGTCCCCCACACTGTTGATGAATTGGATAAATCTTTAAGTGGTATTTCATGTTTCGGTCTTTAGGGATCTGGCCAACGCTCAACGCTCAGAGAAAAGGCGAGACGGACTTATAATCAGATTGCTACTGGTACTATTAGTGTTGGAACTCTTCGCTGGCTGCTGGGGATAGGGACGGAGCACTTATGGGAATGCCCCGAATGCTGTGATGTCGATTCCTAAATCAATCAATCAATCAATCAATGGGTCTTTCGACAGATGCAAGCAATCACGGTTCGCAGAAAATATTTCCGATCGCTGTTCAGTACTACTTTGACTGGAAAGCAGGTGGAATCCAAACTAAGATTCTCGAGTTAGACAACACATCAAATGAAACCGCAGAAACTATATCACAGTATATTTTGAGAACACTCCAAAAACATGATTTGTACTCCAAATGTGTTGCTTTTGCTGGTGACAATGCCAATGTGAATTTCGGAGGCATAAACAGAAGAGAAGCTTGAAATGTGTTCTCGCATTTTGCAGCTATTGTAATAAAATTGTACTGATTGTGGGTTTAATCTGGAACGATTTAAATGAAACATTAAATATGTCCTCCTTTGTCCTCCTTTTTTGTCTTATTATGTCCTCCTTTGTCCTCCTTTTTGTCTTATTATGTCCTCCTTTTCGTGCCCACGTATCTGGCAATCCTACCCATAGCTAAGATGGGAAAATGGCTGCAGATTCCATCAGAAATGAACTGGGTGTTTTGTGGGGGACTATTGTGTTGACATTCTGGCGGCGGCATTATGCATAGTGCATCTGTGCGGGCTGATGTTTGTCGAGACTCAAGTCTTTTCCACTTTTCACATTGGGCGGTGGGGAGCGTTTTGTATGATATTCACTGGCACAGGAACGGAGCATAATGGGGACGACCCGTTGCTGTGAAGTTGGAACTGCGACTAACTAACTAACTAACTAACTAAGTTTTCTAATCAATCCCGTAGACGTCATGTAAAATACATGTAATATATACTTGCTCCGCCATCCATCCATTAATCATATGCCATGCCGGTAAGCGTGGGTGGTCATGTTCTGCAATCTCACTCGATCATGCCACAAGGCCAAGCCATCCAGGTACTTGCTTCTAGTTGTTTCCCTTGGTCTGTTCCCCTCGATCTTACCAGTTGTCACCAAGTTCTCCAAATCATTTCTTCTCATAATATGCCCAAAAAATTGTGACTGTCTACGTCTAATGTCTCTAATCAGTTTACGATCTTCATTTGTTTCTTGAAGGACTTGTTCATTGGTCTTTCTGGCTGTCCATGGTATTCTTTGCATTTTCCTGAGAAACCACATTTATACAGCCATCAGATGTTTTTCAGCCTGACTGCTCATTGTCCAAGCTTCACATCCATATAAAAGTACAGGTTCTATGTAGCATCTCAACACTCTTTTTCTCGTTGCAATTGACATCTTTTTATTGGTCAGTATGTTTTTCATCTTGCCATTCTTATTCTAATCTCTTCAAGGCATCTCCCATCAGATGTTATTACTGTTCAGAGATAATTGTACCTATTCACTTGTTGAAGAATATTCCCATTTACTTGTATATTACATTGTGGTATTTCGTTCTTCCTAGTGACGACCATAATCTGTGTCTTTTTACAATTTAATTCTAACCCTAGTTGTTCACTGTGTGTAACAACCGCATCAACTATATTTTGCAGGTCTTATTCATTGTCTGCAATCAAGACTGTATCATCTGCGTATCTAATGTTATTGATTCATCGTACCCCAATGTTTATTCCTTCCATATCTTCAATATTTCTGAAAATACTTTCACTGCACAGGGAAAACAGATTTGGAGACATTACACATCCCTGTCTCACACCTCTCTTAATAGGCCGGAAAAATAATCAGAGACCTACACAGTGCGAAGGAAACAGACACACCGTATAGAAAATTAAGATATATGTGTGTGTGCGTGTGTGTGTGTGTGTGTGTGTGCGTGCATGCGTGTGTGTGTGTGTGTGTGTGTGTGTGTGTGTGTGTGTGTGTGTGATATTTGTTCATCAAGAATGATGATGATCATTCATTTCATATAGTGGGGTTGAAAGTATGGAGCCATGAGTTCTAAGATGGCTTATAAGGCCTATTTTGGTTCGAAATGTTCTTTAACAATGTGGTTAAAGAATGTTTGGCGTTCCAGGAGGAGGATCTCCTGCGGTGGTTTAATGTGGGCAAAGAATGTCTCTAATCAGTTTACGATCTTCATTTGTTTCTTGAAGGACTTGTTCATTGGTCTTTCTGGCTGTCCATGGTATTCTTTGCATTTTCCTGAGAAACCACATTTATACAGCCATCAGATGTTTTTCAGCCTGACTGCTCATTGTCCAAGCTTCACATCCATATAAAAGTACAGGTTCTATGTAGCATCTCAACACTCTTTTTCTCGTTGCAATTGACATCTTTTTATTGGTCAGTATGTTTTTCATCTTGCCATTCTTATTCTAATCTCTTCAAGGCATCTCTCATCAGATGTTATTACTGTTCAGAGATAATTGTACCTATTCACTTGTTGAAGAATATTCCCATTTACTTGTATATTACATTGTGGTATTTCGTTCTTCCTAGTGACGACCATAATCTGTGTCTTTTTAAAATTTAATTCTAACCCTAGTTGTTCACTGTGTGTAACAACCGCATCAACTATATTTTGCAGGTCTTATTCATTGTCTGCAATCAAGACTGTATCATCTGCGTATCTAATGTTATTGATTCATCGTCCCCCAATGTTGATTCCTTCCATATCTTCAATATTTCTGAAAATACTTTCACTGCACAGGGAAAACAGATTTGGAGACATTACACATCCCTGTCTCACACCTCTCTTACAGTACAGAGCCTATTTAATTATCAACTCTTATGGCAGCTTGTTGTTTCCAATATATGTTTTTTACAAGTCTAAGGTCTTTTCCATCAATTTGTAGATCTTCAAGCATCCTTATCATGTTGACATGTCTCTCTTTATCGAAAGCCTATGTGTACTCAATAAAGCAAAGGTGTAGATCTTTGTTTACTTCTATAGAACGTTTGATTACTGTTCTCAGTATATACGCAGCGTCGACTATATCCTTGCCTTCTACAAACCTACATTGTTCTTCTCCTATTTGAGGTTGTATTTTCCTCCTAACTCTTTGCATGATAATTCTTAGCACCGCTTGCTCCGCCGCCCGTATGTAATACTCACAAGGTTCGCATGGCAAAAATGTAACTTGGCGTCGTATCAGACAAGGAACACCATCTGTATGAGGCATAAGATTATACTAGGGGACACATGTCGAGGAGAGGCTGCTGAACACATTGAATCTATCATTAAAACATCTTTAAAATTGTTACTATAGTGCCGGACGAGGGATGATCCATCCGACAGCCCAGCAAGACAGGCTTACATAAAGTGACAGTGATGTTGGACAGAGGATGTCTGGAATTTACAGCGGGTGAGACAGAAGCGTCCATGCAACAGTTGATAAATGACAACACAAGCACAAGTGATGTAGCAATCTACACTGATGGATCTGGGGTGAAGGGTGCGCGGAGTGGGTGGAGCTTCATTGCAAATGTTAAGGGAATCTGTGTACAAAAGAGCGTGTGGTGTATATGACTAGTTTTAGCATTAGAATGCATGTGGAGAGTGTAACGGTGGCTTTCCGATGGATTTAGAGTAGCTCCTTGGCGAAGAGGTTACTAATGCAGTTCTTAATCCCTCATACCCGAGTTCTAAATAGCTGCTGGCGATTTGGCAGCAGACCGCCTTGCGCTGGTTTTTACGAAATTGTATGGGTGCAGGTGGTTCAAAATGCAATGTCAACCACTAAACGTAAATTTGCCAAGAGGTCACCGTAGCATAATATGCTGGTGTCATGCTGCGACGTCATGTAAAGGATATGTAACTAACTTTAACATTAAGAGTAGTAAATAACGCCATGTGTGTATGGCAGACTCGCAAACATACTACGCAAAGTACAACATAATATATTTCACGTGGAGTGACTTGCATCGCATGAATGGGCGAAGGTTGAGGGCATATGGTGTATTTACTGCCCAGGTTATGCGGGTGTTCCTTGAAATGAACAGCCTAATCGACTGGCTGTTGGACTCTTTGGACGGCGAGATAACTCATGACAAAAACTGACGTGGTGAAGGCTCTGTGGGATCTTGTAGAAGGTGCATCAACACAAATAAAGAACCTGCATCAGGAGATGACGATTTAGCGTTGAGGCTGGAGTGTGTAGGGTCTGGGAGACAGTCAACGTGTAGATTAAAACCCAGGCGAACGTTCAGCCAGACTGCTCCAGTGCCATCAGCATGTGAACTCTTCGTTGGTTACTGAAGCAGGCGACGGATCACGTCTGGAAATGTTATGAGTGTAGTGATGTTGATTCTTGATTTCATTTTTGATATTTCAATTCTTTCTAATTGGAAACGGCTACAATCTATGCTTTCTTAAAGTTCATTTATGCCATCTTTAGATGTGTTTTGGTGATTTAATGCTTTTGCTCTCACTTTCATAAAGGATATTAATTTCATTTGTGTGTGTATGTATATATTAAGACATACAAGAGAGCGCCACCAAATGCGAAGCATGACGTTGTCTAGATAAAACACATATATGAATCGACTGATAAGTTTGATAGGAAATGAATTATTCATACACAAATGCCGCAACTAACGAATCATGAATATCACATATTTTCTGTGGTATAATCAACATTGTCTTTCTTGTATTTGATTTGTGTCATATCATTTCTATTACTTTCTTTTCATTCTAAATGATGATAATGTATTATTATTAATAAGCTGATGTAAGTAGTCCCGGAATAGATTATGTAGTACTGGTGTGAGGAGATTTACGGGATGTGTCAAGTCGGAGAGTGCGTGACCAGATGTTGTAGCAAATATCAGTGTTAATAAATGATCGTATGTTAATTTGAACCTTTCTGTGCATTTTTAAACATCAAACACGGAGATGGATTGATATGTTGATAGAGTGGGCTGATTCGCTAGGTTGGTCATTTGACTCGCATGCCAGATCACAGGCTCCCTAAATGAATTGTTTACGGCGAGCTGCGTTGTGATAAAGGCTCCTAAGGCGGCCAGAAAAAAAAACCGCTTCAAAGAAAATCTCACTAAAAGCTTTTATAATTAATCATGATGCTTGGGATACTGTTGCCAAAGACTGAAATTCGTGGCGTGCATCATTATGCAAGGGTGTAGTCATTTGTGAAACAAACATGACTGTAAGAGCTGCGAAGAAAAAGCTGGACAGAAAAACTACTGCAGGAGATCCCCCTCCTGGAACGTCAAGCATTCTTTGCCCACATTAAACCACTGCAGGAGATCCTCCTCCTGGAACGCCAAACATTCTTTAACCACATTGTTAAAGAACATTTCGAACCAAAATAGGCCTTATAAGCCATCTTAGAACTCATGGCTCCATACTTTCAACCCCACTATATGAAATGAATGATCATCATCATTCTTGATGAACAAATATCACACACACACACACACACACACACACACACACACACACACACACACACACACGCATGCACGCACACACACACACACACACACACGCACACACACATATATCTTAATTTTCTATACGGTGTGTCTGTTTCCTTCGCACTGTGTAGGTCTCTGATTATTTTTCCGGTGAGGGAAAAAGAGAATCGTCCCTGATGCAAAGGCGTTCGTGCATAATGAGATGCTCTCGGCAGGTGGCTTATCGCCTGGGACAATATAACTTTGAAGTCTCTTGTCTGGAACCTACAAGACAAATGAAATAAATGGAGACCTAAAACACGGACAAGCGAATTACTGAGAGAGATGTTCATGTTGGAAGGAAATCTTCTTCTTTTTCTGCGTTCATCCGGAGTGTTTTTTCAGACACAACTCACAACGTGAAAACAATAGATAATGAAAACCTTGGGATAATTCTCGGATGCAACAGAGATACATCTTATTCAGCCAAGAGACATTTTCTGGACGTTCCTCAATGACAAGCAGGTTAAAACTGGCCAGAGCACATGATTACCTTACAGTGAAGGACGATATTCCCACACCCCTTCAAGCTGCCCCGTCTTTACCTGAAGAAAATCGACAGTAGATAGTTGGATCATGAATGGGACATGCAGAAGAAGCCATCCACAAAGTATGCAGACTCACAAACATCAATCTTGAAATGCCGTAGATACCAGTGCCAGCATATACCCGTACAACATGTCGATGCTTATCACACTTGACGCAAGTCGCAATGAGCAATATCCTGCCCCAGTAGACACAGATGTCAAAGCGCTAATACATGAACACTCTGGAGATAGCACGCACTGGTGTTTACAGATGACCTGGTTGGTCGAGGCATGCAGAGTGTATAGGCATCTTCAGGAGGCTCACATTCAAGATAGCCAAAGAGACAAATGGGGATTTTTCTGTGACACCTGGCAGCCTTACGACACAACCATTCTCATATGCCCTGAAATGGCTCGTATTTACAAGTATGAATACTGGGCGACTCGATACAAATGCTCAAGAACGTCCAGAATGGTCTCATACATTAGATGTAGTTCCACATAGTGAGCAGTCACAATTAGTCAAGCTAAATGCTTATATCCGGACACACAAGCGTTCGAGGCAACGAGCACGCTTATCGGTTAGCGAACATAGCGGTGATTGAGGTGGGAAGGCCAACGGATTGGATATACATCATCAATGCCATAAGAATCGCAGAGTGGGATCTGAAATCCTTAGAAAATACCTCATATGCTCGGAGACGTACCTGCCAAGCGAGTCAGGGGCGCTTTAACCCCCCCCCCCCCTCCCCCCTTCCCCCCGGTAGGTGGAACCCGTTAGCTTTGAACCGCAGTAGATCTAGGAGACGAAAGACTCCAAATATAAACCTCCAGGTTCAAGGCTGACCAGCGTGCAGTGTAACTGGATGGCCACGGGTAAGCTGGCCGTGAAAGTTGAATTTCTGGCAGGCGTGTGGGGCGGCACCAGGCGTATGGACTCCTGCGGGACATCCCTTGCCTCTTCCCTAGCAAGCAGGCAATACTAGGGTGACCGATTATTTCCTGCGATATCTAAACTTTGTTTATGGAATTAATTAAACACGGGAGTCGTCGTCGGAGCTAAGGAGCACGTGCTCTACGCTTGACACATCTTTCAGAGGTTAGCGAAGAGAGAGTGAGGAGGAGAAGACGAGGAAATGGTGTGAGAAGAAGGCATAGACATAGGAGGGCAGGCGACAGGAGAATAATACGAAAAGTGGAAGTGGAGAGACTCGGTTTCAACCATGTTTGAGTGGGATACTGGAACTGTCGTAGTGCCAGGCAGAGAGGTCCTGTATTGGAGAGGCTAATTTATGGTTTTGATGTGCTCATGCTCCAGTAGCTAAATACAGACAAATATTAGTGCCCTGGGTACGCCAGTTATATAAACTCTACTGGGCAGAGGAGACATGGGCAAGGTCTGCTGGTGAAGGAAGAAGTGAAGAATGTGGTACTTGACTTGAGCCAATGGAATCACAGTGCAAGAGAGGTCCAGGGCACACAAATGGAGATTGGTGCCTTCAGTTGGAACCTCATAAAAGTATATGCCACAGTGGACTGTTTTGTCAGAAAGGAACACTGGGACTGGCTTAAGGAATTGGAGGAATTACCAGGTGATAGCCTACTCATATGTGGTGACTTCAATGCGAAGAACAGAGAATAAGACAGTAGTGGAGAAAACCGAAAGGGAACTGCCCTTGCGGATGCCACGCTGGACTTCGATGTGGTCTTAATAAATGACGGGAGGCCGACGAGAATGGCAAAGAGGCCTGGCGATGCAGACACAGCTATTGACTTGTCTCCCAGTCATCAGTCCTTGATTTAAAGAGGTCTGTTTTTAATGACCATGGGAGTGATCACATGTCATATTGAGTCTTGATCTCTAAATCCAGGAAAATTAAGGCCGGGAGAGCGTGCAAGACCTTCCGGTATGAGTGGACTGACAGCCTTCTTGGAAATCTCAGACAAGGGGCATGCAACATGACTGTTAAAACTCCTTTTTTGCAGCCCCCCCCCCACCCCCATGGTGGACTCCAGAAGTAGACCATGCTTGGAAGGCAAAGAGAACTGCAGTGAAGCAGCTAAGGAAAGTGCGACAGACACCCCGAAGCTCACGAGAGGAATTGGATACAGCGGAAAATGTCAAGAAAGACAAGGTGGAGGTTATCAAGACCTGTGCTACAGAGGTAAAAAAAAAAAAGCAAAATGGGAATGTTTCATAAAGGAGATTAGAGGTGATGTAACACTGCGAAAATTCTGGAAACTGCACAGACAAATGTTGTTTGTCCATCAAGAATGATGATGACCATTCATTTCATCCAGTGTGGTTGAAGGTGTGGAGCCGTGGGTTCTAAGATGGCTGATAAGGCCTATTTTGGCTCGAAATGTTCTTTGACAATGTGGGCAAAGAATGCTTGACGTCTCTGGAGGAGGATTTCCTGCAGTGGTTTTTCTGTCCTGCCTTTTCTTCACAGCTCTTGCAGTCCTGGTTGCCTCACATATGACTGCACCTTTGCGCAATGATGCACGCCACGAATTTCGGTCTATGGCTGCAGCCTCCCAGGTGTCATGAAGAATTCCAAAAGCATTCAGTGAAATTTTCAGAGTGTCTTTAAAACGTTTCCTCTGGCCACCTTGGGAGCGTTTACCACAACGCAGTTCGCTGTAAAAAATTCGTTTAGGGAGCCTGTGATCTGGCATGCGAGTCAAGTGACCAGCCCAGCGAATCTGATTCTTCATCAGTAGAGTGTGGATACTGGGCATGGATGCTCTTTCTAGGACTTCAGTGTCTGGAATCTTGTCTTGCCATTTAATCTTCAGTAGCTTCCTTAGGCAGACTGTGTGGAAGTGGTTTAATTTCCTAGCGTGTCGCTGATAAACAGTCCAGGTTTCACAAGCATATAGCAGTGTGGATAATACAACTGCTTTGTAGACTTTCAGCTTTGTTTGCAGGCTTATTCCAGTTCTGTCCCATACATTCTTGTACAGTCTGCCAAAGGCTGCACTGGCCTTGGAGATTCGTGCATTCACTTCATCATCGATTGTGGCAGCTTGTGACACGGTGCTGCCAAGATAGGTGAATTTGTCCACAACACTTAGTCTATGATCATTCACTTTGATATTCGGCACAGTGTGATTATTCCCTGGAGCTGGCTGGTACATAACTACAGTCTTCTCCAAGTTGATATTGAGCCCAAAGTTGGCACAGGCATGTGAGAAAGCTGAAACATTATGTTGCATGTCCGCCTCTGAGTTGGCGTATAGAGCGCAATCATCAGCAACCAGGAGCTCTCTGACGGTGCCGCTGTTAATTTTGGTTTTAGCTTTCAACCTTCTGAGATTGAATAGCTTTCCATCCATACGGTAGTTGATGTCTATTCCAATGTCGTCGTTCTCGAAGGCATTCATCAACATGGCTGAAAACATGAGGCTGAACAGTGTTGGTGCCAGGACACATCCTTGCTTCACTCCATTGGTGACAGGAAAGGGTTCAGACAGTTCACCATTTTCCTGTCTCTTGCCTGCATGCCGTCATGAAATAGCCGCACTATTTGGACAAACTTTCGTGGACAGCCATATTTGGCATAATCTTCCACAGTCCTTCTCTGCTGACTGTATCAAAAGCCTTTGTAAGGTCAATGAAAGTGGAGAACATTTCGCAGTTCTGTTCCTGACATTTCTCTTGCAGCTGCCTTGCAGCGAAAATCATGTCAACAGTTCCACGTTCTTTTCTGAAGCCACATTGACTCTCAGGAAGAAGACCTTGATCGAGATGGGCTGTGAGGCGATTGAGAAGAATTCTGGCGAGTATCTTCCCTGCAATTGAAAGCAAGGAGATGCATCGGTGGTTGTCACATAATTGGCTGTTTCCTTTACGTTTGTAAAGGTGGACTATTGACGCGTCCTTAAAATCTTGTGGCATGGTCTCGTTCATCCATATGTTTGTGAAGACTTGGTGGAGCTGCTCTGTTAGGACTGGCCCACCTGCCTTGTATATCTCTGCTGGGATGGAGTCAGGATCAGGTGCCTTGCCGCTGGAGAGTTGCTGGATGGCTATGTTTATTTCCACTATGGTTGGCAGGTCATCAAGAGTCTCATTGGTAGAAACTTGAGGAAGGCAGTTGATGGTTTCATCATCGAAGAAGGAAGTTGCATTTAAGATTTTGCTGAAATGCTCTGCTCAGCGTTGAGGGATTTCTTTCTTATCGGTGACCAATGTTTCCCCATCTGCACTGAGGAGGGGAACTATGCCTGGTGATGAAGGACCATAGACCGCTTTCAGTGAGTCGTAGAAGTTTTTCATATCGTGTCTGTCAGCAAAGCCCTGAATTTTATCAGCTTTGCTGCTCAGCCAGGAGTCCCGCGTGTGCCGAAGTTTCTGCTGCACTACTCTCTGAATGTTCTTGAAAGCATCATTTTTTTATGTTGACTTTGGGTCATTCAGATGTGCCTTGAGGAGAAGATGTTTCTCGGCCAGCAATTGGTTGATGTCTTCGGAATTTTCATCAAACCAGTCTTTATGCTTTCGGGGGGCTGGACCCAGGATTTCCATAGCAGTGTTGTAAATTGTGTCCTTTAGGGCTCTCCATTCTGTTTCTGTATCCTGTTTAGCTTCAGCATTGGGCTTGAGGCGGTTTTCCAGCATATTTTCAAACGACTGCTGCATTTTCTTGCTGTTTAGGCGGGTGACATTTAGCTTTGTTTGCATTTTCGCCTCTTGAGGACGCCGTGGTGGCCTGATGTGGATGTTTATTTTCGAGACAATGAGACGATGGTCTGTCCAACATTCGGCACCACACATGGATTTTGTCACTCTAACGTCTTGTCTGTCACTCCTCCTGACGATGACATAGTCAATGAGGTGCCAGTGTTTCGAGCGAGGGTGCATCCACGATGTCCTATTTCTCATGGGGAGACGGAAAATTGTGTTCGTAATCAGGAGATCATGTTCGGCACATGTCTGAAGGAGGCGGAGTCCATTGCTGTTACAATTTCCGACTCCATGCTTTCCAATAATGCCACTCCAAGAGGTGGTGTCCGTGCCTACTCTGGCATTGAAATCCCCAAGGAGTATAAGTTTGTCTCCTTTGGGAACAGATCTTAATACATTGTGCAGGTCCTCATAGAACTTGTTCTTGACATCATCTTCGTTGGTCATAGTTGGTGCGTAGACACTCACAATGGTTGCGTGCTTCCTTCCATTCAGCTAAGGCAACTTCATGGTCATGAGCCTGTCGTTTATAGCCTTTGGAAATCCAGCTAATTTGCCGACCAGGGCCGACTTAATGGCAATTCCCACACCGGATTGGCGTCTTTCCTCGCTTTTCCTTCCACTCCAGAAAAATGTGTAGCCGGCACCAATTTCACAGATTTGGCCTTCTTCTGCAAGTCGTGTCTCGCTCAAGGCTGCAATGTCGATGTTGTACCTGCCCAGCTCTCTCCCAATCAGTGCTGTTCGTCTCTCTGGACCCGACGCGCCGTCTCTGTCAAGTAGGGTGCGTACATTCCAAGTTCCAATTGTTAAGGGAATATGGTTTACTCTTTTAGCTTTGCTTGTTTTATCTTTCTTTGTATGTCGACCGCAGTTAGGGTACCTACCAACCGTGGCTAGCTGGTTAGGTAGTGATGAAGCAGATAATGTTTAGGGCACCTTTTCTAGCCCCTTCCTCATGCTATGGAGGTGAGCTGTGTGTTCCTATAGAGGGCTGCTCAGTCGCTCAGGGGGCTGCCGAATCCCACTGCTGCTCCGGTCAGTAGAAGACGACCATATTGCCTGAGCCGCCTGTGTGCAGGTCTGCGACTACGGCTGCCAGCGTACCCACGCCTGCCGCTTTGCCGCTCGCCCATCGCCACAGGGCTTGAAGGTGATAAGTGACGTTGGATGAAGAATGACTTGCGCGATGACTTGGATTAAAGTCAGGAAGAGTTGCGCAATTCGTCGACCTCACTCTCTCGCCTGAGTCCATCTGAGTCCAGTGGCAAGACAAGTCGAGACGATTGGAGACGAATACAGGTGCAGTGGATGACCAGGGCGCTCTACGTGCCTTGCCGTGCTCATTACGTTCCACAACGCTTTGCAGGTAAACGTCGTCTTGCCCGTTGAATCAGGAATGATTTCTTCCGCGCAGTCTGCCGAATCCTGTCTTCACATGCTGGGTAGGCATACCCTAGTTTACCTCTTGGTTTGACACCAAATCGGATACCCATGCCTGATTTAGCCAGCCTCTCACAGCTGTTGCCCGGGGGGTGGCCGCTGTCGCATGCTGACAGCTACTAGGAGCCACAGGCACGAGCTGGGTGTCAGACTTGGACCAGTGAGGGATGGGTCCTGAAAGGACATGAGAGCCATCCTTACCAAAGTTGCTACCAATGCCTGACACCCCGTACCCCCCCCCCCCCCCCACAGACAAATACAAAGAAAGAATCGGACTATGACAGTGGGAACAATTTATAGAGATGGTGGTGTGCGCGTGACAATAGACAAAGAGAAAGGGGAGGCGTTTCTCCAGAGATTTTTAGCGCAGAACAATCATAATGATGCAGACACGAGGGGTGCAATCAGAGGGGAGTTATCTGGCACCATGAAGAATATGTATTATGAAGACATTATACGGGTTGAAGATGTTAAACATATTTTGAAGAAGGCAAAAGACACGGCACCGGGGCCTGATGGGGTTAGGTATGGCCACATGAAGGCTTTGAGCGATGTAGACCTGAAGGAGATGACTGACTGCTTTAACCAGAGCATTAGGACAGAATCAGTACCGCAGGACTGGGTGCACAGCTATTTCATCCCTCTCCCAAAACTATTCAAGGATCATTTAAAGCTTAGTGGCTTTATGATCATCACTTCAAAATATATCTGGGAAGGTTTTAGAGAAGATAGTCGCTGTCAAGCTGCAATAGTTTTTGGAAAGGGGGAAGCTTCTTCCAAGAGGTCTGGGGAGCTACAGACCAATAAATGATACCTGGTCAAATGCAGCCACGTTTCCCTTAGATGTTTATGAGGGGTTCCAGAGTAGACAGGAAACGATGTCGGCAGCGCTTGATCTCGAGGATGCGTACAATAGAGTCAGATATGATATTTTGATGACCGCACAGATGGAGAAGGGGGTCAATCCCTGGCTGGTGAACTGGATAGCGGCCGTCCTACATTCTCGTCAGGTTGCTCTCCGTCTGGGCGCATGGACCTTAGAGCCACATATTTTAACCTCGGGACTGCCACAGGGATCTGCAATCTCACCGGTGCTCTTTAACGTGTATACGAGTAAGATTGCAAACCTAGAAGCACAAGGGGTCGGAAGGATACTAACATTTGCAGATGATATGCTTGCATACAGGCAGGGGAGAGATAGGGAGCAAACAGCCCAGGAGCTACAGGCGACAGTAGACAAAGTGATTGACTGGTGCACAGAAATGATCGTTGTCATCCACCTGGAAAAGGCAGCTATTTTGTGGTGCTCTCTGGACAACAGGATTGTGAGAGCGGATGTCCCAAGCCTCGCGATAGATAGTAGAAATGTCAGCAGAGAGAACACACTGAAGTATCTGGGGATCACATTTGACAGGAGCCTATCCTTCAAGGACCATGTGGAGACGGTTGTGACAAGATGTCAAAAGGGACTAAATGCACTTAAAACTATGGCTGCAATGGACACAGAGCAGAGAATGATTTTCACACTCTACCAGCACTTGATCCTCTCAGTGATTGATTATGGACTAGGACTGCTCACTGTCTCAAAGAGTCAGCTGGTGAAATTAGAGCGCCTACAGAACGAAGCTATGCGGGTCATTCTGCAGGCGCTGGAAGCAGTTAAAGGTCAGCAACTGATAAGAGGGAAATCATGGATGGCTCAGGCGGAGGATACGATCAGACACGTGTGCATCTTGGAGAACATTAGGCGAGGAAATGAGTGGGTCAGAGTGCCAGTGGAGAGGTCGACTCGTGCAGTCATAATCACATTGAGATTTGAGAGTTGAGAGATTGGCCAGCAGGGGCCACGGAAGTGAAAATTTAACAACTAATTCAGGATAATGCTAGCTCGGGTGATATGATCATCTACACAGATGGTTCAGTGTCAAAAGGTAGGAGAAGTGCCTGGGGGTTCGAAGCAAAAGCTAATGGTCGACGTTTGGTGCAGGAGAGCCTGGCATATGATACCATATCATCTAGCTTTAGAATGGAGGTGGAGGCAGACAATGCAGCTCTCCGGTTGATTGAGAATACGATACACACACACACACACACACACACACACACACACACACACACACACATCGTGATTGTAACTGACTCAGAAAGCATGCTGAAGAAGGTGAGGACAGGCATACTTCGTGCAGAGTGGCTTGTCTCGCTTCGGAGGACACGGGTGGCAAGCATCGCCTGGATCTTTTTTCTGGGGCATGCCGATGTGCTGGGGAATTAACAGGCAGACAGATTGGCTGGCTCTGCAAAACGTGGTGGAATATTGATGCATGACAAGGCAGACGTGGTTGCGGCCTTGTGGGAGCACATGTACACCTCGGAGGAGCAAATGGATCACCATGGTCTGGCAAGAATGAGGCAGCGAGGAGTGACGAGGGGGTCTGGCCGACGCGCGACGCTTAGAGGAAAGGCGAGACGGACATATAGTCAGATTGCTACTGGTACTATTGGTGTTGGAACTCTTCGCTGGCTGTTGAGGATGGGGACGGAGCGCTTATGGGAATGTCCCGAATGCTGTGATGTCAGTTCTTAAATCAATCAATTAATCAATCAATCAATCAGTCAATGCCATAAGATACATTGGGCAAACAGCTGACTTTACGGACGTTTGGGAATCTGCTTCGCTGTCCAGTGTGAGGGAAATAGTACTGAAGCTTTGAGTTACCTAACATTAACATATTTTTAAGAGTACAAAACAATTTATTAACCAATACAGGACTCGTGTGATCAGTCGGCATACGCTTGAGGGGTTTTAAGGAAAAGATCGAAACACCAATGATCCTGCCCTGTTTGCGACTATGATGAACCTCACTAATCACTAAGCACTATTGGTGCTTGCCACAAGGGTCCTGGTTTTACATACGGGTGAGTAGAATTGGGCGAGTAGAATAATTAAACAGTAAAGTAAATTACTGATTTACACGATTTGCGGCGTAGAGGGTACATTTTGCTAGCACCGTACTCTATAGACTAAACGGCATTCAAGGGGAGATTCGCTCAATGTCAAGCTAGCCGGGTCTACATCTTAATTCATTTTCGGGGACACACACTGGGCTGGCTGGACATGGAAAAATTGAAGAAAACAAAAACACGACTTCCATGTCATGCTCACTGGTCCAGCAAGAAAATTGATTGCTCAAGGCACAACCTTTGATCCCCGAGCAAGGTAATCACCAGGTAATAATTGCATGGTATGTAATGTTAAACAGCAGACATGCATCAATTGTCAAGTGAGGGTTTCAAAAGCGGGACATGTCTTATTACATACTACACGAGGACAAGCAGGGTCGTTATCATACCTGCGGTCATACTAGAAAAAAAAACGATACCACATTTTTAAAATGTGTATTGCTACATGCATGAAGAATATGCAGATAGTGGAGAACGCGCTGGTAATAGAAACATCTGAAAGCACACATTAACGAAAAGTCAAATTACACATATTGCCTTTACTGGCGAAACTTGTAGTTGATGTATTTAAATGCTGCGCGCCAATAGTTGCTAAATGGCTATATTACAAAGTATAGTATCATGTGTTATATATTTAATTCATATTTTGTGTTTCTGTTATTGCGTATTACATCAAAACTGTATATGTTAATCTTTTATTCAATGTGTTTCTGCATGTCATAGCACCAGCAACATAAAAGCAGTACAATAACAGTAATCAAATTACAACGACATCATACCAACAGTAACATAACGACAGTAACATGACAGCAGTAACATGACAGTTGTTGAGACTTGTTATTTTAGGTGATAATGTAAGGAACCATGTTACACTCCTTAAGGCGTCGTGGGTATAATGTGCTAACTCCATATTATTATTATAGGTGTATAAGGCAGTGTTATATATAATGACTGGCACCTTGCCATCTTGACAGACAATAGTTTGTAAAATGGGTTTATACCTCTCCATAACACAAAGCCTTGGCTGAATTTACAGAACATGTGTTGCCCATGGAGCATGATCCTTCTCTCGGATTTTCTAGTTTACCCCAGAGGAAAAGGAGCACCAGTACGTTTGGAACAAAGCAAGCTGCATAAACTGCCGGATCAGCACAGCAATGCTCTAACTGTCCGCCTGTCAGAGCTTCCCTCCTAGACCAATTGCCACCAAGGCTTAGGGCCTGCTCTACCCTGCCATAACATTTAGTCTTTAGGTTGCATTTCCTCACACTAAGATAATCATATATATTACGAAGTGAATAAATGGATAATAATTTGGTAGAAATAATTACAACAAAATGTCAAAGTTATTGTTCGTATGTGGAACATTTGTTACCAACACGCTTACATTTTAAAAAGAAATATTCATGTTTGCACAAAATGGGCTTGAATCGCCTAATCCCAAAATTTGTAATCGTTTATTTTTCTGCGAATACAGTATACCAGACTCTTTTTCGTTGTTAACATTATAACCGTAGTGTGTGCGCAGTTGAGAAATCGCCGAGTTGGGCGTTTTATATCCCGTCGATTGCACGAGATTCATGAAGACTGATTCACTCTCTGTTCCACCCACATTGGTATAAGTGATTACTCGTTTAAGTATTTAAGACAAAAATGTATTCATTTATTCACTTCATATGATATATACGAGGGAAAGTCAATAGGTACGTTACAAATGGCTGCAAAAAGATAACTAAATATGATAAAAACTTGAAACCAGTTGATTTTCTACATACATTGTCCCTTTATTTCTTAACATAATTTCCACCAACATTGAAGCACTTATTCCATCTTTTTATCAGCCTCCCAAACCGGCTGCATAGAACTGCTTGCTCTGTTTTCTAAACCACGTTTTCACTTCACATTCAACTTCGGCGTTATTCGCGTCCTTGAGAAATAATTCTACCCAGCTATGCACCGCTTTACGTGATAAACATTTGTCAGCATAAACAGGAAGCATTTTCTTATGAATGTCCTTTACAGGCAGTCCTTTTGCCAAAAAAAAAAAAAAAAAACGGACAACAGCACGTTGCTCTTTGGTTGTACACTCCGTAAGTACATCGCCATTTTGTTTATGCGCTGCGCATGCGCATGAGACACCTAGCGCCACCTGACGAACGGGAATATACAGTTCGATGTTGCTGTCACCTAATGACACCTGTAGAAAACATCAACTACATTTATCTGCCATCACACAGAATTGTGTGACTTACTTACTGACTCGTTCTCGTAACTAAGCATTAAACTAAGTATTTAATGTCAGCCAATAAATTATGCAACATATTGTTTATTGCTTCTGTGTTTAAATTTACTAAGAGCATACATTATTTTGAATAAAAACACAATTACTGAGCAAGTATCGGAAAATAACATACTTTACTTTGCTTATATATTGAAAGGCAGAAGATGAAATGGTTTGGCAATCTTGTTAGACTGCAACACTATCGACTACCAGAACTGGCGCTACATCAAAGAGTATCTTAAACAAGAGCAAAGAGAATGCCCGAGATGAAGATGGATTGCCAACATCAAAGATATTATGCAATCGCACGGAATGATACTAATTATTTCGACCAGTAGATCGCTGGAACATCAACTAATCCTCCCCACCTCGATTAACAGCAACAGTGGAAGATGGAAATGATGATGAATATTATTATAAAAATAAAATATTTAAACTAACTCTAAATTGCACATATATATGGAAATTGAAAATGGCCCAACAATCCCGTAACAAATATAAGGCATTGCCTCGCGCACTGAGAATACACAATCGTACGGAAACGCATGGACACAAGATTTAAGCAAGGCAGTGAAAACATATTACACATTTTGGCAGCGAATCACCTGCAGCACATGATATATCCACAAGTGCTCAGTATCTACCCATCAATCACACGATGATAATCTCATCACAGTACACTAACTTCCAATAACCAATGAGAATCCAAATGTATGTATGCCAGAATAACAAAGAAAACATATTATTTATCAACACACGTATAGAGCAATGAAACCAAGAAGCGACAGAGTACTGTATTAACTCGTGAGTGAGTGTTACAATACTGTCATGAGAAATACAGAACTGCAAAGAAGCTGAATTGTGAGTGTTTTACATTAACGCTTAAAATACAGAAATAACACTAATCGAAATTTACATAAATAATTAGAGAAATAATTACAGCGGGAGGAGAAGAAAGCATACACATATATCATGCATTATGTACAAAGATTTGGAAATATGGTATATGGCCAAAATATTGGAAGAGAACTATCTTCATTCCAATACCAAAAAAGGGCAACCTGATTATATGCACCAACTATAGAACTGTTGTCCTGATCAGTCACGCAAGTAAATTTCTACTAAAAGTCATAATGCGAAGACTTCGTAAGAAAGTGGAAAACGAGATTAACGTGGTTCAAGCTGGATTTAGACAAGGAAGAGGAACAAGAGATCACATATTCAACATGCGTTTAATAATAGAGAAGTACAGAGAATTTATTGTAAACCTATTCTCATGTTTTGTGGATTATTCAAAGGCAATTGACTGTGTACAACATCAGAAACTTTGGGAAATCATGAGGATTATGGGCTTTCCATCACTTGTAGTACAACTCACAAAAATGCTCTATCTAGACCAACAAGCAGCAGTTAGAATAGATGGCGAGACATCAGATTGGTTTGACATCAAGCAAGGAGTCCGTCAGGGCTGAGTGCGGTCACCTTATTTGTTTAACCTGTACGCCGAAAATATTATGAGAAATGTAATAGATGATATAAACAGGGAGCTATATGATGCCCTAAGTATCGGCGGTCATGACATACCAGAGATTCGATATGCTGATGATACAGTATTACTATCCACAACACAGAATGGCATAGAAAACCTAATAGCCTCAACCCAATTGAATAGTGAAAATCACAACTTATATCTTAACATAGCAAAAACAAAGATAATGCATACAGATAAAACTACTATGGAGAAAGAAATATACATTAATGGGGAAAAATTGGAGGTGGTTGAAAATTTTGAATATCTTGGGTCATTAATTACCAATAACGGTGACACAATGAAAGAAATTAAACGGCGACTATCCATTGCTCTTCAAAGACTAAAACAGCTGAATAAATTATGGAGTGGGACAGACAGAACTACAAAAATTAGATTTTTAATAGTATGCATCTTTCCCATCGCAACATACGCCTGTGAGACATGGACACTTACTAAACAAGCTGAACAGCGCATAAACGCCTTTGAATATAAATGTTATAGACGAGTTCTTAGAGTATCTTGGGTAAAGAAAAGAACAAATGCATCCATACTTCAAGAGTTGAATATTGAAGAAGGTTGGCTATTAAAGACGATAAAACAAAGAAAATAGAAATATTTTGGTCACATGAAACGTCACGAAAGTTTGGAGAAAACAATAATGGAAGGTATATGCCTGGGAAGAGAGGAAGGGGAGGGCCAAACAGAAGATGGGTGCAGGATGTGGCGGATGATTCGTTTGTTATTCTCTCCGCCTATGGTATTATTTGCATTTCCCCCAGAAACCACATTCCCACTGCAAATAAATGTGTGTTAATTTGACGGCGTATTGTCCTTGTTTCACTTGTATTCAACAATATGGGTTGGACATAACACTTCAACACTGCTATCTAACTACAATTGGCAGCTTTGTATGCATATGTTTACCATTACGTAAAAGAAAAATGCCTTTGCTTTGGTCATCCTTGCTCTAATCTCATCAAGGCAGCTTTCATCACATGTGATGAATTTACCGGGATAGTTGTACCGTTTGACCTGTTTAATCATTTTTTTTTAAATACCTCAGTGTTACATTATGATATGTGTCTCCTTGTTATTTCTTTATGTGACCAAATTCACTGAATGTGGGGGAAGCTGAAAACATGTACTGAGGTTTTATATACTCTGTATCCAATAAATTGCCGGCTTCGTGGCTTAGAGGTTGTGACTTTTCTCCGTAATCTCGTATACTCTCGACGGTAACGTGATGACGGTTTGAATCAGCGGTGGTTCGAATCGCATCGATAACTTACGGGGTATGTGAGCCGGCCGCTCAGAAAGCAATGGCAAACTACTGAGCGTAATCTTGCCAAGAAATCAACATACAGCTGAAAGATGCTGGTGTTGACAGCGATGTCCTGTAAAGGATATGCTTATCCAATCAATTATTTCATTGATTTACTGTGGTCTTGGATTGCTGACTATATCGCACAGGCAACCGGAGAAGCTAAACGCATGCAAAATGAGGTCAAGTGAGCTATTCTGTGTTGCACACGGGACACGGTAGTGGGGCAGCTATCTTAATTAAATACCTCAGAACTCTATGAAGTGACCACCATAGTGTAAGAGGCGCCACACATAATCCATACCTTCAAATGCCTTGCAGGGTCTATCTTTTTAGACAAATGTTAGACATTTTTAGACCTTTTAGACAAAGGGAGTCTCTGTGGCGAAGTGTTTAAGCCTTTTAACTCGGGCTTTGAAGGTTATGGGTTCGATTCTGGGCCGCGTCTTTCGGTTAAAATTTTCGGAGACCCCTGTGGGTCGTCGCTAGAGCTGCGGAAAGAGACTGAGCCATATGGGATAAAACCCGGTGCAATGAAGTCGACTTTTAAGCGACTTTATTTTTTTTAGACAAAATCTATTAAAGTCAACCATACACAAAGCCGAGGAAAGCAAAGGGAAACCACCGCTGTGTTTATCGCTACTAATTCATGCTTCAAGATACGGAATATTGATCAACAATGCTAAATAATGCAGGAATTATTTTTCTTTCGTTTGCCTGAAATATGATAACTACAATGTTGTCTCTTGTATTGTCTCTTTATGTATTGCGTAGCTTTACTCTAACGAGACATAGCACTTGTTGTGTAAATTTTGTGCCGTTTTGGATTACATTCGACGACCGATGCTATACATATGTCATGTCGAGCTGATGTACGTTGTGAAGAGAAACCAGAGTCATGGATAACGGCCAAAATGCAAATAAGCGATAAATAAAGGTTCGCTATCGCTCATGCACTACCGTTTGTCAAGGTAACGCGTACTGAATACAAAAATTAGACATAGTCAAAGAAACTCGTCCGAGGTTTCATGTGAGAATGATGACAGCGGTCTGAACTGACCGGCGTCTCCTGCGATCAACAACCGGAATTGTTCAACCAGAGATCATTCTGGCAAATGAGACGAGAATTGTGAGTCCACCTGTGGCCACGATCGACTTATAAATCTGGTCGGCGTGTTAAGGGGGCAGCAACGGTTGTAAATGTCAGGCAGCAACTCCAGTTGTCATTATTGCAGTTGTTCCCCTTTGCACAATCGGCGTCACTAATACTGAGAAAGACTCACAGCCAACAATAATGCCATGAGGGTGAGCGTGTGCGCGCAGGCACACGGCGAGAAATATGGCAATTGCATGTTTAAAAGTCCTCTAGGTCACAACCTACCTTCTCCATAAAATTACAACTGTATTTCTCACGTTATAAACAATAAAATAAAACAAAGTAATGCAGCCTTAATCAGCAAACAGAGCAAGACTGTGGTAGGATTTGTCCATGTTTAATCTGTGCTGTGTAACCTAAACTAGAGTATTACAGCCTGAGAGTCTGAGATAAGTAGCACACATGTTTTTCATATTTTCATTTTCTTTTCACTGTTCTCATGTTTTCATTATTCTTATCCCATTCTTATGCCTTAATGTAGAATGGGGGGGGGGGGGGGTGTTGTGTGTGTGTGTGTGTGTCTGTCTGTCTGTCTGTGTCTCTCTTCTCCGTGATTATATGTTGTGTTTACTGTATGTATTTGTTTGCTGCTTAAGGCTTGTCGCCACAAAGTCCAATTTGTTTCCGTAATTGTGTTATGTAAAGCTGCATTACTTTGTTTTATTTTATTGTTTCCATCCATCCATCATGTGCCATGCCGATAAGCGTGGGTTGTCACGTTCTGCCATCTCACTCGACCACCAGTGTTGTGGATCAGCTCCGTGTTCCTGTCTTGACCATGCCACGTGGCAAAGCCATCCAGGTATTTACTTCTCGGTCTTCCCCTTGGTCTCTTCTCTTCGATCTTGCCAGTCGTCACCAAGTTCTCCAAGTCATTTCTTCTAATTTTTTTCTTCTTCTTTCGTTCGCCTGAAATATGTTTATAACTGCAATGGTGTCTCTTGTATGAATCTAACAGTCTTTTTTAGTTCACTCAGCGGTCCATAGAGTTTATCTTCCACTGTTGTCTCTCTAGGCCAGAAGGTTCGCCTGGATATGTTGTAGTCTGGGCAATCCTGGAGTATGTGCTCTGCTGTCTGCGACGCCAGACCACATGTGCACTTGGCTAAGTCACCAATATTGAATTTTGTATACATGTGGTTGCGTAATCTATTGTGCCCTATTCTGAGGCGCAAAAGAATGACCTGTTCTGGTCTGTCCATAACGTGGTAGTCGTCTTGAGTAAGGTTTGGTTGCCTTCTAACTGATTTGATCATTCTTTTCTTTTGGTGGTATGTAACGGGCACATCAGGTTGTTCTTCCTTTGCTCCTTCCTTAGCCAATCGATCAGCTCTGTCGTTTCCGGGGACTCCTTAGCTGACTGCTAAGTTCTGAAATTAGTGTCCTTAGAACTGGCAATTTCCCAGACAGGAGCGCCTCTATTACGGATTTTGCATCTGTCAATATCACCACAGGTTGTGTACAATGGCTGGTATTTTGTATTTTCTCTGTGGCTATCTTAATTGCCTCAATTTCAGCATCATAGTTATGACAGTACTCTCCTGTTGGAATTCTGGCCGTGTCTCTATTATTATTTGAGTATTCTATGTACACTCCCGCTCCTCCATTTCGAACATTTTGTGCTGACCCATCTGTGTAGACTCGGATCCAGAGATCCTGTGGGTATTCGTCATCAAGGAAGCTGAGAGTGGCTGTTCCTCTCACTTTTGTCTGGATTTGTAGCGATAGTCTATGTTCATCTTTCTACGGGGTTCGCTCTGGAATAGTTGTCAGGGGGATACCAACTGTGGGAAGATGGATGGTTTCTCTGCAGAGTTGTTTGACTTGGTGGATGAAACTACTTCTTTTCAACCGCCCCATAGCTAGGGTTGCCAGACGTTCGGCAAAGAGAGGGCATGTCCTCCTTTTTAGCCTAATGTCCTCCGTCCGGCAGGCAAAGCTAAAAACCTTTAAAATGTCCGGCTTTTTAAATATTTTATGTTATCATTTTTTATGTATTGTTGTTACAACTTACAATGTATCTACACTAACCGTGTGCTTATATTCTTTATTAAAACCCATTATTAAGCATTATTAAAATGCTTAATAATATTTATTTAATTTTCCTATTTATAACAAATGTGAAACACCAATTATTTGTATAATTTGAATCTAACTGTTGCTCTATTCGGCAATACTAACAATGCTGTAGTCTTTATGGTCAAAATGTTAATGTTATTTCCGGTTCAGGTAGCAAAGACGCCATTAAAATTTTTTTTTTTTAAATTTTTTATTTTTGCCGTCTTTGTTTATGAAAATGGCTTCTACAAAGAGAAAATGCTAATTTTTGAACACTATGAAAAATAAGTTTCCATGCTTCGTTGAAGGACGCATCGAGAATGAGGAAAAGTATACGATTTGCTATAGTTACTTGTCCGTTGCGAACAAAGGAACTACTGACTTGGAGCGCCATGTTGACAGTGAGAGACATAGAAACCTAATCAAAGTGTCCGCGTCATCTAGCACATTGACGTATTTTTTTTCTGCCTAAGTACTCAAATGTGTTGCTGAAAGCGCATGCGGCTGAAGCAACTTTGGCATTTCATAGTTTGTCATCACCAGTCTTACAACTCTATGACCTGCACAGCTGGTTTGATGCACACATTATTTGAAGATTCAGAAATTGCTAAAAATATTGCTTGTGCAAAAACAAAGACTGAAGCATTAATAAACCAGGAGATTGACCCCCACACTGTAGATGAATTGGATAAATCTTTAAGTGGTATTTCATGTTTCGGTCTTTCGACAGATGCCAGCAATCACGGTTCGCAGAAAATATTTCCGATCGTTGTTCAGTACTACTTTGACTGGAAAGTAGGTGGAATCCAAACTAAGATTCTCGAGTTAGACAACACACCAAATGAAACCGCAGAAACTATATCACAGTATATTTTGAGAACACTCCAAAAACATGATTTGTACTCCAAATGTGTTGCTTTTGCTGGTGACAATGCCAATGTGAATTTCGGAGGCATAAACAGAAGAGAAGCTTGAAATGTGTTCTCGCATTTGGCAGCTATTGTAATAAAATTGTACTGATTGTGGGTTTAATCTGGAACGATTTAAATGAAACATTAAATATGTCCTCCTTTGTCATCCTTTTTTGTATTATTATGTCCTCCTTTGTCCTCCTTTTTGTCTTATTATGTCCTCCTTTTGGTGCCCACGTATCTGGCAACCCTACGCATAGCTAAGTTTTCTAATCAATCCCTTAGACGTCATGTAAAATACATGTAATATATACTTGCTCCGCCATCCATCCATTAATCATATGCCATGCCGTAAGCGTGGGTGGTCATGTTCTGCAATCTCACTCGATCACCAGAGTCGTGGATCAGCTCCGTGTTTTTGTCTATTTCATGCCACAAGGCCAAGCCATCCAGGTACTTGCTTCTAGGACTTCCCCTTGGTCTGTTCCCCTCGATCTTACCAGTTGTCACCAAGTTCTCCAAATCATTTCTTCTCATAACATGCCCAAAAAATTGTGACTGTCTACGTCTAATATCTCTAATCAGTTTACGATCTTCATTTGTTTCTTGAAGGACTTGTTCATTGGTCTTTCTGGCTGTCCATGGTATTCTTTGCATTTTCCTGAGAAACCACATTTCTACAGCGATCAGATGTTTTTCAGCCTGACTGCTCATTGTCCAAGCTTCACTTCCATATAAAAGTACAGGTTCTATGTAGCATCTCAACACTCTTTTTCTCGTTTCAATTGACATCTTTTTATTGGTCAGTATGTTTTTCATCTTGCGATTCTTATTCTAATCTCTTCAAGACATCTCCCATCAGATGTTATTACTGTTCAAAGATAATTGTACCTATTCACTTGTTGAAGAATATTCCCATTTACTTGTATATTACATTGTGGTATTTCGTTCTTCCTAGTGACGACCATAATCTGTGTCTTTTTACAATTTAATTCTAACCCTAGTTGTTCACTGTGTGTAACAACCGCATCAACTATATTTTGCAGGTCCTATTCATTGTCTGCAATCAAGACTGTATCATCTGCGTATCTAATGTTATTGATTCATCGTCCCCCAATGTTGATTCCTTCCATATCTTCAATATTTCTGAAAATACTTTCACTGCACAGGGAAAACAGATTTGGAGACATTACACATCCCTGTCTCACACCTCTCTTAATAGGCTGATATTGGCCTACTTCATTATCAACTCTTATGGCAGCTTGTTGTTTCCAATATCTGTTTTTTACAAGTCTAAGGTCTTTTCCATCAATTTGTAGATCTTCAAGCATCCTTATCATGTTGACATGTCTCTCTTTATCGAAAGCCTATGTGTACTCAATAAAGCAAAGGTGTAGATCTTTATTTACTTCTATAGAACGTTCGATTACTGTTCTCAGTATATACGCAGCGTCGACTATATCCTTGCCTTCTACAAACCCACATTGCTCTTCTCCTATTTCAGGTTGTATGTTCCTCTTAACTCTTTGCATGATAATTCTTAGCACCGCTAGCTCCGCCTCCCGTATGTAATACTCACAAGGTGCGCATGGCAAAAATGTAACTTGGCGTCGTATCAGACAAGGAACGCCATCTGTATGAGGCATAAGATTATACTAGGGGACACATGTCGAGGAGAGGCTGCTAAACACATTGAATCTATCATTGAAACATCTTTAAAATTGTTACTATAGTGCGGGACGAGGGATGATCCATCCGACAGCCCAGCAAAACAGGCTTACATAAAGTGACAGTCATGTTGGACAGAGGATGTCTGGTTTGGACAGCGGGAGAGACAGAAGCGTCCATGCAACAGTTGATAAATGACAACACAAGCACAAGTGGTGTAGCAATCTACACTGATGGATCTGGGGGGAAGTGTGCACGGAGTGGGTGGAGCTTCATTGCAAATGTTAAGGGAATCTGTGTACAAAAGAGTGTGGTGTATATCACTAGTTTTAGCATTCGAATGCATGTGGAGAGTGTAACTGTGGCTTTCCGATGGATTTAGAGTAGCTCCGTGGCGAAGAGGTTACTAATGCAGTTCTCAATCCCTCATACCCGAGTTCGAAACAGCTGCTGGCGATTTGGCAGCAGACCGCCTTGCGCTGGTGTTTACGAAATTGTATGGGTGCCGGTGGTTCAAAATGCAATGTCAACTACTGAACGTAAATTTGCCAAGAGGTCACAGTAGCAAAATATGCTGGTGTTGACTGCGACGTCATGTAAAGCATGTGCAACTAACTTTAACATTTAAAAAAAAAATTCGTATATCCTTTTACAGGACTTAGCTGTCAACAGCAGCATCTTTCAGCTGTCTGTTGATCTCTTGGCAAGATTACGCTCAGTAGTTTGCCATTGCTTTCTGAGCGGCCGGCTCAGTTATCCCGCAAGTCACCAGCGGGGGTCGAACCGCTACCAGCTCTCGCCCGCTACGAGACTCTGCGTGATAAACGGGATTACAGAGAAAGTGTTGTAACCCCTCGGCCAGAGAGACCGGCACTTTAACATTAAGAGTAGTAAATAACGCCATGTGCGTATGGCAGACTCGCAAACATACTACGCAAAGTACAACATAATATATTTCACGTGGAGTGGCTTGCATCGCATGAATGGGCGATGGCTGAGAGCATATTTGTATTTACTGCCCAGGTTATGCGGGTGTTCCTTGAAATGAACAGCCTAATCGACTGGCTGTTGCAATCTTTGGGCGGCGAGATAACTCATGACAAAAACTGACGTGGTGAAGGCTCTGTGGGATCTTGTAGAAGGTGCATCAACACAAATAAAGAACCTGCATCAGGAGATGACGATTTAGCGTTGAGGCTGGAGTGTGTAGGGTCTGGGAGACAGTCAACGTGTACATTAAAACGAAGGCGGACGTTCAGCTAGAATGACCTAGTGCCATCAGTATGTGAACTCTTCACTGGTTACTGAATCAGGTGACGGATCACGTCTGGAAATGTCATGAGTGCAGTGATGTTGATTCTTGATTTCATATTTGATATTTCAATTCTTTCTCCTTGGAAACGGCTAAAATATCTGCTTTCTCACAGTTCATTTATGCCCTAGTTCAGTGGTTCTCAACCGGTGGGGAATTCCATCCCAGGGGGGAATTTGAAGGTTTCCAGGGGGGGGGGGGATGAAGACATTGTAAAATTGGCTTCAGGACCACACAAAACATGATCGGGATATTAAGCGTACTCGTGATGTTAAATTCCCCGATTATTTCAAGATCGCGTTAATACAAGAACCGATTACTTGATATTGTTTCCCCTCCAAAATATACGGTTCTTTTCCTTCTACCTAGCCTCTATGATTTAGGTTGCCGTATTTTACCAGAGATTTTATTTGCGGTAACTTACGTTTTTTTTGTTATTGCTTCTCCGTTTTAATGATGTTTAGAGTACTCATCATGTTAAATTTCCCGATTATTTCAAGATTGCATTAAAACAGAAACCGATTACCGAGATCCCTGCATTGTTTACGAATCTACACGTCTCAGCTTTTCAAATTATTATTTTTGCGGAGGTAAGGAGACTGTCTTTTTAAGATGTAAGTTAACTCGTGGATATATATATATAAATATATATATATATATATATATATATATATATATATATATATATATATATATATATATATATACCACCGTCTCCGTGGCCTAAAGGCTTGCCAGCGGTGACCGATTTAACAGCAGACCACATCGTGCTGGGGTTTTAGAGTGTTGGTATTAGAGCCGGTCGTTCAGAAATCAATGACAAACTACTGAACGTAAAACTTGCCCAGACATCAACAACAGCAGTAACATGCTGGTGTTGACAGCGATGTACTGTAAATCATCATCATCAAGTGCCATGCCGGCTGGCGTAGGCGTTCATGGCTCTCCATAGATCTCGGTCTTTGGTTTTCTGGATCAACTCTGCTGCTGATATTCCTCCATGCCACCGTCTCAATCCATCCAGCATCATTTCTCTTGGTCTGCCTCTGCCTCTCTTCCCCTCGATCTTTCCAGTTGTCACGATGTTCTCCAATGCCTCTCTTCTCATCACGTGACCGAAGAAAGCTGTTTGTCTCTGTCTTATTGTTGTATATAATGTTCTAGTTTCATTAGCCTGTTTCAGGCAGTCGTCGTTAGTTACTCTGGCAGTCCAAGGAATCTGCAACATTCGTCTCAGGAACCACATCTCTGTTGCTTCTAATGTCTTCTTAATTTGTTCATTTACATTCCAAGATTCACTGCCATACAGCAAAACTGGTTCTGCATAGCATTTCAGCACTCTCTTTCTTACATTCAGTGGTAGTGACTTATTGCATAAGATACTCTTCATTTTCTGAAATGCGGCTTTTGCCTGCCCTATTCTGCTCCTAATCTCTGTTGTACATCTTCCATCTGATGTTATAAATGCCCCTAGGTATCTAAAATTATCCATTTGGTTAAGGATTTCCCCTTCTATTTCTATGTCACATTTTGGTGTCACCATTTTCTTTGATATTACCATTGTTACTGTTTTCTTTATATTCAAGGAGAGTCCTTTCCTTGCACTCTCTGTTACTACAACGTCTAATAATTGCTGTAAGTCTGTTGAGTTATCCGCCACCAATACTGTGTCATCTGCATAGCGTATATTATTTATATTATAACCTCCAACTAGTATTCCTGTCATCTCTTTGATCTCTCTCATTATTACTTCGCTATATAGGGAGAAAAAATCTGATGACAAGACACACCCCTGTCGTACTCCTAGCTTTATCTGTTTGTAACTACCCGCTTTATTTCCTATTTTAATTGCTGCTACTTGGTTCCAGTAAATATTCTTTATTATTCTTAAATCTTTTCCATCAATGTTGATATCTTCCAACATTTTAATCAGTTCATACTGTAAATAGGATATGCAATATAATTGTGTGTGTGTGTGTGTGTGTGTGTGTTTGTGTGTGTGTTTTTGTGTGTGTTTACGTATATGTGTGCGTGTGGGTGTGTGTACACGTCTGTGGGTGTTTATGTGTGTTTATCTTGACTTTATCGTTTTATATTTATAGAATCTGAAGCCCATGATGAGTGTCAAGAAACGAAAGTATGTCCTGTCTTATTTGAATTATGGATTCACAAATATCGTCATCAACGGAGAAGAACGACCTCAGTGTGTTATTTGTAGTAAAAGTTTGTCAAATGATTCTATGAAACCGACACAGTTGAGTAGTCATTTGTTGAATGTTCATCCTCAATACAAGGACAAGGACAAAACCTATTTTGAACGTCTTGGGAATGCTGTCAAAAGGATGAGACTGGATTTAACAGGGGTATTCCAAGAAACAAACCAAAAGGTTACTGAAGCTTCCTATGTCGTAGCTCTGGAGATAGCGATGCAGAAAAAACCACATACAATCGGGGAATCTTTGATCAAACCTTGTTGTCTCAAGATGGTGGAAATTGTGTTGGGAAATGAATCAGAGAAAAAACTTGCAGCGGTTTCACTATCAAACGACACTGTTCAAAGGAGGATCAGCGATATGGCTAATGACATCAAGGATCAAGTTGTGCAAGAGATAAAGTCTGCAGCATTTGGGCTCTATTTAATTCAAATTGATGAATCGACTGATGTTGCATCGTGTTCTCAGTTGATAGTGTTTGCAAGGTATGTGCATTCAGGATCATTTAAAGAAGAACTTCTTTTTTGTTCTCCTCTTGAAACAACTACCATGGCCTCTGATATTGTGGAAAAGGTTTCATCTTTCCTTGAATCAGAAAATCTTTTATGGGCTAATATGTGTGGGTGCTGTACAGATGGAGCACCAGCTATGTTGGGGACCAAATCAGGATTTCAAGTTAGTGTGAAGAAACGTGCCCCAAAAGTGAAAGGCATTCATTGCATGATCCATCGTCAAGCACTGGCCTCGAAAACACTTCCAACTCCTTTGGGATAGTGAATTTTATCAAAGGAGGAGCTCTCAACTCACGGTTGACATGGATACAGGCCACCATTTGCTTCTTTTCCACACAAATGTTCGATGGCTGTCAAGAGGAAATGTAACTGTGCGAGTATATGAGCTGAGAGACGAGCTCAAATTATTTTGTGAAGTTCAGGGTAAGATGGACTTTTTTGCCTAGCTGGATGATGAGGAATAGATCATGCGCCTTGCCTATTTAGTTGATATTTTTGAGCAGTTGAATAAACTCAATCTTCAGATGCAAGGAAGGAATACAAATATCATACAATTTGTGGATGCCTTGAGAGCTTTTATGAGCAAGCTGGAAAACTGGAAAAGAAAGGTCAATATGACAAATGTTGCAATGTTTGAGAAGCAGTCATCCGTTCTCGTTGTTGATGGTAAAGACCAAGTACTTCCACAATTTGCAAAACAATGAAATTGTACAGCATTTGACAGCGCTAAATATGAATTTGAGCGATATTTTTTACTGAACTTAGTGATGATGAGCTGGATTTGGTGCGAAACCCATTCAAATTATCAGTTGAACAAGTTTCTGATGATTGCCAAGATGAATTTCTGGAGCTGAAAAATGATTCGGAGGCAAGGGATGTGTTCAGTGAAAAAACAATCACGGAATTTTGGCCTTTAATGTGCGGTTCATACCCAAAAGTGGCAGAAAAAGCAATCCGTGCATTGCTTCCATTTGCGTCAACATATCTTTGTGAGTCAGGCTTTTCAGCTCTGCTAGAAATTAAAACTAAACGACGCAACAGATTAGATTTTGAAAACGATCTCCGTTGTGCCCTTTCAAGCACTCCTCGGCATATTTCAGAATTGCTGCGGGAAAAACAATCACAGTGTTCCCATTGATTAAAATTTTCATTTAAATTACGAATCTACAATATCCAGGTTTTGTAATGAGCGTTTTGTTTGATGAAGCACAATTTTCTTGCATCCTGGTGTCGCATATTAAGCTACAATTCTTTAACGTTTTAACTGTTTGTTTATTGTAGTATGATTAATGTGGTGTTTTAATAAAATATTGCGAATATAAAAATGCTTCTATTTAAGTTTTAATATCCATCAGCATATTCATTTGCTATTAACTGTAGAAAACTACACTATAAAATGTATCTTTACATGTGAAGGTTATGTACAACTATGGAAGCAAATAAGTATTTTCACTATTATAGGCATGTTATTTTTAATGCACCTTTGAGGCTGGCAATTTTGGAAAGTTGGGGGGGGGGGATGACGTTCTGAAAATATGGTGAAGGGGGGAACGGGCCAAAAAAGGTTGAGAACCACTGCTCTAACGAGACATAGCACTTTTCGTGCAAATTAAACGACCTACATACTAAGATACATAACAGTCACTTGTCACACGAAGCTGATATTGTACGATGTAAAGAGAAACCAGAGTCGTGGATGACGGCTACAAGGCCGAGAAGCGATATCCCAAGGTTGGCCATCGCTTATGCACTACCGTTTGTCAAGGTAACGTGCTTTGAGGACACAAATTAGATATAGTCAAAGACATCCGGCCGAGGTATCATGTGAGCATGATGATTGTGGTCAGAACTACAGGCGTCTGCTGCGTTCAACAACCGGAAGTGGTGAGCAGAGATCATTCTGGCAAATAACGACGAGAATTGTGGGTCTACTGTGGCCACGAGCGACTTATAAAACTAGTCGGCGCGTTCAGGGGGCAGCAACGATTGTAAAAGTCAGGCAGCAACTCCGGTTGTCACTATCGCAGTTGTTCCCCTTTGCGTAATCGGCGTCACTAATGCTGAGAAAGACTCATAGCCAACAATAATGCCATGTGGGTGAGCGTGTGCGCGCGCGCACACGGCGAGAAATATGGCACTTGCATGTTTAAAAGTCCTCTAGGTCACAACCTACGTTCTCCATAAAATTGCAACTGTATTTCTCACGTTATAAACAATAAAATAACACAAAGTAATGCAGTCTTGCCGGTCTCTCTGGCTGAGGGGCTACAACACTTTCTCTCTGTAATCCCGTTTATCACGCAGAGTCTCGTCGCGGGACGAGAGCTGAGGCGGTTCGACCCCCGCTCGTGACTTGCGGGATACTGAGCCGGCCACTCAGAAAGCAATGGCAAACTACTGAGCGTAATCTTGCCAAGAGATCAACAGACAGCTGAAAGATGCTGCTGTTGACAGCGATGTCCTGTAGAGGATATGTGAATTTAAAAAAAAATGCAGCCTTAATCACCAAACAGAGCAAGACAGTGGTAGGATTTGTCCGTGTTTAATCTGTGCTGTATAACCTAAACTAGAGTATCACAGGCTGGGATTCTCAGATAAGTAGCACACATGTTTTTCATATTTTCATTTACGTTTCACTGTTCTCATGTTTTCATTCTTCTTATCCCATTCTTATGCCATAATGTAGCCGGGAGGGGAGGGTGTGTGTGTGTGTGTGTGTGTGTGTGTGTGTGTGTGTGTGCGTGCGTGTGTGTGTTGTGTGTATGTGTGTGTGGGTGTGGGTGTGTGTGTGTCTCTCTGTCTCTCTTCTCCATGATTATATGTTGTGGTTTCTGTATGTATTTGTTTGCTGCTTAAGGCTAGTCGCCACAAAGTCCAATTTGTTTCCGTAAATGTGTTATGTAAAGCTGCATTACTTTGTGTTATTTTATTGTTTCCATCCATCCATCATGCTCCATGCCGATAAGCGTGGGCGGTCATGTTCGGCCATCTCACTCGATCACCAGTGTCGTGGATCAGCTCAGTGTTCCTGTCTCGATCATGCCACGAGGCCAAGCCATCCAGGTATTTACTTCTCGGTCTTCCCCTTGGTCTCTTCCCTTCGATCTTGCCAGTCGTCACCAAATTCTCCAAGTCATTTCTTCTCATTTTTTTTCTTCTTCTTTCGTTCGCCTGAAATATGTTTATAACTGCAATGTTGTCTCTTGTATGAATCTAACAGTCTTTTTTAGCTCACTCAGCGGTCCATAGGGTTTATCTTCCACTGTTGTCTCTCTAGGCCAGAAGGTTCGCCTGGATATGTTGTAGTCTGGGCAATCCTGGAGTATGTGCTCTGCTGTCTGCAACGCCAAACCACATGTGCACATGGCTGAGTCGCCAATCTTGAATTTTGTATACAAGTGGTTGCGTAATCTATTGTGTCCTGTTCTGAGGCGCAAAAGAATTACCTGTTCTGGTCTGTCCATAACGTGGAAGTCGTCTTGAGTAAGGTTTGGAGGCCTTCTGACTGATTTGATCATTCTTTTCTTTTGGTAGTATGTAACGGGCACATCAGGCTGTTCTTCCTTTGCTCCTTCCCTAGCCAATCGATCAGCTCTGTTGTTTCCTGGTCTCCACAGTGGGATGGTATCCACTGTATGGTGACCTTATGCTGACTGCTAAGATTTGAAAGTAGTGTCCTTAGAACTGGTAATTTCCCAGACAGGAGCACCTCTATTACGGATTTTGCATCTGTCAATATCACCACAGGTTGCGTACCATGGCTGGTATTTTGTAATTTCTCTGTGGCTATCTTGATTGCCTCAATTTCAGCACTATAGTTATGACAGTACTTTTCTGTTGGAACTCTGGCCGTGTCTCTATTATTATTTGAGTATTCTATGTACACTCCCGCTCCTCCATTTCGAACAGCATTTTATGCTGACCCATCTGTGTAGACTCGGATCCAGAGATCCTGTGGGTATTCGTTATCAAGGAAGCTGAGAGTGGCTGTTCCTCTAACTTTTGTCTGGATTTGTAGCGGTAGTCTATGTTCATCTTTCTATGTGATTCGCTCTGGAATAGTTGTCAGGGGGATACAAACTGTGGGAAGATGGATGGTTTCTCTGCAGAGTTGTTTGACTTGGTGGATGAAACTACTTCTTTTCAACCGCCCCATAACTAGGGTTGCCAGATGTCCGGCAAAGAGAGGACATGTCCTCCTTTTTAGCCTAATGTCCTCCGTCCGGCAGGCAAAGCTAAAAACCTTTAAAATGTCCGGCTTTTTAAATATTTTATGTTATCATTTTTTATGTGTTGTGGTTACAACTTACAATTTATCTACACTCTACCGTGTGCTTACATTCTTTATTAAAACCCATTGCTTAATAATATTTATTTAATTTTCCTATTTATAACAAATGTGAAACACCAATTATTTGTATAATTTGAATCTAACTGTTGCTCTATTCGGCAATACTAACAATGCTGTAGTATCTATGGTCAAAATGTTAATGTCATTTCCGGTTCAGGTAGCCAAGACGCCATTTAAAATTTGTTGTTTTTTTTTTAAATTTGTATGTAGCATCTCAACACTCCTTTTCTCGTTTCAATTGACAACTTTTTATTGGTCAGTATGTTTTTCATCTTGCTAAAGGCTACTTTCGCCATGGCAATTCTTGTTGTAATCTCTTCAAGGCATCTCCCATCAGATGTTATGACTGTTCCAAGATAATTGTACACATTCAATTATTGAAGAGTATCCCCATTTACTTGTATATTACATTGTGGTATTTCTTTCTTCCTAGTGACGACCATAATCTGTGTCTTTTTACAATTTAATTCTAACCCTAGTTGTTCACTGTGTGTAACAACCGCATCAACTAAATCTTGCAGGTCCTATTCATTGTCTGCAATCAAGACTGTATCATCTGCGTATCTAATGTTATTGATTCATAGTCCCCTAATGTTGATTCCTTCCATATCTTCAATATTTCTGAAAATACTTTCACTGTACATGGAAAACAGATCTGGAGGCGTTACACATCCCTGTCTCACACCTCTCTTAATAGGCTAATACTGACCTACTTCATTATCGACTCTTATGGCAGCTTGTTGTTTCCAATATATGTTTTTTAC
This sequence comes from Cepaea hortensis, assembly GCA_963921405.1. Lineage (NCBI taxonomy): Eukaryota > Metazoa > Mollusca > Gastropoda > Stylommatophora > Helicidae > Cepaea > Cepaea hortensis. The sequence goes on along the minus strand of OY992894.1, from coordinate 76,869,592 downwards.
AAGTCTAAGGTCTTTTCCATCAATTTATAGATCTTCAAGCATCCTTATCATGTTGACATGTCTCACTTTATCGAAAACCTTTGTGTAGTCAATAAAGCAAAGGTGTAGATCTTTGTTTACTTCTATAGAACGTCCGATTACGATTCTCAGTATATATGCAGCATTTACTGTACCCTTGCCTTCTACAAACCCACATTGTTCTTCTCCTATTTGAGGTTGTATTTTCCTCCTAACTCTTTGCATGATAATTCTTAGAACCGCGTTCTCCGCCGCCCGTATGTAATACTCACAAGGTGCGCATGGCAAAAATGTAACTTGGCATCGTATCAGACATGGAACGCCATCTGTATGAGGCATAAGATTATAATAGGGGACACATGTCGAGGAGAGGCTGCTGTTGGATGGAACACTTCGAATCTATCATTGAAACATCTTTAAAATTGTTACGATAGTGCCGGACAAGGGATGATCCATGTAGCCGCCTAGCAAGACAGGCTTACATAAAGTGACAGTCATGTTGGACAGAGGATGTCTGGAATGGACAGCGGGTGAGACAGAAGCGTCCATGCAACAGTTGATAAATGACAACACAAGCACAAGTGGTGTAGCAATCTACACTGATGGATCAGGGGTGAAGGGTGCACGGTGTGGGTGGAGCTTCATTGCAAATGTTAAGGGAATCTGTGTACAAAAGAGAGTGTGGTGTATATCACTAGTTTTAGCATTAGAATGCACGTGGAGAGTGTAACGGTGGCTTTCCGGTGGATTTAGAGTAGCTCCGTGGCCAAGAGGTTACTAATGCAGTTCTTAATCCCTCATACCCGAGTTCGAAACAGCTGCTGGCGATTTGGCAGCAGACCGCCTTGCGCTGGTTTTTACGAAATTGTATGGGTGCCGGTGGTTCAAAATGCAATGTCAACCACTGAACGTAAATTTGCCAAGAGGTCGCAGTAGCAAAATATGCTGGTGTTGACTGCGACGTCATGTAAAAGATATGCAACTAACTTTAACTTTAAGAGTAGTAAATAACGCCATGTGTGTATGGCAGACTCTCACACATACTACGCAAAGTAGAACATAATATACTTCACGTGGAGTGGCTTGCATCGCATGAATGGGCGAAGGTTGAGAGCATATGGTGTATTTACTGCCCAGGTTATGCGGATGTTCCTTGAAATGAAAAGCCTAATCGACTGGCTGTTGCAATCTTTGGGCGGCGAGATAACTCATGACAAAAACTGACGTGGTGAAGGCTCTGTGGGATCTTGTAGAAGGTGCATCAACACAAATAAAGAACCTGCATCAGGAGATGACGATTTAGCGTTGAGGCTGGAGTGTGTAGGGTCTGGGAGACAGTCAACGTGTACATTAAAACGAAGGCGGACGTTCAGCTAGAATGACCTAGTGCCATCAGTATGTGAACTCTTCACTGGTTACTGAATCAGGTGACGGATCACGTCTGGAAATGTCATGAGTGCAGTGATGTTGATTCTTGATTTCATATTTGATATTTCAATTCTTTCTCCTTGGAAACGGCTAAAATATCTGCTTTCTCACAGTTCATTTATGCCCTAGTTCAGTGGTTCTCAACCGGTGGGGAATTCCATCCCAGGGGGGAATTTGAAGGTTTCCAGGGGGGGGGGGGGATGAAGACATTGTAAAATTGGCTTCAGGACCACACAAAACATGATCGGGATATTAAGCGTACTCGTGATGTTAAATTCCCCGATTATTTCAAGATCGCGTTAATACAAGAACCGATTACTTGATATTGTTTCCCCTCCAAAATATACGGTTCTTTTCCTTCTACCTAGCCTCTATGATTTAGGTTGCCGTATTTTACCAGAGATTTTATTTGCGGTAACTTACGTTTTTTTTGTTATTGCTTCTCCGTTTTAATGATGTTTAGAGTACTCATCATGTTAAATTTCCCGATTATTTCAAGATTGCATTAAAACAGAAACCGATTACCGAGATCCCTGCATTGTTTACGAATCTACACGTCTCAGCTTTTCAAATTATTATTTTTGCGGAGGTAAGGAGACTGTCTTTTTAAGATGTAAGTTAACTCGTGGATATATATATATAAATATATATATATATATATATATATATATATATATATATATATATATATATATATATATATATATATATATATATATATATATATACCACCGTCTCCGTGGCCTAAAGGCTTGCCAGCGGTGACCGATTTAACAGCAGACCACATCGTGCTGGGGTTTTAGAGTGTTGGTATTAGAGCCGGTCGTTCAGAAATCAATGACAAACTACTGAACGTAAAACTTGCCCAGACATCAACAACAGCAGTAACATGCTGGTGTTGACAGCGATGTACTGTAAATCATCATCATCAAGTGCCATGCCGGCTGGCGTAGGCGTTCATGGCTCTCCATAGATCTCGGTCTTTGGTTTTCTGGATCAACTCTGCTGCTGATATTCCTCCATGCCACCGTCTCAATCCATCCAGCATCATTTCTCTTGGTCTGCCTCTGCCTCTCTTCCCCTCGATCTTTCCAGTTGTCACGATGTTCTCCAATGCCTCTCTTCTCATCACGTGACCGAAGAAAGCTGTTTGTCTCTGTCTTATTGTTGTATATAATGTTCTAGTTTCATTAGCCTGTTTCAGGCAGTCGTCGTTAGTTACTCTGGCAGTCCAAGGAATCTGCAACATTCGTCTCAGGAACCACATCTCTGTTGCTTCTAATGTCTTCTTAATTTGTTCATTTACATTCCAAGATTCACTGCCATACAGCAAAACTGGTTCTGCATAGCATTTCAGCACTCTCTTTCTTACATTCAGTGGTAGTGACTTATTGCATAAGATACTCTTCATTTTCTGAAATGCGGCTTTTGCCTGCCCTATTCTGCTCCTAATCTCTGTTGTACATCTTCCATCTGATGTTATAAATGCCCCTAGGTATCTAAAATTATCCATTTGGTTAAGGATTTCCCCTTCTATTTCTATGTCACATTTTGGTGTCACCATTTTCTTTGATATTACCATTGTTACTGTTTTCTTTATATTCAAGGAGAGTCCTTTCCTTGCACTCTCTGTTACTACAACGTCTAATAATTGCTGTAAGTCTGTTGAGTTATCCGCCACCAATACTGTGTCATCTGCATAGCGTATATTATTTATATTATAACCTCCAACTAGTATTCCTGTCATCTCTTTGATCTCTCTCATTATTACTTCGCTATATAGGGAGAAAAAATCTGATGACAAGACACACCCCTGTCGTACTCCTAGCTTTATCTGTTTGTAACTACCCGCTTTATTTCCTATTTTAATTGCTGCTACTTGGTTCCAGTAAATATTCTTTATTATTCTTAAATCTTTTCCATCAATGTTGATATCTTCCAACATTTTAATCAGTTCATACTGTAAATAGGATATGCAATATAATTGTGTGTGTGTGTGTGTGTGTGTGTGTGTTTGTGTGTGTGTTTTTGTGTGTGTTTACGTATATATGTGCGTGTGGGTGTGTGTACACGTCTGTGGGTGTTTATGTGTGTTTATCTTGACTTTATCGTTTTATATTTATAGAATCTGAAGCCCATGATGAGTGTCAAGAAACGAAAGTATGTCCTGTCTTATTTGAATTATGGATTCACAAATATCGTCATCAACGGAGAAGAACGACCTCAGTGTGTTATTTGTAGTAAAAGTTTGTCAAATGATTCTATGAAACCGACACAGTTGAGTAGTCATTTGTTGAATGTTCATCCTCAATACAAGGACAAGGACAAAACCTATTTTGAACGTCTTGGGAATGCTGTCAAAAGGATGAGACTGGATTTAACAGGGGTATTCCAAGAAACAAACCAAAAGGTTACTGAAGCTTCCTATGTCGTAGCTCTGGAGATAGCGATGCAGAAAAAACCACATACAATCGGGGAATCTTTGATCAAACCTTGTTGTCTCAAGATGGTGGAAATTGTGTTGGGAAATGAATCAGAGAAAAAACTTGCAGCGGTTTCACTATCAAACGACACTGTTCAAAGGAGGATCAGCGATATGGCTAATGACATCAAGGATCAAGTTGTGCAAGAGATAAAGTCTGCAGCATTTGGGCTCTATTTAATTCAAATTGATGAATCGACTGATGTTGCATCGTGTTCTCAGTTGATAGTGTTTGCAAGGTATGTGCATTCAGGATCATTTAAAGAAGAACTTCTTTTTTGTTCTCCTCTTGAAACAACTACCATGGCCTCTGATATTGTGGAAAAGGTTTCATCTTTCCTTGAATCAGAAAATCTTTTATGGGCTAATATGTGTGGGTGCTGTACAGATGGAGCACCAGCTATGTTGGGGACCAAATCAGGATTTCAAGTTAGTGTGAAGAAACGTGCCCCAAAAGTGAAAGGCATTCATTGCATGATCCATCGTCAAGCACTGGCCTCGAAAACACTTCCAACTCCTTTGGGATAGTGAATTTTATCAAAGGAGGAGCTCTCAACTCACGGTTGACATGGATACAGGCCACCATTTGCTTCTTTTCCACACAAATGTTCGATGGCTGTCAAGAGGAAATGTAACTGTGCGAGTATATGAGCTGAGAGACGAGCTCAAATTATTTTGTGAAGTTCAGGGTAAGATGGACTTTTTTGCCTAGCTGGATGATGAGGAATAGATCATGCGCCTTGCCTATTTAGTTGATATTTTTGAGCAGTTGAATAAACTCAATCTTCAGATGCAAGGAAGGAATACAAATATCATACAATTTGTGGATGCCTTGAGAGCTTTTATGAGCAAGCTGGAAAACTGGAAAAGAAAGGTCAATATGACAAATGTTGCAATGTTTGAGAAGCAGTCATCCGTTCTCGTTGTTGATGGTAAAGACCAAGTACTTCCACAATTTGCAAAACAATGAAATTGTACAGCATTTGACAGCGCTAAATATGAATTTGAGCGATATTTTTTACTGAACTTAGTGATGATGAGCTGGATTTGGTGCGAAACCCATTCAAATTATCAGTTGAACAAGTTTCTGATGATTGCCAAGATGAATTTCTGGAGCTGAAAAATGATTCGGAGGCAAGGGATGTGTTCAGTGAAAAAACAATCACGGAATTTTGGCCTTTAATGTGCGGTTCATACCCAAAAGTGGCAGAAAAAGCAATCCGTGCATTGCTTCCATTTGCGTCAACATATCTTTGTGAGTCAGGCTTTTCAGCTCTGCTAGAAATTAAAACTAAACGACGCAACAGATTAGATTTTGAAAACGATCTCCGTTGTGCCCTTTCAAGCACTCCTCGGCATATTTCAGAATTGCTGCGGGAAAAACAATCACAGTGTTCCCATTGATTACAATTTTCATTTAAATTACGAATCTACAATATCCAGGTTTTGTAATGAGCGTTTTGTTTGATGAAGCACAATTTTCTTGCATCCTGGTGTCGCATATTAAGCTACAATTCTTTAACGTTTTAACTGTTTGTTTATTGTAGTATGATTAATGTGGTGTTTTAATAAAATATTGCGAATATAAAAATGCTTCTATTTAAGTTTTAATATCCATCAGCATATTCATTTGCTATTAACTGTAGAAAACTACACTATAAAATGTATCTTTACATGTGAAGGTTATGTACAACTATGGAAGCAAATAAGTATTTTCACTATTATAGGCATGTTATTTTTAATGCACCTTTGAGGCTGGCAATTTTGGAAAGTTGGGGGGGGGGGGGGATGACGTTCTGAAAATATGGTGAAGGGGGGAACGGGCCAAAAAAGGTTGAGAACCACTGCTCTAACGAGACATAGCACTTTTCGTGCAAATTAAACGACCTACATACTAAGATACATAACAGTCACTTGTCACACGAAGCTGATATTGTACGATGTAAAGAGAAACCAGAGTCGTGGATGACGGCTACAAGGCCGAGAAGCGATATCCCAAGGTTGGCCATCGCTTATGCACTACCGTTTGTCAAGGTAACGTGCTTTGAGGACACAAATTAGATATAGTCAAAGACATCCGGCCGAGGTATCATGTGAGCATGATGATTGTGGTCAGAACTACAGGCGTCTGCTGCGTTCAACAACCGGAAGTGGTGAGCAGAGATCATTCTGGCAAATAACGACGAGAATTGTGGGTCTACTGTGGCCACGAGCGACTTATAAAACTAGTCGGCGCGTTCAGGGGGCAGCAACGATTGTAAAAGTCAGGCAGCAACTCCGGTTGTCACTATCGCAGTTGTTCCCCTTTGCGTAATCGGCGTCACTAATGCTGAGAAAGACTCACAGCCAACAATAATGCCATGTGGGTGAGCGTGTGCGCGCGCGCACACGGCGAGAAATATGGCACTTGCATGTATGTAACGGGCACATCAGGCTGTTCTTCCTTTGCTCCTTCCCTAGCCAATCGATCAGCTCTGTTGTTTCCTGGTCTCCACAGTGGGATGGTATCCACTGTATGGTGACCTTATGCTGACTGCTAAGATTTGAAAGTAGTGTCCTTAAGAACTGGTAATTTCCCAGACAGGAGCACCTCTATTACGGATTTTGCATCTGTCAATATCACCACAGGTTGCGTACCATGGCTGGTATTTTGTAATTTCTCTGTGGCTATCTTGATTGCCTCAATTTCAGCATCATAGTTATGACAGTACTTTTCTGTTGGAACTCTGGCCGTGTCTCTATTATTATTTGAGTATTCTATGTACACTCCCGCTCCTCCATTTCGAACAGCATTTTATGCTGACCCATCTGTGTAGACTCGGATCCAGAGATCCTGTGGGTATTCGTTATCAAGGAAGCTGAGAGTGGCTGTTCCTCTAACTTTTGTCTGGATTTGTAGCGGTAGTCTATGTTCATCTTTCTATGTGATTCGCTCTGGAATAGTTGTCAGGGGGATACAAACTGTGGGAAGATGGATGGTTTCTCTGCAGAGTTGTTTGACTTGGTGGATGAAACTACTTCTTTTCAACCGCCCCATAACTAGGGTTGCCAGATGTCCGGCAAAGAGAGGACATGTCCTCCTTTTTAGCCTAATGTCCTCCGTCCGGCAGGCAAAGCTAAAAACCTTTAAAATGTCCGGCTTTTTAAATATTTTATGTTATCATTTTTTATGTGTTGTGGTTACAACTTACAATTTATCTACACTCTACCGTGTGCTTACATTCTTTATTAAAACCCATTGCTTAATAATATTTATTTAATTTTCCTATTTATAACAAATGTGAAACACCAATTATTTGTATAATTTGAATCTAACTGTTGCTCTATTCGGCAATACTAACAATGCTGTAGTATCTATGGTCAAAATGTTAATGTCATTTCCGGTTCAGGTAGCCAAGACGCCATTTAAAATTTGTTGTTTTTTTTTTAAATTTGTATGTAGCATCTCAACACTCCTTTTCTCGTTTCAATTGACAACTTTTTATTGGTCAGTATGTTTTTCATCTTGCTAAAGGCTACTTTCGCCATGGCAATTCTTGTTGTAATCTCTTCAAGGCATCTCCCATCAGATGTTATGACTGTTCCAAGATAATTGTACACATTCAATTATTGAAGAGTATCCCCATTTACTTGTATATTACATTGTGGTATTTCTTTCTTCCTAGTGACGACCATAATCTGTGTCTTTTTACAATTTAATTCTAACCCTAGTTGTTCACTGTGTGTAACAACCGCATCAACTAAATCTTGCAGGTCCTATTCATTGTCTGCAATCAAGACTGTATCATCTGCGTATCTAATGTTATTGATTCATAGTCCCCTAATGTTGATTCCTTCCATATCTTCAATATTTCTGAAAATACTTTCACTGTACATGGAAAACAGATCTGGAGGCGTTACACATCCCTGTCTCACACCTCTCTTAATAGGCTAATACTGACCTACTTCATTATCGACTCTTATGGCAGCTTGTTGTTTCCAATATATGTTTTTTACAAGTCTAAGGTCTTTTCCATCAATTTATAGATCTTCAAGCATCCTTATCATGTTGACATGTCTCACTTTATCGAAAACCTTTGTGTAGTCAATAAAGCAAAGGTGTAGATCTTTGTTTACTTCTATAGAACGTCCGATTACGATTCTCAGTATATATGCAGCATTTACTGTACCCTTGCCTTCTACAAACCCACATTGTTCTTCTCCTATTTGAGGTTGTATTTTCCTCCTAACTCTTTGCATGATAATTCTTAGAACCGCGTTCTCCGCCGCCCGTATGTAATACTCACAAGGTGCGCATGGCAAAAATGTAACTTGGCATCGTATCAGACATGGAACGCCATCTGTATGAGGCATAAGATTATAATAGGGGACACATGTCGAGGAGAGGCTGCTGTTGGATGGAACACTTCGAATCTATCATTGAAACATCTTTAAAATTGTTACGATAGTGCCGGACAAGGGATGATCCATGTAGCCGCCTAGCAAGACAGGCTTACATAAAGTGACAGTCATGTTGGACAGAGGATGTCTGGAATGGACAGCGGGTGAGACAGAAGCGTCCATGCAACAGTTGATAAATGACAACACAAGCACAAGTGGTGTAGCAATCTACACTGATGGATCAGGGGTGAAGGGTGCACGGTGTGGGTGGAGCTTCATTGCAAATGTTAAGGGAATCTGTGTACAAAAGAGAGTGTGGTGTATATCACTAGTTTTAGCATTAGAATGCACGTGGAGAGTGTAACGGTGGCTTTCCGGTGGATTTAGAGTAGCTCCGTGGCCAAGAGGTTACTAATGCAGTTCTTAATCCCTCATACCCGAGTTCGAAACAGCTGCTGGCGATTTGGCAGCAGACCGCCTTGCGCTGGTTTTTACGAAATTGTATGGGTGCCGGTGGTTCAAAATGCAATGTCAACCACTGAACGTAAATTTGCCAAGAGGTCGCAGTAGCAAAATATGCTGGTGTTGACTGCGACGTCATGTAAAAGATATGCAACTAACTTTAACTTTAAGAGTAGTAAATAACGCCATGTGTGTATGGCAGACTCTCACACATACTACGCAAAGTAGAACATAATATACTTCACGTGGAGTGGCTTGCATCGCATGAATGGGCGAAGGTTGAGAGCATATGGTGTATTTACTGCCCAGGTTATGCGGATGTTCCTTGAAATGAAAAGCCTAATCGACTGGCTGTTGCACTCTTTGGGCGGCGAGATAACTCATGACAAAAACTGACGTGGTGAAGGCTCTGTGGGATCTTGTAGAAGGTGCATCAACACAAATAAAGAACCTGCATCAATAGATGACGATTTAGCGTTGAGGCTGGAGTGTGTAGGGTTTGGGAGACACTCAACGTGTAGATTAAAACGCAGGCGAACGTTCAGCCAGACTGCTCCAGTGCTAACAGCATGTGAACTCTTCGTTGGATTCTGAAGCAGGCGACGGATCACGTCTGGAAATGTCATGAGTGTATTGATGTTGATTCTTGATTTCATTTTTGATATTTCATTTCTTTCTAATTGGAAACGGCTACAATCTATGCTTTCTTAAAGTTCATTTATGCTCTCTTTACATGTGTTTTGGTGACTTAATGCTTTTGCTCTCATTTTCATAAGGCATATTGATTTCATTTGTGTGTGTATGTATATATTAAGACATACAAGAGAGCGCCACCTAATGCGAAGCATGATATTGTCTAGATAAAACACATATATGAATCAATATATTCTAGCTACATGTTTTCTGCATGGCCGCAAAAGAAACTAAAAATTGCATTATACCCATTTGTCAGCCACATCACTGCTAAGATCGATAGGAAATGAATTATTTATATACAAACGCCGCAAATAACGAATCATGAATATCACATATTTTCTGTGGTGTAATCAACGTTGTCTTTCTTGTATTGATTTGTGTCATATCATTTCCATTACTTTCATTTTATTCTAAATGATGATAATGTATTATCATTAATAAGCTGATGTAAGTAGTCCCGGATTAGATTATGTAGTACGGGTGTCAGGAGATTTACGGGCTTTGCCAAGTCGGAGAGTGCGTGACCATATGTTGTAGCAAATATCAGTGTTAATAAATGATCGTATGTTAATGTGTTCCTTTCTGTGCATTTTTAAACATCAAACACGGAGATGGATTGATATATTGATAGAGTGGGCTGATTCGCTGGGTTGGTCATTTGACTCGCATGCCAGATCACAGGCTCCCTAAACGAATTGTTTACGGCGAGCTGCGCACGGAGCTACTCTAAATCCACCGGAAAGCCACCGTTACACTCTCCACATACATTCTAATGTTAAAACTAGTGATATACACCACACTCGCTTTTGTACACAGATTCCCTTAACATTTGCAATGAAGCGCCACCCACTCCGTGCACCCTTCACCCCAGATCCATCAGTGTAGATTGCTACATCACTTGTGCTTGTGTTGTCATTTATCAACTGTTGCATGGACGCTTTTGTCTCACCCGCTGTCCATTCCAGACATCCTCTGTCCAACATGACTGTCACTTTTCCTAAACGCTCCTAAGGCGGCCAGAAAAAAAAAAACGCTTTAAAGACAATCTCACTAAAAGCTTTTGTAATTCATCATGATACTTGGGATATGGTTGCCAAAGACTGAAATTCGTGGCGTGCATCATTATGCAAGGGTGTAGTCATTTGTAAAGCAAACATGACTGTAAGAGCTGCGAAGAAAAAGCTGGACAGAAAAACCGTTGCAGGAGATCCCCCTCCTGGAACGTCAAGCATTCTTTCCCACATTAAACCACCGCAGGAGATCCTCGTCCTGGAACGCCAAACATTCTTTGCCCACATTGTTAAAGAACATTTCGAACCAAAATAGGCCTTATCAGCCATCTTAGAACTCATGGCTCCATACTTTCAACCCCACTGGATGAAATGGATGATCATCATCATTCTTGATTGACAAATATCACACACACACACACACGCACGCACACATACACACACACACACACGCTCACACGCACGCACGCATGCGCGCACGCACGCACACACGCACACACACATATATCTTAATTTTCTATACGGTGTGTCTGTTTCCTTCGCACTGTGTAGGTCTCTGATTATTTTTCCGGTGAGGGAAAAGGAGAATCATCCCTGATGCAAAGGCGTTCGTGCATAATGAGATGCTCTCGGCAGGTGGCTTACCGCCTGGGACAATATAACTTTGAAGTCTCTTGTCTGGAACCCACAAGACAAATGAAATAAATGGAGACATAAAACACGTAGTAGCGAATTACAGAGAGAGGTGTTCTTGTTGGAAGGAAATCTTCTTCTTTTTCTGCGTTCATCCGGAGTGTTTTTTCAGACACAACTCACAACGTGAAAACAGTAGATAATGAAAACCTTGGGATAATTCTCGGATGCAACAAAGAGATACATCTTATTGAGACAAGAGACATTTTCTGGACGTTCCTCAATGACAAGCAGGTTAAAACTGGCCAGAGCACGTGATTACCTTACGGTGAAGGACGATATTCCCACACCCCTTTAAGCTGCCCTGTCTTTACCTGAAGGAAATAGACAGTAGATAGTTAGATCATGAATGGGACATGCAGAAGAAGCCATCCACAAAGCATACAGACTCACAGATATCAATCTTGAAATACCGTAGATACCAGTGCCAGCATATACCCGTACAACATGTCGGTTCTTATCACACTTGACGCAAGTCGCAATGATCAATATCCTGCCCCAGTAGACACAGATGTCAAAGCGCTAATACATGAACACTCTGGAGATAGCACGCACTGGTGTTTACAGATGACTTGGTTGGTCGGGGCATGCAGAGTGCATAAACATCTTCAGGAGGCTCACATTGCAAAATAGCCAAAGAAACAAATGGTGATTTTTCTGTGACACCTGTCAGCCTTACGACACAACCAATTTCATATGCCCTGAAATGGCTCGTATTTACAAGTATGAATACTGGGCGACTCAATACAAATGCTCAAGAACGTCCAGAATGGCCTCATACATTAGCTGTAGCTCCACATAGTGATCAGTCACAATTAGCAAGCAAATGCCCATATCCTGACACACAAGCGTTCGAGGCAACGAGCGCGCTTATTGGTTAGCGAACATAGCGGTGATTGAGGTGGAAAGGCCAACGGATTAGATATACATCATCAATGCCATAAGAATCGCAGAGTGGGATCTGAAATCCTTAGAAAATACCTCATATGCTCGGAGACGTACTTGCCAAGCGATTCAGGGGCGCTTTAACCCCCCCCCCCCCCCCTTTTTCCCTCCCCCCCCCCCGGTAGGTGGAACCGGTTAGCTTTGAACCGCAGTCCATCTAGGAGACGAAAAGCTTCAAATATAAACCTCCAGGTTCGAGGCTGACCAGCGTGCAGAGTAACTGGATGGCCACGGGTAAGCTGGTCGTGAAAGTTGAATGTTTGGCAGGCGTGTGGGGGCGGCACCAGGCGTATGAACTCCTGCGGGACATCCCTTGAATCTTCCCTAGCAAGCAGGCAATACTAGGGTGATCGATTATTTCCTGCAATATCCAAACTTTGTTTATGGAATTAATTAAACACGGGAATCGTCGTCGGAGCTAAGGAGCACGTGCTCTACGCTTGGCACATCTTTCAGAGGTTAGCGAAGAGAGAGTTAGGAGGAGAAGACGAGGAAATGGTGTGAGAAGAAGGCATAGACATAGGAGGGCAGGCGACAGGAGAACAATACGAAAAGTGGAGAGACTCTGTTTCAACCATGTTTGAGTAGGATACTGGAACTGTCGTAGTGCCAGGCAGAGAGGTCCTGTATTGGAGAGGCTAATTTATGATTTTGATGTGCTCATGCTCCAGTAGCTAAATATAGACAAATATTAGTGCCCTGGGTCCGCCAGTTATATAAACTCTACTGGGCAGAGGAGACATGGGCAAGGTCTGCTGGTGAAGGAAGGAGTGAAGAATATGGTACTTGACTTTGAGCCAATGGAATCACAGTGCAAGAGAGGTCCAGGCACACAAATGGAGATTGGTGCCTTCAGTTGGAACCTCATAAATGTTTATGCCACAGTGGACTGATTTGTCAGAAAGGAACAATGGGACTGGCTTAAGGAATTGGAGGAACTACCAGGTGATAGCCTACTCATCTGTGGTGACTTTAATGCGAAGAACAGAGAATAAGACAGTAGTGGAGAAAACCGAAAGGGAATTGCCCTTACGAATGCCACGTTCGACTTCGATGTGGTCTTAATAAATGACGGGAGGCCGACGAGAATGGCAAAGAGGCCTGGCGATGCAGACACAGCTATTGACTTGTCTCCTAGTCATCAGTCCTTGATTTAAAGTGGACTGTTTTTAATTACCATGGGAGTGATCACATGGTAATGTTCAGTCTTGATCTCTAAATCTAGGAAAATTAAGGCTGGGAGAGCGCGCAAGACCTTCCGGTATGAGTGGACCGACAGTCTTCTTGAAAGTCTCAGAAGGGGCATGCAACAGGACTGTTAAATCTCCTTTTTTGAAGGCCCCCCCCCTCCCCATGGTGGACTCCAGATGTAGACCATGCCTGGAAGGCAAAGAGAGCTGCAGTGAAGCAGCTAAGGAAAGTGCGACAGACACCCCGAAGCTCACGAGAGGAATTGGATACAGCGGAAAATGTCAAGAAAGACAAGATGGAGGTTTTCAAGCCCTGTGCTACAGAGGTAAAAAAAAAAGAAGAAAGAAACAAAATGGGAATGTTTCATGAAGGCGATTGGAGGTGATATAACACTGAGAAAATTCTGGAAACTGCACAGACAAATACAAAGAAAGGATCGGCCTATGACAGTGGGAACAATTTATAGAAATGGTGGTGTGCTCGTCACAACAGACAAAGATAAAGGGGAGGCGTTTCTCCAGGGATATTTAGCGCAGAACAATCATAATGATGCAGACACGACGGATGCAGTTAGAGAGGAGTTATGTGGCACCATGAAGAATATGCATTATGAAGACATCATACGAGTTGAAGATGTTAAACACATTTTGAAGAAGGCAAAAGACACGGCACCGGGGCCCGATGGGGTCAGGTATGGCGAAGGTTTTGAGCAAAGCAGACCTGGAGGAGATGACCGACTGCTTTAACCAGAGCATTAGGACAGCTTCAGTACCGCAGGACTGGGTGCACAACTATTTCATCCCTCTCCCAAAACTATTCAAGGATCATTCAAAGCTTAGCGGCTTTATGATCATCACTTCAAAATATATTTGGGAATGTTTTAGAGAAGATAGTCGCTGTCAAGCCGCAAGCGTTTTTTGGAAAGGGGGAAGGTTCTTCCAAGAGGTCTGGGGAGCTACAGGCCAATACATGATACCTGGTCAAATGCAGCCACTTTTGCCTTTGATGTTTATGAGGGGTTCCAGAGTAGACAGGAAACGATGACGGTAGCGCTTGATCTCGAGGATGCATACAATAGCGTTCGATATGATATTTTGATGACCGCACAGATGGAGAAGGGGGTCAATTCCTGGCTGGTGAACTGGATAGCGGCTGTCCTCTTTTCTCGTTAGGTTGCTATCATAATATCGATCAGACACGTGTGCATCTTGGAGAACATTAGGCGAGGAAATGAATGGGTCAGAGTGCCAGTGGAGCAGTCGACTTGTGCAGTCATAATTACATTGAGCCGGGAGTGCAGAGAGTGGCCAGCAGGGGCCACGGAAGTGGAAGTTTAACAACTAATTCAGGATAATGCTCGCTCGGGTGATATGATCATCTACACAGATGGTTCAGTGTCAAAAGGTAGGAGAAGTTCCTGGGGGTTCGAAGTAAAAGCTAATGGTCGACGTTTGGTGCAGGAGAGCCTGGCATATGATACCATAACATCTAGCTTTAGAATGGAGGTTTATGCAGACACTGCAGCTCTCCGGTGGATGGAGAATACGACACACACACACACACATCGTGTGATTGTAACTGACTCAGAAAGACAGCTGAGGAAGGTGAGGACAGGCATACTTCGTGCAGAGTGGCTTGTCTCGCTTCGGAGGACACGGGTGGCAAGCATCGCCTGGATCTTTTTTCTGGGGCATGCCGATGTGCTGGGGAATGAACAGGCAGACAGATTGGCTGGCTCTACAAAACTTGGTGGAATATTGATGCATGACAAGGCAGACGTGGTTGCGGCCTTGTGGGAGCACGTGTACACCTCGTAGGAGCAAATGGATCACCATGGTCTGGCAAGAATGAGGCAGCGAGGAGTGACGAGGGGGTCTGGCCGACGCTCGACGCTTAGAGGAAAGGCGAGACGGACATATAATCAGATTGCTATTGGCACTATTGGTGTTGGAACTCTTCGCTGGCTGTTGAGAATGGGGACGGAGCGCTTATGGGAATGCCCCGAATGCTGTGATGTCAGTTCTTAAATCAATCAATCAATCAATCAATCAATCAATCCCATACGATCACCATGGTCTGGCAAGAATGAGGCAGCGAGGAGTGACGAGGGGGTCTGGCCGACGCTCGACGCTTAGAGGAAAGGCGAGACGGACATATAATCAGATTGCTATTGGCACTATTGGTGTTGGAACTCTTCGCTGGCTGTTGAGAATGGGGACGGAGCGCTTATGGGAATGCCCCGAATGCTGTGATGTCAGTTCTTAAATCAATCAATCAATCAATCAATCAATCAATCCCATACGAGACATTGGGCAAACAGCTGACTATACGGACGTTTGGGAATCTGCTTCGCTGTCCAGTGTGAGGGAAATAGTAGTGAAGCTTTGAGTTACCTAACATTAACATATTTTTAAGGGCACAAAACAATTTATTAACCAATACAGGACTCGTGTGATCAGTCGGCATACGCTTGCGGGGTTGTTAAGGAAAAGATCGAAACACCAATGATCCTGCCCTGTTTGCGACGAACCTCACTAATCACTAAGCGCTATTGTTGCTTGCCACAAGAAGCCTGGTAACATACGGGTGAGTAGAATTGGGCGAGTAGAATAATTAAACAGTAAAGTAAATTACTGGTTTACACGATTTGCGGCGTAGAGGGCACATTTTGCTAGCACCGTACTCTATAGACTAAACGGCATTCAAGGGGAGATTCGCTCAATGTCAAGCTAGCCGGGTCTACCTCTTAATTCATTTTCGGGCACACACACTGGGCTGGCTGGACATGGAAAAATTGAAGAAAAAAAAAGAAAAAAACGACTTCGATCTCATGCTCACTGGTCCAGCAAGAAAATTGATTGCTCAAGGCACAACCTTTGATACCCGAGCAAGGTAATCACCAGGTAATAATTGCAAGCTATGTAATGTTAAACAGCAGACATGCATCAATTGTCAAGTGAGGTTTTCAAAAGTAGGACATATGTCTTATTACATACTACACGAGGACAAGCAGGGTCGTTGTCATACCTGCGGGCATACTAGAAAAAAATAAACGATACCACATTTTTAAAATGTGTATTGCTAAATCCATGAAGAATATGCAAATAGTGGAGAACGCGCTGGTAATAGAAACATCTGAAAGCACACATTAACGAAAAGTCAAATTACACGTATTGCCTTTACTGGCGAAACTTGTAGTTGATGTATTTAAATGCTGCGTGCCAATAGTTGCTAAATGGCTATATTACTAAGTATAGTATCCTGTGTTATATATTTAATTCATATTTCGTGTTTCTGTTATTGCGTATTACATCAAAACTGTATATTTTAATCTTTTATTCAATGTGTTTCTGCATGCCATAGCACCAGCAACTTAAAAGCAGTACAATAACAGTAATCAAATAACAACGACATCATACAGACAGTAACATAACGACAGTAACATGACAGCAGTAACATGACAGTTGTTGCGAGTTGTTATTTTAGGTGATAATGTAGGGAACCATGTTACACTCCTTAAGGCGTCGTGGGTATAAAGTGCTAACTCCATATTATTATAGGTGTATAGGGCAGTGTTATATATAATGACTGGCACTTTCCGTCTTGACAGACAATAGTTTGTAAAATGGGTTTATACCTCTCCATAACACAAAGCATGGGCTGAATTGTAGAGACCATGTGTTGCCCATGCAGCATAATCCCTCTCTCGGATTTTCTAGTTTACTCCAGAGGAAAAGGAATACCAATACGTCTGGAACAAAGCAAGCTACAGAAGCTGCCGTCAAAGCAAAGCAATGCTCTAACTGTCCGCATGTCAGAGCTTCCATCCTAGACCAGTTGCCACCAAGTCTTAGGGCCTGCTCTACCCTGCCATAACATTTAGTCTTTAGGTTGCATTTCCTCACACTAAGATAATCATATATATTACGAAGTGAATAAATGGATAATAATTTGGCTGAAATAATTACAACACAATGGCAAAGTTATTGTTCGTCTGTGGAGCATTTGTTACCAAAACGTTTACATTTTAAAAAGAAATATTCATGTTTGCTCAAAACCGGCTTGGATTGCCTAATCTATAAATTTGTAATCGTTTATTGTTCTGCGAATACAGTATATCAGACTCTGTTTCGTTGATAACATTATAACCGTAGTTTGTGCGCAGTTGAGAAATCGCCGAAGGTGGGCGTTTTATATCCCGTCGATTGCAAGAGATTAATGAAGACTGATTCACTCTCTGTTCCACCCACATTGGTATAAGTGGATACTCGTTTAAGTATTTAAGACAAAAATGTATTCATTTATTCACTTCATGTGATATCTAAGAGGGAAAATCAATAGGTACGTTACAACTGGCTGCAGAAAAATAACTAAATATGATAACAACTTTAAACCAGTTTATTTTTCTACATACATTGTCCCTTTATTTCTCATCATAATTTCCACCAACATTGAAGCACTTATTCCATCGTTTTATCAGCCTCCCAAACCGGCTGCAGAGAACTGCTTGCTCTGTTTTCTAAACCACGTTTTCACTTCACATTCATCTTCTGCGTCATTCGTGTCTGTGAGAAATAATTCTACCCAGATACGCACCGCTTTACGTGATAAACATTTGTCAGCATAAACAGGAAGTATTTCCTTATGAATGTCCTTTACAGGCAGTCCTTTTGCCCACACAAAAAAAAAAAAAAAAAAAAAAAAAACACGCACAACAGCACTTTGCTCTTTGGTTTTACACTCCGTAAGTACAGTCGTCATTTTGTTTATGCGCTGCGCATGCGCATGAGACACCTAGCGCCACCTGACTGTCAGAAGTTGGGGTGGCCTCCGCCTAGATGAAAGTATTATTCACTGGCGAGCAACCCCAAATAGTCAGAAACTGACTAGGGACAAAATCTATACGGCTGAACTACAGATTAAGCCCATCAATATCCAACGTACAGCTCCAAGTGGCTCGTAACAGAATGAAATGAACTGTGCTGAATATTCGCCAAGAAATGGAAAGGAGAAGGTTAGCTAAGATAGATTTTTAAGTCTAAATTTAAGAGGAATTGACAACTATCCCAGTACAGGTTATTCTCCTTGACTGCTCCCTTCTTTGGTGTCTAAGTGAACCCCCCACCAATGTACACACACAACACGTATGCACAATTGGAATTTACAAATATAACACTGAACTTATGAGTTAAAACAAACTGCACTCACTTTAATTACTAATCATATTATTATTAGACATCTTATGTTTTTCAAGATGATGATGATGAAATCATATAACATATTGATAGTGATGACAAACATTACATAACTTCTATGTTACTTGTCAACTATCTGGATCTGTGGTCCAGATCCCCTCTCTCCAGTAGAAACAAAACTGCTGGTATTCTGACGCCTGTCAGTCCTGGCACTACCTGGTTGTCACTCGTTCTTGAGATCTATACCCAGGTGCTTTTTGTGAGAGCTAGGAAGAAATCAAGAATGTGTTATATCTATTTCTACATCAGTACAATCCTAATTAATACATGTATCCTAGTACACACATATACATTGACCAGTCTGGCCAAGTTTATCTTCCAGCTCTACTGCGTTCACCATCCTCCTTCTCCCTCCATATCTCTGTCCTACGGTCTTAGTCTGGGACGGGCTTTTAAATTGTCTCACACGCCTGTATTTATTACATTTCTGCCGTCCTATGTCCATGTCGCTAATACCGACATTCTGGGTCGTACAGCCGCTCCGTCCAAAATACAATGAAAGGGCTAAGAACCATATACCCTATACCAGTTGTGGGTAATGTCTGTATCATTCTACCTCTGCTTCCAATGCAAGGTGCCAATGCGCGCACAATAACATAACACTTCATATTGGTAGGTTTGCATATGACAAATCAATATATCAAACATCCAATACACATAAAACATATTAATTAAACTAGACATATTATGATACTTTAACATAATAGCATAAGGCACTAGTTAGTTTGTATGTATACGAAATGAGACGTATAGACACAAATAGAATATGTACGAAGCATAGTCCTAGCATCGTATATTCATATGAAGTTACAAATACATACATCCAACATATACTTAAACATTAGGCATATGAAATTATTCCTAATATACAGTATGAAATGCAAACAAGTGGTAGTAACATGATTATTTACAACGACTGAGAATCTAATAGTGACCATAGAGTAACAGACATCTAACATGATAAATGAAAGTCAAAAGTCTGCTTCACCAAAATGTATCTACTAGTACAGAATAACCCTTTTAACAATATGATATTGTACACAGAACTGAAGAATGAATAGTTCACAGATCGGCAAACAAGAGAAACTGATAAGCTCACTGAACTAGCCTACCATTTGCCGACAGAAAGTCAGTCCCCTAAAAGACTTAGATAGTTGCTAAGAAATAACTTTCCTAGTGAAGTCTAGCAAAATCAGAATCATACATATGCCTATAAAGATTGAGCTGGCTGCCCTACCTGTTCTGAAGTCAAACATTTTCTGACTTGAAACTTACAAGCCTAGCCTATTTAACTCAGTATCCCAAATGCCATTAACATTCCTCCAGTCCTGCTCTAATTGCCTTATCAGATCTGTTTCACACATTCCTACAGTGCAGAAAAATTATTTCCTAGTTAGTCCAGTCGTAAAATCTTTCTAAACCACCAACCATCACCATAGCGTCACACCTGGGCGATTTTGAGTGGCCAGCCCCAGATCAGTTTCTCAGTCTGCCCTCCAGTGGGTGTAATTATCAGTTTGACATGTAACACATTTAAGCTGGACTGGCTGGTTTACAACCCTAGTCCGACTGTCTGTGTGATTTCATTCTGGGTTTATTGCAATTCCCACCGTCCTGTTTTAGTAACCAGCAGCCATCTGTTCTGACACTTCACAGTTGAATGGGTTCCTTTTGCTACAACATTTTATGCCTCTATGTGTGCAGGCCTGATTGTTCTTTATTATAGAGAATTGCATTTGTTCTTCTGTAACTTTCTGTAACTCTACATGGCCCACCAAAAGTGAACCGAAAATTGTTCTGGGATGTAAAGGCTGCTGCATTTCACGACACTGACGAACTGGAATATAAAGTTCGATGTTGCTGTCACCTAATGACACCTGTAGAAAACATCAACTACATTTATCTGCCATCACACAGAATTGTGTGACTTACTTACTGACTTGTCTTCGTAACTAAGCATTTAACTAAGTAATTAATGTCAGCCAATAAATTATGTAACATATTGTTTACTGCTTCTGTGTTTAAATTTACTAAGAGCATACATTATTTTGAATAAAAACACAATTACTAAGCAAGTATTGGAAAATATCATATTGTGCTTATATATTGAAAGGGAGAAGATGAAATGGTTAGGCAATCTTGTTAGAATGCAACACTATCAACTACCAGAACTAGAGCTACAAAAAAGAATATCTGAAACAAGAGCAAAGAGAATGCCCGAGATGAAAATGGATTGCCAACATCAAAGATATTATGCAATCGCACGGAATGATACTAACCATTTCGACCAGCAGATCGCTGGAACGTCAACTAACCCTCCCCACTTCGATTGATAGCAACAGTGGAAGATGGAAATGATGATGAATATTATTATAAAAATAAAATTGTTAAACTAACTCTAAATTGCAGCTATATATGGAAACTCAAAATGGCCCGACAATCCCGTAACAAATATAAGGCATTGCCTCGCGCACTGAGAATACACAATCGTTCCGAAACGTATGGACACAAGATTTAAGCAAGTCAGTGAAAACATATTACACATTTTGGCAGCGAATCACCTGCAGCACATGGATATATCCACAAGTGCTCAGTATCTACCCATCAATCACACGATGAGAATCTCATCACTGTACACTAACTTCCAATAACCAATGAGAATCCAAATGTGTGTATGCCAGAATAACAAAGAAAGCATGTTATTTGCCAACACACGTCGAGAGCAATGAAACCAAGAAGCGCATAGTACTGTATTAACTCGCGAGTGAGTGTTGCAATACTGTCATGAAATATACAGAACTGCAAAGAAGCTGAATTGTGAGTGTTTTACATTAACGTTTAAAATACAGAAATAACCCAAATCGAAATTTACATAAATAATTAAAGAAATAATTACAGCTGGAGTCATACACATATATCATGCATTATGTACAAAGATTTGGAAATATGGTATATGGCCAAAAGATTGGAAGAGAACTATCTTCATTCCAATACCAAAAAAGGGCAACCTGATTTTATGCACTAACTATAGAACTATTGCCCTGATCAGTCACGCAAGTAAAATTCTACTAAAAGTCATAATGCGAAGACTTCGTAAGAAAGTGGAAGAAGAGATTAACTTGGTTCAAGCTGGATTTAGACAAGGAAGAGGAACAAGAGATCACATATTCAACATGCATTTAATAATAGAGAAGTACAGATAATTTATTGTAAACCTATTCTCATGTTTTGTGGATTATTCAAAGGCATTTGACTGTGTACAACATCAGAAACTTTGGAAAATCATGAGGAATATGGGCTTTCCATCACATGTAGTACAACTCATAAAAATGCTCTATCTAGACCAACAAGCAGCAGTTAGAATAGATGGGGAGACATCAGATTTGTTTGACATCAAGCAAGGAGTCCGTCAGGGCTGAGTGCTGTCACCCTATTTGTTTAACCTCTACTCCGAAAATATTATGAGAAATGTAAGAGATAATATAAACAGGGAGCTATATGATGCCCTAAATATCGGCGGTCATGACATACCAGAGATTCGATATGCTGATGATACAGTATTACTATCCACAACACAGAATGGCATAGAAAACCTTATAGCCTCAACCCAATTGAATAGTGAAAATCACAACTTATATCTTAACATAGCAAAAACAAAGATAATGCATACATATAAAACTACTATGGAGAAAGAAATATACAATAATGGGGGAAAATTGGAGGTGGTGGAAAATTTTGAATATCTTGGGTCATTGATAACCGACAACGGTGACACAATGAAAGAAATTAAACGGCGACTATCCATTGCTCTTCAAAGACTAAAACAGCTGAATAAAGTATGGAGTAGGACAGAGAGAACTACAAAAATTAGATTTTTAAGAGCATGCATCTTTCCCATTGCAACATACGCCTTTGAGACATGGACACTTACTAAACAAGCTGAACAGCGCATAAACGCCTTTGAATATAAATGTTATAGACGAGTTCTTAGAGTATCTTGGGTAAAGAAAAGAACAAATGCATCCATACTTCAAGAGTTGAATATTGAAGAAGGTTGGCTATTAAAGATGATAAAACAAAGGAAATTGAAATATTTTGGTCACATGAAACGTCACGAAAGTTTGGAGAAAACAATAATGGAAGGTATATACCTGGGAAGAGAGGAAGAGGAAGGCCAAACAGAAGATGGGTGCAGGATGTGGCGGATGATCTTCAGATGGGTGTATCAGACGCAGGACAGATACTCTCCGGCTTCGGTGGAATCATCGATCCTACTGATGTTAGCCAGGTCCCCGTAGGGGCCTGTTGCCCAGGACACACGGCGTGGACGTGTCAGCAGGTCTTGGCCAGTATAGATCCCGGCCCTTGTGCCTTGGAAACACCTCTGCGTCCCAGCCATCAGATGTTTTTCAGCGTGTCTGCTCATTGTCCACGCTTCACATCCATACAAAAGTACAGGCTCTATGTAGCACTTCAACACTTTTTCTCGTTTCAATTGATATATTTTTATTGGTCAGTATGTTTTTTCATCTTGCAAAAGGCTACCTTCGCAAAGACAATTCTTGTTCTAATCTCTGCAAGGCATCTCCCATCAGCTGTTATGACTGTTCTGAGATAACTGTACTGATTCACATGCTTAAGAATATGCCCATTTACTCGTATATCACATTGTGGAATTTCCTTCTTTCCAGTGACGACCATAATCTGTGTCTTCTTTATATTCAGTTCTAACCATAGTAGTTCACTGTGTGCAACAACCGCATTTACTAAATGTTGCAGGTCCTGTTCATTGTCTGCAATCAAGACTGTATCCTCTGCATATCTAATGTTATTGATGTTTGGCATTCAAGTCACCTATTATATATTTACTTCAGAATTCTTGCTTTTCTTGGAGGCAGTCTCTAAATCATTATAAAATTCATCTATTCTGTCATCATTACTGTCTGTTTTTGGTGCATACATTTGTATTACGTAGACATCAAAAGGTCTTCCACTCAACTTCAATAACACTAAGGTCTTCCACTCAACTTCACCAATAACACTCTGTCTGATACAGTCCAGTATCCTTTGATCGATTTTGCTCTCTCTCTGTATCTATTATAATTGCTACTCCTCGCTGTTGTTTCTCTCCACCAGAATAGAGTATTCTATATTAGCCAGAAGTTATAATTCCCATTCCTGTCCATCTGGTCTCACATAAACCTAACAGGTTAATATCTAGTCTTCTCATTTCATTCAAATTGTCCATCCCCATTCTTAGTTCTTACATTCCAAGTTCCTACTTTCAATATTGATACTATTTTGCACTCAGTCGCCCGCTGACGGTCTGGAGTCACCTGGTGCATATGACTACCCCTACCGGGCGAGGCTGCTCCTATGGAGCACCCATTTACGCCGTTCCATGGCATCTGTAAAGAAGGTAGTTTGCCATTACTTTCCTTCCTAGCAGTGACCATACAGGTCGATGACCGTAGCCATTGTGTCCCCATAAAAAGAGAACGTCTGCCTACCGTCATATAGCTGGGGACCATAACCTACAACTATCTGTTGGCTGCTCTTCAACTTCATCCACCACCTGCACCCACGGCTTCAAGTAACCGTGATCGGAGGGCTAAACGGGTACTCCACCTTGCCCAAGAGTGTCCCATAGGCTAACGGAGGAGAGGTGGTCCCTTACCTCTCCTTTGATAGGGAATACCCCTACCCCGCCACCCGGACTGAAATATCCCAATGCTATGGCTAATATTATGAAACTTAAAATACCAAAATATATTAAACTATAATGGACGGAAAGGGTAAAAGAAAAGGGTACAGTAAATGCTGCGTATTTATCGAGAACTGTAATTGAACGATCTATAGAAGAAAACAAAGATCTACACCTTTGCTTTATTGACTACACAAAGGCTTTCGATAAAGTGAGACATGTCGACATGATAAGGATGCTTGAAGATCTACAAATTGATGGAAACGACCTTAGACTTGTAAACAACATATATTGGAAACAACAAGCTGCCATAAGAGTTGATAATGAAGTAGGCCAATATCAGCCTATTAAGATAGGTGTGAGACAGGGATGTGTAATGTCTCCAGATCTGTTTTCCCTGTACAGTGAAAGTATTTTCAGAAATATTGAAGATATGGAAGGAATCAACATTGGGGGACGATGCATCAATAACATTAGATATGCAGATGATGCAGTCTTGAGTTATAAGGCAGTCAGAATATCTGCAAGCCAGTTCTCGTTGGTTCAAAACCGCAATGAAACGCATTAACAAAATAAAAATGTACTCGGCTTCCAGGGTCGACCCAACAGATGACTTAATATTCAACATGTGCGACGCCATTTTTTCTTTAAATTTGGCGGGGGACCTTCAAAGCATTATAATGTTGATATTGTTGTTGCATTATATTCGATAACAATTTGTTGTCGGAAATTTGTCGTCGCATTACATTTGAGAGATAATCGTTGCAGTATAGAGAGGAGATAGTCGTTGCGTTACAGTCCGGAGATTGTTGTTGATTTATAGTAAGTAGATAGTCGTTCCAATATATAATACTCTAAATCTAGAAGACACCAGTATTGAATTCTGGCTACCGTCCCAGTATTCTTTGTGTGTCTAAATATATTTGTAACATTAGCTTGTAATCTTGCTTTAAAAGTACACTTTGTAATAAATTAATTTGGACATTATTTTTGATTTGTTAACATACTCAATCAAACAATCAATCAATCAATCAGGTATTGTCTCCACAATGAATCAATGGATCTCCAACACCGTCTGTTTCTCGCCTCGACTGTACATTCTCTCAGACTAATGTTCGTCCATCTCTTGATCTCTTGATGTTATCTTCTCACATGTATAGTTGTCTACCTCTTGGTCACGTGCCCTCAACCTAGCTCTCCAGTCTAGATTTTTTGTTTTAGTTGTTGAGAGTGTTATGTCTTTTAACGTGGCCGAAATATTCACTTGCCTCTTGTTTTATTTTTTTCATCAACTCTATTTTCATTCCAAGTTTTTCTACAACCTCTGTATTTGATTGTTGCTCCCTGTTGACTGTGATGTTCATTCATGGCCTTCCCTTTCCACTGCTAATTATCATAGTTTTCGTTTTTAGGGTGTCAATATATAAGCCATATTCTGCACTATGCCTGTTTACTTGTTCCACTAGGTTTTGTAACTCTTGCTCGCTTTCTGCTAGTAACACGGCATCGTCAGCATACCTAAGATTGTTTATGATTCTCCCATTGATATTAAGTCCAGGCATTTCAACTTGTTTAAAAATTCGTTCTGTGTATAGGTTGAAGCGGCTTGGGGAC
Source organism: Cepaea hortensis (assembly GCA_963921405.1). Classification (NCBI taxonomy): domain Eukaryota; kingdom Metazoa; phylum Mollusca; class Gastropoda; order Stylommatophora; family Helicidae; genus Cepaea; species Cepaea hortensis. The sequence goes on along the minus strand of OY992894.1, from coordinate 76,843,714 downwards.
AACACGCATTACTGCCGTACTCCTCTTGTTATCTCTACGGGCGACGAATAATTATTACCGCATCTAATTTATGTCACTGGTTCCCAATACAGGTTACTAGTCAGTCGGATGTACTTTCCGTCTACTCCTATTTCTTGAAGGTATGTAATTAGTCGTTCATGTTGTACTCTATCAAAAGCTTTCTTGTAGTCTATAAAACAGACATATATATTGCTTTCTGAACTTCTACGTATTTTTTTTTTTAAATTAACATCCTTAAACCGATTATTGCTTCTCTGATGCCGCTGATTTTGAGAAACCCAAATTGTTCTTCAGCTACCTAACAATCTATTTTATTTTGAATTCTTTCTTGAATGACCTTGAGTAGTATCTTAGTTATATGGCTCATTAAGCTAATAGTTCTGTAATCCTCACAATCAAAAGTTCTTTGGCATCTTGGGAAATTTGATGAAAATGAATGTTTTCAAATCCTTGGGAATGTACCCAGTATTATATATAAGTATTTATATATAAGTATTTCATGATCCTCGCCTGTGCCACGGAGATCGTGCACTGTGCTGAGCTTCTCCAGACTCAGGTTTGAGTTAGGAGGAGAACAGAGCATTCATGGGTTACACCCGTGTGCCGTGATGTTGATCCATCGACTATATATATATATATATATATATATATATATATATATATATCATTACATAATTCTGTGATAGTATCAATGCCAAAGATGGATAAGGATTTTATCATCTCCGTTGTTATCTTGTCAGGTTCTGCAGTCTTTCCTTCTTCATCTTTTAAATAGCCTTTTCTACTTCATCCTTTAATAAGTTTGGTCTATCTTGAGTATTATACGATGTTGGTTTATTTACCCGTCTGTACCAGAATATCTCTTCTGTGAATTCTGTCCATCTTTTTATTATATCGGTATTGTCAATTATAATTTCTCCATCTTTCCCTCTGATACAAACATTTCCTGTCATATTTTTTTTCGTCTTGAACATCTGTTTATATTCTCATGCAATTCTTTCAAGGTTTGTTGTATTTCCAGATAATTTGTTAGTTAGTTCGTTAGTTAGTCGACAGATCAGCCTCATTGCACATCAAAACATTCAGTCCATACGTGCTCTGATCCCCTCCACAGCAAATCCCGTAGCGTGTAGCGGCTAACGACACCAGTTTTGTGTTGGTTTATCAATCTTCTTTGGCTTCCCGCGTAATGTTCTTGTTTGGCCACACCTCTTTTAATTTACTGTTCTCGCAGTCTGACCATGGTTATAGATTCACAGTCATCACTTGGTTCTCGCAAAAGATTTACTTCTCGTAGAGCATTCAGAATTTATTGATATGTTTGTATATTTAATATGTAAATATGTAATATTTATTATGTTAATAGGTCGAGTCTTCCTTTTTAATATCTAATAATTTACATTAGTTTTTACTTCAAATGATACTTTGTGCATACAATTATTTGTGTGAAATACAGCTGTTGACATATATACATACAACTTAATATCACAAGTTCCTTGCTATAAACAAGTGATAATATGGAATAGAAAAGTCACACACCAAGCGTTTGAGACGTATGATGGTGCATGATGGTGGAAATGACCACGTGTTCAGATGCACCCACTGTGAACGGACATTTACAGCGTAAATTGGCCTTATCAGTCACACTCGCTACCGCCATAGTTAAAAGTTATTATGCCTTTTTAAAGCACAAACTATCGTCTGTCAAGACGGCAAGGTGCCAATGGAATATGGAATAGTGTTCTAAACTTCCTTCTAACACTCAACTATATTTATTTATGCAATTACAAAGCTTGTTGACATACTGTATCCAACACTAGATTATAGTATGTAGAACGGTGTAGAGCAGTGTTTCCCAACCTTTTTTGTACCATGCCCCACTTAAGCCTTTCTAAAATTCATATTGCCCCCCTCCCCCGCCCCATGCCCCCCTCAACATATACATTATTTTTAATATTCAAAAATTGAAATGTTCACTAAAGAAACTTGAATGATAGGTTTTAGGAAGAAATCACTAGGTAATTATTGAGCAAACACAGTAAGTAAATTTTCAAAACATATAATGGAGAACTGAAATTCAAGTACAAAATAATTTTAATGAAAGATTTTTCTATATTATTTTAATTATTAGTAATTATTTATTATTTAAATTTAGTGAGATCCTTGCGCTTGATGCTTGCTGCAAAGAGATCTTATGTCAGGTTCCAATTTAGTTAACTTCAGTCTCAAGTCTCCCTGTTTTGTTATATTCAGCCGATTTTTTCCATTTTCGAATTGCCCCCCTTAACAGTCAAATTGCCCCCCTGTGGGACGTGGGCCCCACGTTGGGAAACACTGGTGTAGAGACTTTTATATTTTATGAATGGGTTGAAAGCATGGCTATTAGAGACAGTATGACAGATATGAAACCACCTGTATTATAACGAGACAAAAATATGTAGATAGCAGTCTTTTCAAAGCAACAATAAACAAACAAAATATAATAAACATTAAATACACAGATAAAATGATTTGAGGTATGTAAAGTTATTATAAAATTGCATTCTTCTTTACGAAAGAAAATATTTTATTACAAATATTCGACCTAAAATGTTCGTACTCCATCAGATGAAGGGAGGTGTCATGTTGGAATTGGTGAAAATTGCTGTAAAATATGCGAAGATTTCTAGCTGCTCGTTTGAATCCACGTGGGAATTTTATTTAGTGCTCAAATTTATTTGTATTTTAACGTTTTCTCACATCTACACCACTCCTGTTTATTACCAACGTTTGTATTTTCATGAACTTTCTTTCATTTCCAAAAATGATTCCACTATTGACAAGTCATGAGAATAGAGATAATTATTGACACGTTCTACAATGGGAGTAAACAAAAGGCAGCCCAGTTACAAATGTCCAAATATGTATTACCCAACTTCTAGCAGTGGGAAATATGAATGTGTACAAACATAAATAAAAAGTCTAAGTCACCTGCTGTAAAACAAATGTCTGTCAAGTATGCTACATAACAGTGATGTCAAACTGATTTTTATATTCGTGTCTTTGCTTGGGTTTATTTTTGTTTTATTTTGTTTTTTAATTAATTTGTTTTTGTTGGTAAGTACAAGTCTTCGTCAAATGGTGTTCTTTATTTGTTGTCATTGTTCAGCTATTGCAATTTTCACTCACATTTGACATCGTCAAAAACCTTCAATCAGCGCCATCCATACTTTCTTCAATTCTGGCACTTTAAGCTATGTTTTATTTTCTGTAATTTGAAATCGAATCAAGTCAACTTTGTGATTACTTTTCGATTTGACTTTGCTAGCACTGTCAATTGTGTATTACGCATGATCTCCAAGGAAGTCATACTTTCTGCAAAAATGTTTTTGTTTTCCATATCACTGAACACTCATCAATTTTCCTATTAACATTACCAAATTCTTCAACTTATCTGTCCTTCATATATATCTTTGCGACTTTTCCATTCACAAGGCAAATATGATCTCCAATGAAGCATTTATTCCTGTTAACAATACGTATGTCAATGTAGTCGGTGGTTCCACTTGTCACAGTTTCTATATAATCTGGTTGTTTGTCATCACGGGTCTAGTTTACATGGTTGATATCTGCAATTTTCTATTCCACATTATCTGATACACTAACTTACGCTGTCCCACCCTCCACCAATACTAGTGCTTTCTTAAAGTATATCTAAAGTATCACTTTGTAAAGCTGTCCGCTTCTATGTCGTCAAGTCTCCAGCCAACAGTGTCTGTTATGGAGTCACTCTTTCTTAAAACAGCATCTGCATTATTGATCTCGGGAATAATGTCTACCACGTCTTCTATCCGACTTTCGTCGTTTCACACCACTTAACACTAACATTCCCTTTGAAAACGTCACAACCGTGATCCACAAAAGTTAAGCTTCCAGCGCTAAAGGAGATAAATCGTAAAGTGGATTAGGGTTAGGGTTAGGAAGTGGTAGCTTATAAGTGACGTATACAATACACTCACAGACGAACAATAAGTGACTGAGATTTTACTGCAGTTTCCCCTCCATAAATATCTAACAACAGTAGACCAGTAATTGTCTTGGCATCAACACTGTTCAGTCTCATGTGTTCAGCTATGCTGACGAATGCCTTTGAGAACAATGACATTGGAATAGGCATCAACTACCCCATGTATGGAAAGTTGTTCAATCTCGGAAGGCTAAAAGCTAATACCACATCAACAGCGACACCGTCAGAGAACTGCTGTTTGCTGATGATTCCGTTCTATATGCCAACTCAGAGGCAGATATGCAACACAATGTTTCAGCTTTCTCATATGCCTGTTACAACTTTGGGCTCAATATCAACTTGGAGAAGACTGTAGTTTTGTACCAGCCAACTCCAGGGAATAATCACACCGTGCTGAATATCACGGTGAACAGTCATAGACTAAGCGTTGTGGTCAAATTCATCTATCTTGGCAGCACTGTTTCACAAGCTGCCACACTTGATGACGAAGTGAATGCAAGAATCTCCAAGCGGCCTTTTGCAGACTGTACAAGAATGTATGGGACAGAAATGGAATACGCTTGCAAACAAAGCTGAAAGTCTATAAAGCAGTTGCATTATCCATACTGCTATATGCTTGTGAAACATGGACTGTTTTTCAGCGACACGCTATGAAATTAAATCACTTCCACACCGTCTGCCTTAGGAAGCTATTGAAGTTTAAATGGCAAGATAAGATCCCAGACACTGAAATTCTAGAAAGAGCGTCCATGCCCAGTATTCACACTCTACTAATGAAAAATCTGATTCGCTGGGCTGGTCACTTAACTCGTATGCCAGATCACAGGATCCCTAAACAAATTTTTAAACGGCGAGCTGCGTTGAGGTAAACGCTACCAAGACGACCAGAGGAAACGCTTTAAAGACACTCTGAAAATCTCAATGACAGCTTTTGGTATTCATCTTGTTACTTGGGAGACTTCTGCTAAAGTCGCCATCATTCGTGGCTTACATCATTACATAAGGGTGCAGTCACTTGTGAAGCCAGGACTGCAAGAGCTGTGAAGAAAAGGCTGGGCAGAAAAACCACTTCAGGAGATCCTCCTCCTGGAACGTCAAGCATTCTTTGCCCACATTGTCAAAGAACATTTGACGCCAAAAATAGGCTTTATCACCCATCTTAGAACTGACGGCTCCATACTTTCAACCGCACTGGATAAAATGAATGGTCATCAACATTCTTGATAGACAAACAACATTTTGAACTGACATACTCATGGATATAATCTTACATTCATTGTATGTTAAATAGCGATTAATATAATAATTTCACAACACATGGTTGAATCAGGTGTTCACTATTTTATTCCTTTATTGGCATGCCAACCAACACTGTATGTGGTTAGGAGGAGGCTGTCGTTAGCTACATGTCAGGCAGCCGCTTATATTAAAGGTCCTATGGAGAGAGAAAAAAAACATCATCATGGAATGTAATCAATGACACATGCAATCATGTAAACAGATGGAACTCGACAAGAATGACTACCTCTAATAATTTAAACACCATTCATACTGTGTGAGAGAAATATCACAGATTTGTGGCCATTATTATGAAACTGAAAAGATACAAATCTTTGAAACGTTAATGGGCAGTTTCAGACAGAATATGACTGGTATGCTTAAATGTAGCAATTTTGATGTCAACATCATTCACGCATGTCCCACACCTGCAGAAAGCAGAAACATTTGCATACATATACGTTTATAATGGTTTGTAGAATGCATCGAAGAAGTGCAAAGATAATAAATAAATACCATATTTGGAAAACGTTAGCGCGAATGTGGGACACCAACAAGATGGTTGCATTCAAATAACTATGGACCACGACAGGACGATAACAGAGGTGCTGTAGAGTGGGGAAAATAGCATGCAATGTTTATTGGAAAACATCACCATCGTTATGCACCTGGCCAATCGGCTTAACAGTCCGTGTCTCTCCGTGTATAGGCAAAACTGGAACTATCCTAATACAATACATAAACAAGGAAAAGAGGGAACAATCTGACACCAATATTTATACAAAGGACATATGTAGCTCTAAAGGGACAACACTACTTAGAAACCCTGCCAACAAGCGGGAGCTAAAAGGGTTATATCAATTTGTACAGACTTCTTCGACCATACATTTTGAATATTGCCATTTTACAGGGACCTCGAGAAATAACATTTCCCTTGATGAGTTTCTACAGAGGAAATCATTAGCCGTGGCACGGATGTGTCTTGAGAGAGTTGCTGTTAGAGGGTTGAAACTTGATAACATAAGTCAACGTAACCTTGGTCCGGTACAGTTCCCAGTAGTGAAACGAGCTAAAGAATGAGATTATGTATGTCAACTGAGCGAGAAGATACTATTGAACAAACTTGAGATGGTACAGGTTTCGAAAGTAGATCAGAACTTGCTAAGCTACAGTTGCCACCCCAACCAACAGTTACCATGACCATTTAGTGAATCCCTAGGCCTCTGACGAATTAGTTCAAACTAACTAGATAGACATACGACACCGTGTCACTTATTAGTATAGGATAAGTGACACAGGGGAGAGCAAAGAGGGCGTGTCAGAGTCCTAGCGACCTGACACAGAGGACAGATCCTAGAGACAGGACATGGGAATAGATGACAGGACAGGGGAACAGCAGAAGGACATTATGCTCTTGAACCGACAGGACAGTATACCCTTGGCCTGGACTACTTGAGGCAGCAGTCGTCAACAGACTGACTGACCCTTAGTTCACGGACAGGACTGCAGCACTTGTATTTCTAGATAATTTGTTAGTTAGTTAGTTAGTCGACAGATCATCCTCATTGCACATCGAACCATTCAGTTCATAAGTGCTCGGATCCCCTCCTCAGCAAATCCCGCAGCGTGAAGCGGCTAACGACATCAGTTCTGTGTTGGTTTATCAATCTTCTTTGGCTTCCTGCGCAGTGTTCTTGTTTGACCACACCTCTTTTAATTTGCTGTTCTCCCAGTCTGACAATGGTTGTAGATTCACAGTCATCACTTGGTTCTCGCAAAAGTCTTACTTCTCGTAGAGCATTCAGGATAGAAAATAAACATAGTAGTAGTCTGTTTTAACTCATAGTTATATCTTAATAGTTTTCAAGTGTACGACATTGTGTATGTGTATCTGTTACGTACAAAACTTGGTGGGAGACTCGTTATTTATACCAGGGAGGGGAGATTGCCAGGGAGGAAACCTGTCCTGTCTAGTAGTAAAGTAATAGAATTAAACCTTGGCATCTAACCCCCTCCTTCCCACTCCTTGGGGATACCAAAACCAGCTAATGTTACTTTTTTTTTTACGCGCTGTTTCCAGCTGTGTTCTTGTGTATCCAGGTACTTGGTCTTTAGGCAGCCTTTAAAAGACATTTGTCCCGAGTTTGCTTGCTGGGGATGTGAGTATGGGAAAGTGAACCCGAACCCACTACAAAGTCAGGGTGAGCGATAACTTCATTAGCTAACAAAGTGGAGTTCACAAACGCACCTTAGTCTATTCATTTATGACAAGGCCATGGTGATTTTGGTATCGAAATGTCGATACAATTCCTAGATGACAATCACACTAATGGGTACCTTCCTAGTGACTTATTAAATCTATTTGTATAGCTCTGCCAAAGAAACCAGACTCTTTAGAATATGAAAATAATCGCTCAATAAATTGTTTGAGTCACATGACAGCGCTGTTACTGAGAACAATTATGAAAAGAATAACAAACAAGATTAAACCAGAAATTAGTGATTAACAGTGTGTATTTGTGGAGGGAAAGGGGGCAAATAACGCTGTATCGATTCTCAGGGTACTATTAAATAGAGCTATAGAAGTAAAAATAAAAATAAAAAAACAGATCTGTACTTTTGCTTTACAGACTACATTAAAGCATTTCTCAATGTGAAACATAGCGAAAAAATAGAGTTACTAACGGAACTAAACTTTGCCGACAAAGATCTGCGAATAATAAAGAACATATATTGGCAGCAAACAGCAGTCATAAGAATCAACAACGTGGTAGGGATATTATAAAGAAGCCGTCAGACAAGATTGTGTATTGTCTCCTAGTATGTCAGAAGGATCTAGGGGGAATAATAGATAAAATTGTTGCAAAATGTGAACAAATGGGCCATAGTTTGAATAATAGAAAGACAGAAGTCATGGTGATATCAAAGAAACAGATTGTGCTTAAATGTGCAATTAACGTAAATGACGTTATTTGTTGGCAATTGCAGAAATTCAGATATTTAAGCACATGGATAACATCAGATGGAAGATGAATCACTGAGATAAAGAATAGAATATGACAAGCAAAAACTGTTGAAATCAAATCAAAAACGTTTTGTGCTGTAAGTCATTGTTCTTGAAAGTTAGACAACGTGAGCTTGCATGTTACATAGAACCAACTTTATCACACAGTTGCGAAGCATAGACAGATAGGGAACATGCGAGGAAAGTCATGGAAGCCTTGGAGATATGGTTGTATAGAAAAATGTTGACAACTAATTGGTCAGCCATAATGAACAATCTTGGCATTTTAGGGAGGCTAAGTCGCAAAGACAACTTATCACAAACATCAGAAAGAGGCAATAACCGTTTTTCGGCCACTTTATGAGAAGACAAAAACTGGAACATGCTGTGACAACAGAAAAGATTTGCGGAAATTGAGATAGAGGAAGACAGCATGAAAAGATTCTTGACAGTCTTGTGTTTTGGCAGGGAATGGAGTTAACACACAAATTTATCCATACAGTCGAATATGGCAATTTGTGGAGAGGCATAATCACCTACGCCACTCCGCAAGGCATTAAATAATGATGGTGATATTATCAAAATATGGTACCTACGAGAAGCTTGAGGAACAATGCATAAAAGAAGCAAGAGAAAAAATAAAGAAATAATAATAGTTAATTCGACCAATGTTATTGCACACGTTATGTTATTTCTCCTTCAAATACAATCAATGTACATAATGCTGCATTCTACTACTTGTGACCTTTATCCTAATTTGGAGTTCAAGTCCGCCACTAAAAGCGCTCTTTTTTAAGCGACTTTTTGGACATCAAGCCCTCCATTAACTTATTCCAAGCCGTCTGATTATTTGCTATCTGTTACAGCCACTATAATATGCTTCTCATGTAATGCATCTCTGACTCTAATTCTACTCCCAGTTTGTTGTCATGTCTCCCATTATGTCGTTTGCACTGTAGGATCCAGAGAAAGACTTTTAGAGTTAAACCATTATCAGGTTTTCACTAAGTGTGTCACATCCAGCGAGAACGTGTTTCCTAACCTCTTGATTCCCTTTACTCAGTCTATTTCTCCCTCTTTTCTCCTTATTAATAATTCTGTCATATCGTTTAAATGTTTCTATTATGTGCAGGCAATAGTTGCTGAATTATAATTGATTATAAGCAATTGTTTCAGTCACCCTCCATGTTTCTGACCAATTCATCTGAAGTGCTTTTGCTTTCCATATTCCTTTTTTAATATCTCCACCAGTGCCGTTATGTTTAAAAATATATATAGTCAGTTAATGTATATTTCCACTAATTGAAATGAAGTTTAAGAAAAGGTGGTTGGGTTATCATTTGCTTGATTTAATCTCATTAGCTGTGTCATTACTTGGTGAATACCACAATATACCCTTACTGCCTCGTGGCGTGGATAAATACCTAATGCCTCAGTTTGTTATACATAATTGTGTTTGCTGTAAAGAATTATACGATATTTTCTTTTCATAAATAGCATTCATGGTTTTCCCGGCTAAATACAATTTTACAAACCCACTAATTTCTTAGAAATGGGATTGAATAGTTCGTAATTTACAAACACGGACACACACACAAACAAACACACACACACACACGCATATATATATATATATATATATATATATATATATATATATATATGTGTGTGTGTGTGTGTGTGTGTGTGTGTGTGTGTGTGTGTGTGTTTAGTAAGTGTCCAGGTCTTATTATAATTATAACTATAACATCTAATCTTGCTTTTAAGAAAAACACACATTGCAAAATCTTCATTTGGAAATTGTTTTCATTTGTTAGCATACTGGATACTTCAATGCACCGTTTGTGTGGCGGAGGTGTCGCGAACGCGATTCGCATTTCGCGCATGCGGCGTTCGAAACACAACTGCAATTTGGAATACTGAATACAATTTGGAAGCTGACCTCATTGAGTCGCATGGTATGAACGCCAGTCGTTCAGAAAACAATGGACAAGTACAACACGTAAACTAGCTTAGTAGCTCACAAACTGATGTAATATTCTAAACATGTCTTTGTGTAGATTATACACGTATATTATTTACACGTATATTGTCAAAGAATAGTACTCACAGCGTCCTGGAGGTACAACGAATACAAGAAGCAAGAGTTATCAGTTGCTTGATTTACTCTCATTAACTTTGTCTTTAATCGGGAGATGCCACGATAAACCCATTATGCTCCATGGGGAGGATACATACACATCACATTAGCTTTTTTTACATAAATGTCTTAGCTGTAAATTGTTAAAACTGTCATTTACTGCCAATATAGTACCTTGCGGTGTATGGCAGAGGGGTGTTTGAGCCTGAGGAATAAAGGCCGCCTGGCTAGTGCAGTCGCCGCGAACTGTGCAGGTTGGGATTTTCTTTTTGCCCCCGACAGAAAAAAATCCCACACCTTACCGAGGGATCGAACCCGGGTCTAATTTTCATAAATAGTATTCAGAGTCTTCCAGGTTAAATACAATTTTTACAAACTCACTAATTTCATAGAAACGAGATGGGCAACAATAGTTCGTAATGTTGAAATATTTAGTTTGGGAATCTGACATCTGCTGCTCTATGAAGCTGTCATGTATGAGGAATTACACATAGACACACACACACACACACACACATACACACACACCCGCATGCATACACACACAGACAGACAGACACACACACACACACACACACATATATATATATGTATATATATATATATATATATATATATATATATATATATATATATATATATATATATATATATCCCTCGCAATCTCATCCTTTCCCTTACACGTGTGCTCAATTTTTTCCTCACTCTTATCCACCTGGTCCCACACGGCCACCTCTCCCTTGTCTATGGGTAATCGACCACCAAGAGGTGCATTTCCTGCCAGCCTGTCAGACTGTTCATTCCCCTGCACTCCCGCACCGCCGTGACAAAGAAATCCATATAATTCTTACATTTTGTGACCTCTGAAGCGAGGTGAGCCATTCCACACGAAGCATTCCTTTCTCCACTTTACTAAGCATACTCCTTTAGTCCGTGATGAAGACAATGTATATGACAGTGGTTTCTTCAACGGAATGCCCCTGTGACTGCTTCCACCTCCATTCTAATGCTGGGTGATGTAGCCTCATATGTCATACTCTCCTTTTTCAAGAATCGCCCATTAGCATTCGCAATGAAACCCCAACCACTCCGTCTGTTCCTCACCACTGACCCATCAGTGTAAATCACAATGTCACCTTGATCTGTATTACTCTAGATCAGTTTTTGCACCTCAAACGCTGTGCAAATGCCGCCCATTCTCTGCACTCATGACCCAGTGTTACTATTACATTATGCCAGTCCATCCTGTCTGCCGGCTTAGAGGTTGCTTCCTGGCTTAGAGGTTAGCAACTTTTCTCCGTAATCTCGTATACTCTCGTAAGCAACGTGACGACGGTGAGAATCAGCAGTGATTCGAATCGGGTCGGTAACTTACGGAGTATGTGAGCCGGCCGCTCAGAAAGCAATGGCAAACTACTGAGCGTAATCTTGCCAAGAAATCAACATACAGCTGAAAGATGCTGATGTTTACTGCGATGTCCTGTAAAAGATAAGCAAAACATTTTAACCTGTCTGCCGGAACTTTAACCCACTCTTTTTCACGATTGATGGTCTCTATATCACAAACCTGACGTATATATATATATATATATATATATATATATATATATATATATATATATATATATATATATATATATATATATATATATATATATATATATGTATGTATGTATGTATATATATATATATATATATATATATATATATATATATATATATATATATATATATATATTTCCACCTGTGCCATCCAGGACCCGCCTTATCTTAGTCTATGACCCTTGACCATATCCATGGCTTCATGCAGGGAGTGATCCCTGTCTGCAGGAACTCTGAGATATCATTGGACCTGAGCGACCCAATGCCTATCCACTATAGTTGTTAGCGCCAGGATATGCCTCATGCATAAATACAGATAATAGAACGCAAGAAATAGATGACGGAATACATCTTAAAACTCATGAAATAAGAAATAAGAAGAAATAACAAAAATAACAAGGACAAATATGAATAGATTCACAGGAAAATTAGGAAGCTATGCAAAGAGGCAAAAGAAACATGGCTTGAGGAAAATTGCAAGGAAATTGAAAACCAACACAACACCCGGAATACCAAATTAATGCACAAAAGAATTGATGACATCACTAACAAAAGAACACACACATCAGCGGTGTGCTTAAAAACCGAAGAAACCAAAATCATAATAGAAAAAGATGAGATTTTACATGCATGGTCAGATTATGTGAAAGATCTTTATGATGATACAAGAGAACAATATAATATTCGGAATAATAATGAAGGACCATACATTTTGAGGATGGAAGTTCAGAATGCTCTTAACCACATGAAAAGTGGCAAGACCCCAGGTACAGATAACATCACAATAGAAATGATCAATGCCTTAGAAGAAAATGGAATAGACCAAATCACCAGACTGCTGAACGCAATATACGATACTGGAGATACCCTGAATTATGTAATTCTATATTTATTGCAATCCCGAAGAAATTAGGAACCTTGGAATGCGATCAACATCGAAAAATTAGTATACTGAGCCACATCACGAAGATTCTGCTGATAATTATTATGCAAAGAGTAAGGAAGTAAATACAACCCGAAATAGGAGAAGAACAATGTGGGTTTGTAGAAGGCAAGGGCACAGCGAATGCTGTGTATAAACTGAGAACAATAATTGAACGTTCTATAGAAGTAAACAAAGATCTATATCTTTGCTTTATTGACTACTATTGGGGGGGGGGGTACGGGGTGTCAGGCATTGGTAGCACCTCTGGTAAGGATGACTCTCATGCATGTCCTTTTCAATACCCATCCCCCACTGGTCCAAGCCTAACACCCAGCTCACGCCTGTGGCTCCTAGTAACTGTCAGCAAATCAAAATCAAATCAAATCAGCAGGCGTGGGTAGCCGATTTGGTGTCAAACCAAGCGGTGAACAAGGGTATGCCTACCCAGTATGTGAAGACAGGATCCGGCAGACTGCGAGGAAGAAATCATTCTTGATTCAACGGGCAAGACGGCGTTTACCTGCAAAGCGTTGTGGAACGTAATGAGCACGGCAAGGCACGTAGAGCGCCCTGGCCATCCACTGCACCTGTATTCGTCTCCAGTCGTCTTGACTTGTCCTGCCACTGGATTCAGATGGACTCAGGCGAGAGAGTGAGGTCGACGAATTGCGCAACAATTCCTCACTTTAATTCAATTCATCGCGCAAGTCATTCTTCATCCAACGTCATATATCACCTTCAAGCCCTATGGCGATGGGCGAGCGGCGAAGCGGCAGGCGTGGGTACGCTGGCAGCCGGAGTCGCAGACCTGCACACAGGCGGCGCAGGCCATATGGTCGTCTTCTACTGACCGGAGCAGCAGTGGGATTCGGCAGCCCCCTGAGCAACTGAGCAGCCCTCAATAGGAACACACTGCTCACCTCCAAAGCATGAGGAATGGGCTAGAAAAGATGCCATAAACATTGTCTGCTCCATCACTACCTAACCAGCTAGCCGCGGTTGGTGGGTACCCTAAACTGCGGTCGACATACAAACAAAGAAAAAACAGGCAATGCTAAAAGAGTAAACCATATTCCCTTAACAATTGGAACTTGGAATGTACGCACCCTACTTGACAGAGATGGCGCGTCGGGTCCAGAGAGACGAACAGCACTGATTGGGAGAGAGCTGGGCAGGTACAACATCGACATGGCAGCCTTGAGCGAGACACGACTTGCAGTTCTCCTTGCAGTCTGCCGGATCCTGTCTTCACATACTGGGTAGGCATACCCTTGTTCTCCATTTCTGTGAAATAGGTGCCGGCTACACATGTTTCTGGAGTGGAAGGAAAAGCGAGGAAAGACGCCAATCCGGTGTGGGATTTGCCATTAAGTCGGCCCTGGTCGGCAAACTAGCTGCATTTCCAAAGGCTATAAACGACAGGCTCATGACCATTAAATTGCCCCTGCTGAATGAAAGGAAGCATGCAACCATTGTGAGTGTCTACGCACCAACTATGACCAATGAAGATGATGTCAAGAACAAGTTCTATGAGGACCTGCACAATGTAATAACATCTGTTCCCAAAGGAGATAAACTTATACTCCTTGAGGATTTCAATGCCAGAGTAGGCACGGACACCACCTCTTGGAGTGGTATTATTGGAAAGCATGGAGTCGGAACATGTAACAGCAATGGACTCCTTCTTCAGACATGTGCCGAACACGATCTCCTGATTACCAACACAATTTTCGATCTCCCCATGAGAATCAGGACATCATGGATGCACCTTCGATCGAAACACTGGCACCTCATTGACTATGTCATCGTCAGGGGGAATGACAGACAAGACGTTCGGGTGATAAAATCCATGTGTGAAGCTGAATGTTGGACAGACCATCGTCTCATTATCTCGAAAGTAAACATACACATCAAACCACCACGGCGTCCTCAAGGGGTGAAAATGCAAAAAAAAAAAAAAAAAAAAAAAAAAAAAAAAAAAAAAAACTAAATTTCACCCGCCTAATCACCAAGAAACTAAACAGGATACAGAAACAGAGTGGAGGGTCCTAAAGGACATAATTTACAACACTGCTATGGAAATCCTGGGCCAACCCCCCGAAAGCATAAAGACTGGTTTGATGAAAATTCCGAAGACATCAACCAATTGCTGGCCGAGAAACATCTTCTCCTCAAGGCACATTTGAATGACCCGAAGTCAACATTAAAAAAAAAAAGATGCCTTCAAGAACATTCAGAGAGTAGTACAGCAGAAACGTCGGCACATGCGGGACCCCTGGCTGAGCAGCAAAGCTGATGAAATTCAGGGCTTTGCTGACATACATGATATGAAAAACCTCTACGACTCACTGAAAGCGGTCTATGGTCCTACTTCACCAGGCACAGTTCCCCTCCTCAGTGCAGATGGGGAAACATTGGTCACCGATAAGAAAGAAATCCTTCAGCGCTGGGCAAAACATTTCATCTTAAATGCAACTTCCTTCTTCGATGATGAAACCATCAACTGCCTTCCTCAAGTTCCCATCAATGATACACTTGATGACCTGCCCATCATAGTGGAAGTAAACAAAGCCATCCACAAATCTCCAGCGGCAAGCACCTGGTCCTGACTCCATCCCAGTAAAGATATACAAGGCAGGTGTGCCGGTCCTAACAGAGCAGCTTCACCAAGTCTTTACAAACATATGGGTGAACAAGACCATGCCACAAGATTCAAGGACGCGTCAATAGTCCACCTTTACAAACGAAAAGGAAACTGCCAATCCTGTGACACCCACCGAGGCATCTCCTTGCTTTAAATTGCAGGGAAGATACTCGCCAGAATTCTTCTCAATCGCCTCACGGCCCATCTCGATCAAGGTCTTCTTCCCGAGAGTAAATGTGGCTTCAGAAAAGAACGTGGAACTTTTGACATGATTTTCGCTGCAAGGCAGCTGCAAGAGAAATGTCAGGAACAGAACTGCGAAATGTTCTCCACTTTCATTGACCTTACCAAGGCTTTTCATACAGTCAGCAGAGAAGGACTGTGGAAGATTATGACAAAATATGGCTGTCCACGAAAGTGTGTTCAAATAGTGTGGCTATTTCTTGATGGCATGCAGGCAAGAGTACAGGAAAATGGTGAACTATCTGAGCCCTTTAATGTCACCAATGGGGTGAAAGAAGGATGTGTTCTGGCAGCAACACTGCTCAGCCTCATGTTTTCAGCTATGCCGACGAATGCCTTCGAGAACAACGACATTGGAAAAGACATCAACTACCGCATGGATAGAAAGTTATTCAATCTCAGAAGGCTGAAAGCTAAAACAAAAATTAACAGCGACACCGTTAGAGAGCTCCTGTTTGCTGATGATTGCGCTCTATACGCCAACTCAGAGGCGGACATGCAACATAATGTTTCAGCTTTCTCACATGCCTGTGCCAACTTTGGGGTCAATATCAGTTTGGCGAAGACTGTAGTTATGTACCTGCCAGCTCCAAGGAATAATCACACTGTGCCGAATATCAAAGTGAATGGTCATAGTCTAAGCGTTGTGGACAAATTCACCTATCTTGGCAGCACTGTGTCACAAGCTGCCACAATTGATGATGAAGTGAATGCAAGAATCTCTAAGGCCAGGGCGGCCTTTGGCAGACTGTACAAGAATGTATGGGACGGAAATGGAATAAGCCTGCAAACAAAGCTGAAAGTCTACAAAGCAGTTGTATTATTCACACTGCTATATGCTTCTGAAACCTAGACTGTTTATCAGCAATACACTAGGAAATTAAACCACTTCCACACAGTCTGCCGTAGGAAGTTACTGAAAATTAAATGGCAAGACAAGATCCCAGACACTGAAGTCCTAGAAAGAGATCCCATGCCCAGTATCCACACCCTACTAATGAAGATTCGCTGGGCTGGTCACTTGACTCGCATGCCAGATCACAGGCTCTCTAAACGAATTTTTTACAGCGAATTTCGTTGTGGTAAACGCTCCCAAGGCGGTCAGAGGAAACGCTTTAACGACACTGAAAATCTCACTGAATGCTCTTAGAATTCATCATAACACCTAGGAGACTGCAGCCAGAGACCGAAATTCGTGGCGTGCATCATTACGCAAGAGTGCAGTCACTTGTGAGGCAACCAGGACTGCAAGAGCTGTGAAGAAAAGACAGAACAGAAAAACCACTGCAGAAAATCCTCCTCCAGAGACGTCAATCATTCTTTGTCCACATTGTCAAAGAACATTTCGAGCCAAAATAGGCCTTATCAACCATCTTAGAACTCACGGCTCCATACTTTCAACCCCACTGGAGGAAATGATCCAGGTCATCATTCTTGATGGACAAACAGCATTGACTACACAAAGGCTTTCGATAAAGTGAGACATGTCGACATGATAAGGATACTTGAAGATCTACAAATTGATGGAAAAGACGTTAGACTTGTAAATAACATATATTTCTTTAGTTTAGTTTAGTCGTTGGATCAACATCACGGCACACGGGTTTAACCCATAAGTGCTCCGTTTTCCTCCTAACTCAAACCTGAGTCTGGAGAAACTCAGCTCAATGCACGAACTCCGTAGCATCGGCGAGGATCCTGAAATACTTGGGTAGATTTTTAACTCGAAATTTTGCCCGGGCAGCGCCGTTAGGCTATTCTTTTCGATTTCCAACTGCCAATGGATTTTTTAAGTGTGCAACAATACACACGTGCATCCGATCTTTCTACCCAGAGCCCAGGGGAAATTTTATTACTGGAAGTCCACATTGATGTTTTAAATAAATCCCGGTTCTCACCGGAGCCTGAACCCGGGACCTCCAGTACTCGAGGCGGACACCATACCTCGAGACCACTCAGCCCCCCCCCCCCCCCCCCCCCCTAACAACAACAAAAATATATTGGAAACAACAAGCTGCCATCAGAATTGATAACGATGTAGGTCAATATCAGCCTATTAAAAGAGTTGCAAGACAGGGATGTGTAATGTCCCAAGATCTTTTCTCCCTGTACAGTGAAAATATTTTCAGAAATATAGAAGATATGGAAGGAATCAACATTGGGGGACTTTACATCAATAACATTAGATATGCAGATGATACAGTCTTGATTGCAGACAATGAAAAGGACCTGCACAATTTAGTAGATGCGGTTGTTGCACACAGTGAACAACTAGGGTTAGAATTGAATATTAAGAAGACACAGATTATGGTCGTCACTGGGAAGAAGGAAATATAACAAAGTAATATGAGAGTAAATGGGCATATTCTTAAGCAAGTGAATCGGTACAGTTATCTCGGCACAGTCATAACATCTGATGGGAGATGCCTTGAAGAGATTACAACAAGAATTGCCATTGCGAAGCAAGATGAAAAACATACTGACCAATAAAAAGATATCAATTGAAACGAGATAAAGAGTGTTGAAGTGCTACATTGAACCTATAATTTTGTATCGATGTGAAGCGTGGACAATAAGCAGTCAACCTGAAAACCAGCTAATGGCTGTGAAAATGTGGTTTCTGAGGAAAATGCATAGAATACGTTGGACAGACAGAAAAACCAATGAACAAGTCCTTCAAGAAACAAATAAATATCGTAAACTGATTAGATTCATTAGACGTAGACAGTTAAAATTTGTTGGGCATGTTATGAGAAGAAATGACGTAGAGAACTTGGTGACGACTGGTACGATCGAAGGGAAGCGGCCAAGGGGAAGACCGAGAAGTAAATACCTGAATGGCTTGGCCATGTGGCATGGTGGAGACAGAAATACGGAGTTGATACACGACTCTGGTGATCGAGTGAGATGGCAGAACATGACCGCTCACGCTTACCGGCATGGCACATGATGGATGGATAGATGGATATAAATGTGTGGCCTTTCTGCACCCCAGAATCACCTGCATAGACGCATTTTGTTCGCGCTCCAACCTTTCAAGCTGGCTCTTTGATACTGTCAGCAGCCCCATACCATACTCAATGACAGAGATTATTAATCGCTGAAAGAGCTTGTAAAACAACCTCTGCTCTACTCCGGTTGCTGCCATCGCCCTCAAAGCATTAAGTCCCCTACCAGCCTTCACCACCAAAGTCTCCGCATGATCATTAAAGACATACGCTTCTCGAAGGTAATACCCAAGTACATCAATTTACTCTCTATACTAAGAGGACCTCCATTCAATATAATACATGGGGCATCAGACTACACAATCCGGTTATCCAGGGAGTACCACACAACCGATGCCTTGTCTGGGTTTAGAACGGGCTCTGCGTCCCTGCTCCAGTCTGTCACCCTGTTTAATGCCACCTGTAAATCTGCATCCAAACATTTCGTATCTCTGCCCTGTCTGTACACCAGCACTTCATATGCAAATGTCAAGATTCTACCAACACCTGGTGACTCAATAGCTGCGACTTTGCTGGTGTAGACATTAATGAGCACTGGGGATAAAGCAGATTCCTGTGCCAACCCAGGTGTAATCGTACAGGGTTGAAAAGTCCAGGAACCCATGCGCAGTGCAACCTTATGCTCATAAAGAACTTCCGCAACCCAGTTGTCTTTTAGTTATTGTAAGTGTATAGTTATTGCAATATATAATACTATTCATCTAGTAGATATCAGTATTGAATTCCATATACTGGTCCTATATTCTTTGTGTACCTTAATATAATTGTAACATTAGCATATAGTCCTGCTCTAAAATGGCACATTGTAACAATTTTATATGGAGATGTGTTGATTGGTTAACATAATGGATAGTTCAATACACCGGCGCTAACAAGAAATGGTTGTGAACTAATTGCAATCCCGAGCACAGCATTCGAAACACAACTGCAAACGATGTGGAAGCAGACTGCCTTGCGTTGGTTATCATTAATTGGTATGAGAGCTTGTAGTTCAGACAACTATGGGAAACTACTGAATATGAACTTGCTTTGTTATTCACAAACTGATTTAATATTCTAAACATCTCTTTGTGTAAATTATACATATACATTATCTACAATTATATTAACCCTCTTTAGTCAAATATGACTGAGCTACCGTGTGACATTAGACAGTACTATCTGCTTTCTGTTAGCGACGAATGTTGGTCGGCGCTTACCAAACCCAAGATCCAGCATTGTGCCAACGGCTTCGAGCAGAGGACAGAAATTGGAAGGGTACAAGATTTGCCCTGGTGCGAGGAAATGCAACCTAACGACTAAATGTCATGTCGTAAAATTGTGCGTGATGGTGTAAATGACCATATGTTCACACACATCCATTATTGACGAACATTTAGAGCGCGTGCTGGTCTACTCAGTCACATTCGCTAACGCCATGGGTTTGTAGTTATTGTGTCTTTTTGAAGCACAATGTATCAAACTATCACCTGTCAAGATTGCAAGGTGCCAGTACAGTAATACAACATTGACACAGAATTGTACTTACCAATCACTGGAGACAAAATGAACAAAAGAAGCAAGATATACAAGAGAATTAATCATATTTCATTCAAGAGATGTTAGTACAAACTTGCTTCTCGCTCCTTTGTATACAACTCAGTGTACCATATACTATCTTCTACTTCTGCCCTTTATACTAAAGTGGAGCGCAGACCCTCAACTAATTCATGCCAACCAGTACTATAGTTTGCCAACTTTTACAGCTCCCACAATGTTCTCTCCTTGTGATGCATCTCTATCTCTAATTCTATTTGCATTGTGTTTTTATGTCTCCCACTATTTATTTGACTATGTGGGGTCCCGAAAGATCAGTTTAAAGTAACGCCCTTATCAGGTTTTCTACATCTGTCCGAGGTGTTGTGACGTGATATGCATGCTCAAAATGGCGTAGCTGGCTAGATAACGTCTAGAAACGGAACAACAACGTCCATAAATATCTTCATGTATGGCGGCTGGTGTGTCGCAGAAGCGACCGATTTTCTTGCCTTATGTAGAAATGTGTGGCTACTGGTTTTGCTAGTGACTGCCGTTTCTATCGATGATGAAATGTGTTTTCGAGGACTTTTATATTGGCATTCTGCCGACGGCAGTATGTACAATGAAATGTTTCTTTACATCAGTTCGAGGTTGTTTTGTTGCGTGATCTACATTTCGGAGAAAAAATGGCGTAGTTTCTGGACCACATCTAGAAACGGAGCAACAATATCTTGAGACTTTGTGGGTGAACATTTGGTTGGGAAAGTGACTGCCAATTCCATCAGTGGTGAACTTTATTATTCGTAGAGGAATTTTGTGGTGACATTCTGTCACTGGCATTTTGCACAGTGTGCCTGGGTGGGCTGTTGGTTGTCGAGACTCCTGTCTTTTCCACTTTTCACATGGGGCAGTGAGGAACATTATATGTGGTATTCACTGGCACGGGAACGGAGCATAATAGGGACGACACTTTGCTGTGATGTTGGAACCGCGACTTATGACGAATGACTAATGGCATATTTTCCCATAACAAGGTCTCTCATAAAACGCGAACATTATTCTTCATATCTTCATTCTCTTTACTCTGTCTGCTTCTCCCTCTAAGCTCCTTATAAGTGATTCTGTCATATCGTTTAAATGCTTAATTTCTGCTTAGGCACCATTTACTGAATAATTGTAGATTATTAGCAATTATTTCAGCCATTCTACATTTATCTGATCCATGCATCTGCGTTGCTCTTGCCCTTTGTAATGTTATGTTATTATATACATATATGCTCTCAGTTTATATTCATATTTCTTACGCAATGTATAATTCTACCAAATGAAGTGAAGTTAAACGAAGGGGAACAGAGTTATTTGGTTAGACACTGATATGCATCACATGAGACGCTCTTAGTTGAGGTGTTAAATCTACTTTTCTTTCTTTTTGTTTCTTTCTTTTTTTTTTTTTTTTTTGTTCGCTCGCTTAAACTCAAGCGTAGTCCTTACACACTGTTTAAAGTAGGATGGGACTGAATTTTGCTTGTGGGTTTGCTTTCCCTTTTACCGGAGTCCCTCGCCTTCAGGCGAACCCACTCCGACTTCAGAGGTGCTTGTTATTAACGTCAACAAGTAAAGGGCAGAGTGTTAAATCTATGAAGTGAATATACGTAATATACGTTTTTCAAACATAAAGTACTATTCAACATTCTTCTAGATGCTTGCCTTTCTACATACTTAATAACTCTCTCTAGAGAAATAAAAAAAACATAAACTAAGTCGAAACTACACCGTCAGTTACTCTACAATATATTAACTATTTCTTATGTATGGCCACAACAGTATAAAAACTGATTATTTGGTTGTTTCGGGATTTGAAATTTAAATATTGAGCACAAGCCACTACTGGCAACGCTGATCGCACTCTGGTATGAACCTAAGGCCTATCCACGTCAATATGGAAGCACTATACTCGAGTTTCGCTCTCGTTTGAGCTCGTCAGTAGTGCATATCCCTGACCGGATCCGGAAACAAGCCCCGGATCACTGGCGTGTGAAGCAGGTGTGTAACCACGCGGCACACGCTGGACACGCCAAATTATCATAACAGAATACCACAACGCTACCCATCGTAGGCTATGCTCAAGATTGCCCAATAGCCGCGACTGACGTCCGTCAATCGATGTGGACCCGAACGATCAGGACTTCTCACTGGCAAGGAACACCAGGCCTCTAAAAGTATAAAAACTGTCTGGTTGATAAACTACACATAAGAAATACTACAATAATGAGATTATTATATATGTCACCAGTGAACTCAGTAAAAAGCTCTACAGATCACAATGTTACGATGTGTGATTTTCATGAATTAAAGTAAAGTACAAAGTAAAATAACTTGATACATCCTTCAAGCTGAATATACACATGTTCGCAAAGTAATGTCAGTTTTCTACCACGGTAATTTTAAACTGACTAACATGCCTTTCTGTTTGCACACAACTGGCTTGTGTAGCTTAATAATTATGGTTTCTGCTAACTTTAACAAGCGAGAATTGCGTGTGTGTTAAACAACACACGAAAGCCACTGTCTCTTTGAATCACATGGCCGCTTTCCAACACATGCCTTGCGATTGATGAAGTGGGAAGCTTCCGGTGTGTCGCCCTCACTAGGCTGCCATCGCCTGTATGTAGTATCTTGTCAATCCATTGAGGTATGTGTTCAGCAACATTGTTGTTCAACTGCCGCTCTGTTCTGCCGATGTGGGTAGACTGGCACCTACATGTCAATTGGTAAATGCAGTTGTTTTTGGTATGCAGAGGGACAGGTTCTTTTACTGCTGGGATCGGAATCGGTGTGGTTCTGTACCTAATGACTGGAGTTGCAGAACAGAATGTTCGGCCGACTGCTGTAATGAGCCGATCCTGTGGACGTTGCATTACGTCATTCCCTTGAAAGGTTAGCTGGATAAATACCTTGAGATTAGGGACTGTAGTTACGTCTAATTTTGGTTTCGGCTGTGAATTCTGCAGTATGTATCTGACGAGATACAACTAAATATGCCAGGCAATAAATCGTGCTATATATATATATATATGGCAAATCAAAAGACGAGATCAAAAACATATTCAATTAGGCAAACCAACTCACTGGACAAATGGCACCAATACTAAAGACCAAACATGTATCAATAACTACTAAGCAAGCACTTAACAACAATATTTTCCTACCAACTCTATGTTATCAATGCCAAAGCTGGACAATGACAAAAAAAAAAAAAAAAAATAAGAAAAATCACAACAGAAATTAGATTCCTGAGCAGAATTCTCAATGTATCGAGAAGAGATAAGATTATAAATTAAGAAATCAGGATTAAATTGCGGGTTATAGCTGCGCTAGATTTTATTAACGCAGCAAGTCAAGTGGATTGGCAATGGAAGTAGGTTACCAACCAACAGTATACCATATCAGTTATCAGTTATCAGTTATCAGTTATCAGTTATCAGTTGGGGTATCTTCATTGCACCCCGGACATGTCCATAATATAAACATAGTATACCATAACAATAATAATATTAATAGTATACCATAACAAGAAATGATGTACAGACCAGATTGAAGCAGAGGAAGAGCCCTACCACGTAAACTATGAACGCAGGGAATAACAGAGTCCATGGGAATATCGATACATGAAGCCCATAAGCGAGCACTCTCCTGCTGTTTATACTTCACCTCGACATCGCAGGGTACAAGTGGATCATGATTATATATATATATATATATATATTACACACACACACACACACACACACACACACACACACACACACACACACACACACACACACATAAATCTCACACACACAAAACTTGATGGTGTTGATTGAACATTAGATAATTGCTATCCAGCAAACTTTTATAGTTTTTATTTTGTGTATGTGTGCTTTTTTAAACGGATCTATTAAATAGACTGTCTATAGATCTATTAAATATGTCAATTAGAAAGTTTCCTTCCTCTGAACATAAAAAAGCATCATTTCAGAGTCAGTGGGAAATACAAAGGTCGTTCACAAAGTAATGCACGACATTGTTGTTCTCAGCAAATAATGAAGATAGAAGCATTGAATTTTGCATACTTGTAATATGCTTTGTGGCAATTGTTTGCACCTAATTGCAACCCAACCGGCCAAATAATAGGGCTGCCCTAAATCCTTGACATGGAGCGTGTTAGCAACTTGCGTTATACGCAGCGAAATGGGATTTGATTTCTCGTTGAAAAGAAGAAAACTGTTATGAAAATTCAGAAAAGTCTATATCATGTGTATGGAATTTTTGCAGTCAAAAATAGTGCAGTCAGTAACTGGGTTCAAAGAATCACAGAATCAAGAAGTGGAGATACAGAGGTGCATGGCCGATCACGCTGTGGGCATTCTGCCACAGTCACCAATGCATAAATGTTGAAATACGATGAGGGCATTATTCTTACTGGCTAATCACTATTCAAGACTTACTTTACAACTGCTAGTCAGCAATAGTAGTGCAAATGCAGTTATAAAAACGTCCAGCTTCTTTAAAGTTTGCGCAAGATTGGTTCCTCGAAGTCTCACAAACGCCATTGATTTGCAAAGAACGCGATTTCCTCTGAATTGTTGGAGCGTTTCAATACAGATGGAGAGAACTGTTTACCTAAGATCGTTACAGGTGACGAAATCTGGGCAAAACATTTTGGATCTGAGATCAAAATAAAAGATAGTCATTGGAGTGGCATCATCTGCAATCACCACGAAGAAAGAAATCAGAGACGACTCTTACAGTTGGTTATGTCATGATCACGGCTTTCGGGATATTGAAGGCGTTATTCTTGTGATGCAAAGAGGAGAGACAATCAATTCGTAAGCTTACATTAAGACCTTGAAACAACTAAATCAACGTTTTCGCAGAGTTCGGCCGCACGAGAATCCAGCAGACCTGTTTCTCCTTCACGATAATGTGGGCCCTCACACAAGTCTGGCCACACCGGAAGCAATCACCAAATTGGGTTGGACTGTACTACGCCATACACCCTATAGTTCTAATTTGGCACCCTTTGATTTGCATCTATTTGATCCACTTAAAGATGCACTTCTTAGGACAAGGACTGATATGATGAAGGAGTCATTCATACAGCGAAGAAATGGCTACATGATCAAGACAGAATCTGGTATGGGCTAGAAAAGCATGCATTTGTTTTGTGCGGGCATAAAGCTGAGGTTTATGATGAGGTTTATGTTGAATAATACCGATTTAAAACGTTATCATCATGTGATATGGGACATACTGTAATACTGATCTGTATACACTAATCCTTGCTGTTCGATTTATAGATGTAATACAAGAAGCACAGTATGCAAAAAATAATCTCGCACATATCGTACCAAAATAAAACCAAAAACATGAAATAAAACCCAAAGAGCTAACGTGTGCATTAATCATAACTAATCTACGAAGACAAAGAACAATTGCACAAACATCAATTTATTTTTAGTATGATGTTCTTCACTTGTCCTGACAGTCGGAAATGGCTGTCAAAGGCAGAGTTAAAAGACCACCGTGTGAATGTGGAAGGCAAGGGGAAACCACCACATTATCTTCCCAAGATTAGAGAAGAAGACAGCATTTCAGAAAATGAAGAGTATCTTATGCAATAAGTCGCTATCAATGAATGTAAGAAAGAGAGTACTAAAATGCTATATAGAACCAGTGTTGCTGTATGACAGCGAATCTTGGAATGTAAATGAACAAATTAGGAAGAACTTAGAAGCAACAGAGATGTGGTTTTTAAGACGAATGTTGCGAATTCCTTGGACTGCCAGAGTAACTAACAGCGATTGCCTGAAAGAGGCTAATGAAACTAGAACACTATATACAACAATAAGAAAGAGACAAACATCTTTCTTTGGTCATGTGATGAGAAGAGAGGCATTGGAGAACATCGTGACAACTGGAAAGATCGAGGGGAAGAGAGGCAGAGGAAGACCAAGAGAAATGATGCTGGACGGACTGAGACGGTGGCATGGAGGAATATCATCAGCAGAGTTGATCCAGAACACCAAAGACCGAGATCTGTGGAGAGCCATGAACGCCTACGCCAGCCGGCACGGCACTTGATGATGATGATGATGATGTTCTTGACACCAACTATTTAAACATGTACATAACATCAACGAAGTAAAGCACGTAACATAGTTCAATTACACAAACAGTGATTTTATATAGGACGGAAGAGTCCGCTACGAAAATTAAAATAAAATGCTAACTATCATATACAGAGAAGTACGTGTTATAACTGAAACACCATGAGGGTACAGGAAAAACAAACGGCAAATGATGAACATCATTGTTATTCAGATACTGCTTTGACAATGTCAAACATCGTCGTATTCAGGTATTTAACATTCGAAAAATTTATCACATATGAGATTATATACGTTTTAAATATTTGGTAGTTTCTGTGATTTAAACATCTGGCGTCCTTACAGTTTCCTATGAATGGACTCCTTTGTTATCACATCTTGTAGGGAAATGCACTAGACTTAGTCTGGATGATGTCATAACTTATATGGCCTTAGTTCAAATGCGAGCTACATAATTGGTCGAGTACCCGGTCAAGACATTGACTTGGATTAGCAAGACGTTGGTAGACACTTGTAGTCTGGAACGTTCGAAAGACAAGTCGCCTGCCGCTTGGGAGGGCAATGAGCCCCAACAATTCACACTCTGGAGCCTAGGTACGTTTGTAAACGCATTATGATTGTGTAACTAGGACTTTTGATAAAGTACATGTACTATTGTGTTAAATATGAATTGTGAAAACTGTTAGATCAACAATTCATGCGAAAAGATGGTCTGGGTGATTGCTTTCTACTGAGCGGACATCTTTGTCTCACTGCCGATTCTCCTATGCATACAGTTTCAATTCCTATGTATAACTTATTATATGCGTTGTGAAGCTATCTCACTGTCAATGCATATAAATATGCAAATGTTCTATGTGCTGTAGAGTTAGTTAGTTAGTTAGTTAGTTATCAGTTGGGGTATCTTCGTTGCACTCCGGACATGTCCATAGGTGCTCAGATCCTCCCCCCAGCATATGCATCAGCGTCCGGTGGCTAATAGTGCCAGTTCTGTGTTGGTTGACGAGGCGCTTTGTTTTCCCGATGTACCTCTCGCGTCTGGCTGTGCCGATTCTTACTCCCAGGTCTTTCATCCTGGAAAGCGATGTGGAATCACTGGCGTCAAAATCCTCTGTTCTCGCCATATCTTTAAGGGCGTTAATAACATCGGCACGATCCATGGGCTGGCCATCTACAGGGGGTGCAGAGCCAGCCAATTTATCAGCTCGTTCATTTCCCTCGACTCCCGCATGTCCCGGGACGAAGATGAAGGTGACTTTGCGGACAACAGACTTCCGCAGCGACTCAGTCCACTGTCTACGTACAGATCCAGCTTCGACCTTCTGAATCATGCTCATTGAATCACTTAGTACACACACGTTGGTATAATGCTGAGATTCCAGCCATATGAACGCCTGTGTGACTGCCATCACCTCC
This sequence comes from Cepaea hortensis, assembly GCA_963921405.1. Classification (NCBI taxonomy): domain Eukaryota; kingdom Metazoa; phylum Mollusca; class Gastropoda; order Stylommatophora; family Helicidae; genus Cepaea; species Cepaea hortensis. The sequence goes on along the minus strand of OY992894.1, from coordinate 76,815,757 downwards.
ATCGTCATGCTGCTCGTGGTCATGGAGTGGGCACCACTGGATTCTTGAACGGTTCGGCCCGCTGAGCGGGCTGTAAATGCCCACGCACTTCGCTGCTGCTTTACAACAGATCCATCTGTATAGATGAGCACTTCGGGGCTATCTGAGTGATCATAGATGAGCGCGTTAACCTCTGCATTGACAGCGGCAGGGTTCTGCTCTCTGCACCGTCTGTCGAGTGTGATAATGCAGGAGAAGGTACACTTAAAAGCTGGAGGCACCGGCACCCATTCCTTGCCGGGGTTGATACTGGTAAGACTGCAGACCTGTCTGACGACATCTTCCGCCCGACCCATCCACGATTTGCCCCTCTTTAGCCTGTCACCCTTTTCGCTGAATACAGCGTCATGCAGAGGGTGCTGCTCATCTGCACTTATTTTTAAGTATGCACGAGCTCTCCAGATCTTGATTCTGTGTTCCATTGTCGGGAAGTCAAGGAGGTATCTCATTGCTACACAGCTGGTGTCTTTCGTGCAGCCCAAAATGATGCGCATGGCTTCGTTTTGTACCTTTTCAAGTCTTCCAATCTGTGTAGGGCTGACAGTGAGGATGGCCAGGGCATACTCGATGCGTGAAAGCACAAGTCCTTGGAACAGAAGTAATAGCAGTCTTTGCTCGATATTGGCACTCGCCATGACTCTCATTGCTGCCAAACCTTTTCGAGCCTTCGTTATGACATAATCGACATGATCTCTGAAGGACAGGCTACGATCAAGCCTCACGCCAAGATATGTCATTGACTGGGTTCTACTCAGAATGCTCCCATCCATTCTTACTGCCGGCAGGTCTGTTTTCACAATATGGTTGTTTAGTGAGAACCATGTAACCGTTGCCTTTGCAGGGTTGACAAGGGCATCGGCATCAGCACACCATGAGGAAATTCGATCTAGTTCGCCCTGCATATAGTTGGCAACCGCCTGTCTATCCCGACCCTGTCGATACACGAGGATGTCGTCAACGAATGATAGAGTCCTACCCCTTCCATCCAACTGTTGTTCAGTGATCGGCACCGTATACACGTTGAATAGTACTGGTGACAGTGGTGAACCCTGCGGCAATCCTGGACATATCGTTATCGGCTCAGAAGACCAACTCCCGCATCTTAGCACCACCTTCCTTTGGAGTAGAACTGCAGCTATCCATCGTACAAGGTGAGGGTGCACTTTCAGTCTGAGGAGGGTTTGCATCAAGTGCTCGAAAGATACTCTGTTATATGCGTCCTCTAAGTCTATGGCGGCCGCACATGTCTCTTCTCTGACCTGAAATCCTTCGTAAACATCTTGAGCAAAGACCGCCGCATTCAGCTGTAGAGTGTTCACTCTTAAGTGCATTTCATGAACATTTTCTCTAAGCGGAAATATAGTACTATTAACGCATCTTAAGGACATAAGTTCATGTTGGAGAAATAGTTTTGCTAACCTGTAACTTGAGCTATCGTGCCTTTACGGTACTTCTTCTTGTTTACATCTTAGTAACCACACAACATGTGTGAAGGAGATGTAATCCTTTCATAAATATGCAAGGAAAATGCCATGTTTGATGAGTTAAATCTCAAGAGTAAAGAAAGAAAAACGCACGATATATACATAATCAAATGTCTTGTAGGACGTGCATCCAGCCCCCTTTGCATCATTGTTCTCGGTGCCTGGGCGTATATTTATGTTCAGGAATTTGCCACCAACGTTCAGAATGCTTAATATGCTGCAGAAGTTATTCCTGAAGACAGGGTACTTCTTATGCTAACAGCAATTTGTGAGTTATATTACAGCGTTCATTAAATCCCATGCTTCTATAGGCAGGTGGTAAGAGGACCATCCATGAATGGTCCCTGTATTATTATTATTATTATTATTATTATTATTATTATTATTATTATTATTATTATTATTATTATTATTATTATTATTACATGAAGGATTCACATGCTTTCTCTGTTATGAGATTTTTATATTCTATTCGTGATTGTTACTTTCACTGCTGGAGTATACATTTTAATGTTACCCGGGGGGGGGGCAGATGATGATGATGATGATGATGATGATGATGATGATGATGATGATGATGATGATGATGATGATGATGATGATGATGATTTATTAGCCCATGTGTACGTCTGTACATCAAGAAGAAAATGTTGAATGGTATGGTCTTTGGCTTTTGGCCTAATGATGTTTGCCGCTATGGAAAAGAGATGGGAATTCTGTACAAAATGCTTATGTCTCAGTGATCCTTGTCATGTTATGACAGGTATAATATCAAGATGTTTGCAGAGTTATGATGTCTTTAACTCTTCGGAAAGTCCCAGTAGCGATTTCAGGAAAGAATACTGAGTGATACCTACTCACCTTTGGAGTTAGATTAATCTCCATCATAAAAGACGAGGGTGGGAATAATGGAACTATCCTCCTCTCTCCTTCCTTTTTGTTTCTTTTATGTGTGTTGTGATAAATGTAACCACAACATGAGTTTGTATTGATGGTTTGGAATGTCATTCCCCGCTCTAGAGAAGCAGGTGGTGGTTAGGACGTTACTACCAAACAGGAACCTGGCAAACAGTCTGTTTCTGTGTAGTAAAGGAAGTAATTACCTTATCCATGTAGTGTTGACCTATAAACAATGTTGACTGCTACACGTATTAGCTTCCTTTTATCAGCAAAAGACGGGTTCGAGGATGATTAGCCAAATGCTATTGATACATTCCGAATTATGTCGGGATACTCCAGGACGGCCTTCCTTATCAAAATGCCTACCAAGACAAACGGATATGCATGGTACACGGATACCAGAGTATTACCCGCCCTGTCCGTCTGGGAGGTACTGCCTGACGCACCATCAATAAGCAAGATTAAGGAAACTAGTGGACAGTCCTAGTTTGAACAAAACTAGCAGCAGTAAGAACCCTTCAACTGACTGTTGGATTCCCAGTTTCAAATACTAACAGTGTTATCCGTCGACACAAGTCATATGCAGACAAGTTCAGCACCACGTCCCAGATATGAACACCATCGGAAAGACACCATGAAAGAAGCAAGTGGAGTCAATGTTTATACACATGCGGCAGGGGTGGGGGGGGGGGGAATCCTCTGACTGTCTTGTGTCTCCCAGTTTGTGTGCTAGAAGTCATGTATTATTAATTATTTTTCATGCGTTTTAATGCTTATGTTTCTTTTGTTGTCAAAGATTTGCTTCATAAGAAAAGTTGAATGAAAGAATGTATGAGAGGAAATAGAGAAGAAGGGCAGAATGTCAGACGGGCCTGCTTGTCCAATTCTAAACCCTTTGAAAATAAATATTTTCGTTCGTTCGTTCTTCTGTTCCATGCTTGTGCAGACCAGTCTGGACATAGTCCCGGATGATACCAATGAGTGACTCTCAGCATTGTTTGTACCTACACTGGAATGGATATATCAATGGATGGCTCTTTGCGAGTCCCAGATCGGCCTGATTGCATTATCACCAAGTGTGGGATTGCCTATTGACCTGAGACTGGGTGTGTGTAAAAGCCTTATGGAAAAGAGCTGAGATTCTTATTAAGAAACAGAGATGTTGGACGGTCGTCATCTTTTTCATTGTATTCCATGATGTAGGGAAATATCTTCTGCCCAGTCCGAAGAGGAACCCCTGAAAGTTTGACTGATCCAGGCCTCACCTTCACAAGGGCACAGAGCCCATTAGCACAAGAGTGTTTTTGATTCGTTTCCCTGGATAATAGGGATTATGTTGTGTTCCAAAGCCAAATGGGCAGTGGATATTAGATGGGTGTGACATAACAGAGTGCATTCTTTCGGTCCCTGGATAATTGGGGATATAATCTGCCTTGCCTTGGAGAGGAATACATATCGGCATAACAAGAGGAAGAGAAAGAATAGACTTCTTTAATTAATCTAGTTATTTTGTTCTGAATTTGGAATGTTGTTTTGGTTTTGAGTGCATTGATTTTGGGGATATGGGTTTATCACATTTGTATGTGTTCATGATATAACATATCATCCCATGGACTTTCCAAAACTCAATACTGTTAATACATATATATGTGTACTCTGGATCTTGATCTAATTCCTGGTGATCAGTTTGTTCAAATGTTGACGTTTACGTCAATTGCCTGTTGATATTTGTTCAACAGTGGTTGTTCTATATATTGTAAACAATCAAGGTTCTCTGACACTATATCAAATTCAAAAGGTGATAGAGTGAGAGAGGATTCATTCATTAATTCAGTAGCATGTCCTTTGCAGAACCTCGATCCCATAACAACCTTCCGAAAAACCTCTCGATCATAAGCGAGATGTCCCGCTTCCTATACACCCTTCTGGAGATCCTCAGCCACATCCTGCACCCATCTTCTCTTTGGCCTTCCTCTTCCTCTCTTCCCAGGCATATACCCTTCCATTATTGTTATCTCCAAACTTTCGTGACGTTTCAAGTGACCAAAATATTTAAGTTTTCTTTGTTTTATCGTCTTTAATAGCCATCCTTCTTCAATATTCAGCTCTTGAAGTATTGATGCATTTGTTCTTTTCTTTACCCAAGATATTCTCAGAACTCGTCTATAACATTTATATTTAAAGGCATTTATGCGCTGTTCAGCTTGTTTAGTAAGTGTCCAGGTCTCACATGCGTATGTTGCAATGGGAAAGATGCATGCTCTTAAAAATCTAATTTTTGTAGTTCTGTCTGTCCCATTCCATAATTTATTCCGTTGTTTTAGTCTTTGAAGAGCAATTGATAGTCGTCGTTTAATTTCTTGCATTGTATCACCATTGTTGGTAATCAATGACCCAAGATATTCAAAATTTTCCACCACCTCCAATTTTCCCCCATTATTGTATATTTCTTTCTCCATAGTGGTTTTATCTTATGCATTATCTTGTTTTTGCAATGTTAAGATACTCTTTGTGATTTTCACTATTCAATTGGGTTGAGGCTGTTAGGTTTTCTATACCAGTCTGTGTTGTGGATAGCAACACTGTATCATCAGCATACCGAATCTCTGGTATGTCATGACCACCGATATTTAGGGCATCATATTGCTGCCTATTTATATCATCTCTTACATTTATCATTATATTTTCGGCGTACAGGTTACACAAATAGGGGGACAACACACATCCTTGACGGACTCCTTGCTTGATATCAAACCAATCAGATGTCTTGCCATCTATTCTAACCGCTGCTTGTTGGTTTAGATAGAGCATTCTTATGAGTTGTATTACATGTGATGGAAAGCCCATATTCTTCATGATTTCCCAAAGTTTATGATGCTGTACACAGCCAAATGTCTTTGAATAATCCACAAAACATGAGAATAGATTTACATTAAATTCTCTGCACTTCTTCTCTGCACTTCCAATTGTTCTCCTCCAATCTTTTGACCATATACCATATTTCTATATCTTTTTACATATGCGTGATAGATTTGTATGCTTTCTTCTCCTCCAGCTTTAATTAGCTCAGCTGGTATCTCATCACATCCAGGTGATTTACCATTCTTCAGGTTCTTTATTGCCCATGCAATTTCGTCTAATGAGGGTTTAGGTTCTATCTCTTCTGTAGTTGGATCATGTATCTCATTCATATCTTCACTGTCACTCATATCATACATTCCACTGCAATACTCCTGCCATCTTTCTAGAATGTGTCTAGTTTCTGTTAAGATATTTCCCATCTTGTCACAGATAACATGCAATTGAGGTTGAACATTTCTTGTCAATAACTTCATTTCTTTGAACATTTCGAAATCTGTTCCAGTCTTATGATATTGCTCTATTCTGGTACAGCAAACTTGTATATTGATTATGTGGTTGTTTCGGGATTTGAAATTTAAATATTGAGCACATCCCACTACTGGCAACGCCGATCGCATTCTGGTATGAACCTAAGGCCTATCCACGTCAATCTGGAAGCACTATACTCGAGTTTCGCCCTCGTTTGAGCTCGTCAGTAGTGCATATCCCTGACCGGATCCGGAAACAGTCCCGGATAACGCGTGTGAAGCGGGTGTGTAACCACGCGGCACACACTGGTGGTTACACACCCGCGTGGTTACACACCCGCTTCACACGCGTGATCCGGGACTGTTTCCGGATCCGGTCAGGGATATGCACTACTGACGAGCTTAAACGAGGGCGAAACTCGAGTATAGGGCTTCCAGATTTGACGTGGATAGGCCTTAGGTTCATACAAGAATGCGATCGGCGTTGCCAGTAGTGGGTTGTGCTCAATATTTAAACTTGTATATATTGATTTCTGTCCTTTCTTGTGTTCTTTCTTATTTCCAGAGTTAAAGATTTATACTTCATCCTGCTGTTATCGGATTCACCTCCTTTCTGTTTCAGTTCCCTTCGTTGTTTTATTAATTCTAATGTGTCTGATGTAATCCATGGCTTAAGTTGCTTTTTCTTGGTCGTAATTAAATATTTGGCTGCAGTTATCAAGATATCTCTAGCTTGTACTGCCAGTTCATCAGGTGTCATTTCTTCTTGTACAGACATCAAGACCTCAAAGCGATTCCTAACTTCTACAGTGTATGTATCCGGTATTTTTGTGAGATCACAACGAAGTGGCCTTGGTCCTCGGGTAAGCTTTTTGAGATTTAATTTCAGATCTGCTTCTAATAACTGATGATCTGTATCACAGTCTGCACTTCGTAGGGTTTTTGCAGATGTTATGCTTGATCTCCACCTTCTTTGTATTAAAATATAATCTATCTGATTTTTGGTAATACTGTTCGGGGACTTCCATGTGAAGAGTCTTCTTGGGTGTTGTTTAAAAAGTGTGTTGGCTATCATTAACTCATTTTCTGTGCAAAATTCAATTAATTTGTCACCTTCATCATTTCTGTTTCAAATTTTCCTGAAACGTGTCTCTCATTTTCAGCTCTTCCTGTACCTACTTTCGCATTAAAATCTCCCAGTATTATTGCTACATCATTATGACCAATCTTATTTAATGTGTCTTGTAGTGTGTTGTAAAAATCTTCAATTTCGTCGTCCTCTGCTGTTGAAGTATGTGCATATATCTGTACAAGCTTTGTGTTTTTTGTACGGCCTTTACGTCTAATAGTGAGGATTCTATCACTAACTGGGTTATATCCCAGTAAAGCTTTTGCAGTTGTTTTATCTAAACAAAATGTCACTCCACTCTGGCCTCCGACTTCTCTACCAGAATAAATGAAAAGACTTCCATTTTCAGTTGTAAAATGTCCCTTGCCTTTCCAGCGATGTTCACTAATTCCTAAAACTTGAATATTTAACCTCTCAATCTCATCACATACTAGTTTAAGCTTTCCCTCATACAGACTTCTAACATTCCACGTTGCTATACTCACTCTGTTTCTTAGTCTGGCACAGGGGATTTCCTTGGTAACACAGTCAGGATTAACACCGTCATCACGATTACTAGTACTGGTACCTGTCTCACACTCTTTCCCAGGGTTATCTGATCTGCCTAGCCTGGGGGTCTCGCCACCAGATCTCTTTCTTATTATGTTTTCTGTCATAGTTGTTATTGTTTATTGGCAAGTTTTGCCATTGCTTTCCTTCTGGGCAGTGACTGTACTAGTCGGTGGCCATAGTCATTGTCTCTACTGATGAGATCATCTGCCTATCGCCGCAGAGTGTAAGACCATAACCAACAACAATTTGTAGGCTGCTCTCACACTCCATCCACTACCTGCTTCCAGGCAATCGTACATATTGGTATAAAAAACACCATGAACAACCAACAAATCGCAGGGTCTCAACTGCTGGAACTCTTGAACGTATTACGTAACACTTTTCCTAACTCATACATTTTCTTCTCCTCCATTATATAACCAAGTTATGGACTCCAGCGCCGTCTAGCTGACATAAATAACAACATTTTGCAGACGTTCTGTTTTCAAAACAAGATACAGTTCATCAACAGCACACCATCATTGACTTCACAGGCTGTAGCAACAAAAAAGAGTCTTTATAAGGATCAATTACATTTGTCTACATC
>OY992894.1:76795238-76802738 GCA_963921405.1 Cepaea hortensis | reverse complement strand
CACACAAACACACACACACACACACACACACACATATATATATATATATATATATATATATATATATATATATATATATATATATATATATTCTTCTTCGGCGTTCCGATCCATTTAGGTTCTTTGCTGCAGATACAAGCCGTCTCTATTCGTCTCTCTGGTTGACCTTCTCTTGCCAATCGCTGATTCCGAATGCTTGTAGGTATGTATGTATATTATCTCTCCACCGTCTTCTTGGCCTACCTCGGGGTCTACGGTCATCTATTTCTTGAGTGTAAGCGAGTTTTGTTTCCCTATTATCTTCCATTCTTTCTGTATGCCCCAGCCATTGCAGTCTATTAGCCTTCATGATACCAGTACACATGAGTAGGCGTCATGATTGAATTGATAAACTTAATAATGTAAGATTAAATCATCATATTTACAACAAAATTACGATAGTACTAACGTATTTGACAATTACGTGGGCCTAATACTAGACACAAAGTCAACGAAAGAAATCATAACATTATGGAGAATGATACCTCCAAATGGGAATCGACACTCACACAGAGAAGCTGAGAACCATACTTGCTTGCTTGCTTGCTTGTGTTCGTTGGCTTGAGCTCCAACGCGAAGTCCTGTATGTCGGATGAAGACATCCTGTTGTCCAACATCAGTGTGATGTCATACAGAACCTGAGGTTTGCGTGAGTATCCGTTGTCCCATGTCTGGCTTATTGGTGTGCAGACTGGTGGTTCCTCGCCGTACAGGCAGACACTCTCCGACTTCGGAGGAATCGGCGATCCTACTGACTTTAGCCAGGACCCCGAAGGGACCTGTTGCCCAGGACGCTCGACGAGGACGCGTCAATAGGTCTTGGCCAGTATATAACCCGGCCCTGGTGCCTTGGAAACACCTCTGCGTCCCAGAACCATACTGAGTATAAATCAACACTAAAGTGACAATTAATAATATATGTGAGGTGTGGATAAAGCAGTTATTTCATCATATGGTATATGCAGTTATATCTGAGGTTGAGACCAGGGCTTGTGTATTGTCTTATTTTGTGCACCTCAGTTCATTACCCAGCTGAACATCACTACTCTTAATCACATTGTTCTACACAGTACCTAAGCTAACGTGCATTGGAATGTCAGGAATTTTGTATCACGTCTAAAAATAGAGGTGTCACCCGATGATAGACAGGTCACGCGTTCGAATCTTGTGAAAGTATTGGTCGACCTAGCCTTGGTAGCGTCTTTGCAAGGACTGATGGGTAGGAGAGAGCCTTGATCTGGCACATGCAGTTTGATATCCTAGGAAGCCGGTTGTGTATTTCGTATAGAGTATCTCATACTAGTATGTCCCTCACTTGATTCAGTGTCAGAATGCCTCTGTAAAACGGATACGTAGCTGACATATGCGTCATGTAAAGCTTTGTGTATGTGAGTTCTGTGTGTAAAGATTCCAGCACGAAAGAATAAATATTCTTCCATCTGGAGATAGCCGCCAGTTCTCTCCCTGTTCGGGCAATGGCTAATTCCGCCATCACTGTCTAGAACATATCTAACTCCATTTTATCTTCTGTTTCCAAAAGAAGTGCTGTTCTATACACTATATCTTAAGCTGTGAGAAGAAGCACATCTCAGCCCAGAACGCTGTTTTAATCTAAAACCTTATAGCTTTCTTATTGCATTCAGAGCAGGTTTTGTAAAGGACATGCCATGACTTCTGTGGCGACCGCTGCCCCCTTTTTAATCCACAGCCAATCTTCAGCACACGTGAATGAGAGAAGGAGGAATGAATGATTTCTTTCTCTTGTCTTTATACGTCCATGGTGTGAAGAAAGATTGTGTTGCATGACTGATTAGCATTGATGACAGGTCCAGCGTTTTAAACTGCTGTGATATAATCGAACCGAGTTGCAAAATGACCGACACTGCATCTGGCACTCTGATCGAACTGATGTCAGGCTAACAACCCAGTCCAAGCACTCCAGTGAACGAAGAAGAAAACAATTGGTGTTGGAATGAGAGAATGAGCTGTACTTTGTCATCTCATCTCTCTATCTCTATGTATATATGTTGTTGTCAAGGAATGAGAGGCGGTGTGAAATGTTACAATGAGTACTTCACCTGCACCTTAATATTCATTCTATACATGACAATAATTGTGTCAACTTATGAATGAAAATATTCATCATATGCTTCTGCACATCATTGCTTCTACCAACATGTGGAGTGTCATTATGTAAAACCACCTCCCTGTTTGGTGAAGCGAGTACAGAAGAATATTCATTATGTGTTTCCATACATTACTGCTGCCATCCAGCATGTGTAATGTCAGTTTATAAAAACACAACCCTGCTTGGGAAAGTAAGTAAAGGAAAAACACATAATATGCTTTCATGCATTATCACAACTAATCAGCATGGGAAATATCATTAGTAATATTGCACCCCTGTCTGAAAAGTAAGTAAATGAAGATATGCTTTCATGTATCATCACTTCTAACTAACATGGGATATATCACCAAAGTGTTGGTAGAAGTAGGTAAAGGAAATAACAGATGAAGTAGGAAAGAATAACTAGGAAATGTAATTAGGCAGACTAAACATCTGAGGCAGCCCTGATTGGTAACATCAGTTTATATGAATGATATGCTATCACCATCACCCTGTTATGTACCATCGCTGTTCAGGATCAGATCTTGCTGTGTGCATTCCATTATGAACTCTCTATCACTTATCTACTCGCCTTGTCATTCTCTGTGTCTGTGTCCTCTGTGAGAACAACAGTCTAAACAGATCACTATGTACAAGAGCGAAAGAGGATGTAGCTTGCCAGATGAATTGACAGATGCATGATACAAGTACAAAGAAGAGACACTGTAGCTCTTAACTTGTAGGTACTTAATGAATCTTCTACTTTCTATCACTTCTATTTGTAGCCCTTTTTATTCTTGTCAAATGGAGAACTACCATCAGTTGAGCATATATAAATAGGATCACCATGTTTATTCACGTCAGGTGAGGAAGACGGTGTTCGCAGATTTATCGCATATTTATGGCAGATCCATCGCAGATCATTGCAGGTCTAGCGCAGATTACTGCATATTACTGCAGATTATAGCAGACTATTGAAGATCAAAGTCAGTAAGATAATATTAGATTGATGGACAGATTGTTGAGTGAAGGATGGACTAAACCAGAACCAATGCCAATGATCAGCTGGAGAAAATTAGGGATTCTTGCATTGCGTCAAGTGGTCAGTTACCCCGAATCAGTTATTTCAAAAAGACTATATGTACTTATCTTGAAGCAAAACGATTAATAGAGGAGCTGCCAACCTAATAACTCCCAGAGAATCTAGTGCTCAGTGTTTCTAGGTGTCTTTCCAAAAGCAGGCATATTAGACCCAGTCCAATCTCACCACCAACGTTATTGAACTGAATTGATTTCTCTTGAACTTTAAGGAAATTTAGAACCATTGCCAAAGGCATGTAGAGACTTTCGTTAATTCACAACCACAGAAATCCATGGAAATTACATCATAATGTGTAAACTAGAGACAATGTTAAGGAAGAAGTGTGGGTAGGCACAGTGACAATCTGAATAATTACAGGCCTAGATCCAATAAATAATTGGTGTGCTGAATTGTAATTTATGGTTCAGTGATGTACTACATGTTATATCTCCACAGCATATTTAGTAACTAAACTGAATTTTCTTTTACCTCTTCTTTTGTCGGGTATATTGTGATGTAACAAAAACTTGTATGTGTGTTTAGTTAACATTACTAAATCACATACTTGAAGAATCTGGAACGACAGGTGGCTGGGTAACCATGAATAGACAGCAACGTCCTATACTATTGTAAGCACCCAGGTTCCAGGTTATTCATAAAGGAGAACTTAAAAACATACACATTTTCTTGTAACCGTTTCACCTGTAAGGGACAATGGATACAAGTGGGGGACACGAGCTAGATAAGTAACTCCTTTTCTGGGAAGGCTAAGTTTGGAGGGAAATCATCAATATTCCTGGGAAACCCCTAGATTTCATGAGCCAATATGGGGCACTTTGGCTTCCAAAGACCCATCCCCTCCAGACGAAATTAGTCCCATCCTTCTAGCTTGACTTCAACACGGGGCAGGCCAGGGTGGGTACTGCATTCTCCTCCCAACATACCACATGCATATATTTATATTAAACCAGCATAGGTCAAATAACAAACACACAAGCACTTCGGACCGTGAATGCTGTTACTAGTATATTAACAAACATTTAAAGAAATTAAATGACTGGTCGGTTCTAATGACGTACACGTATTGCACACGACATCAATTTGGGAACCAGTTGAGGCCACTGGAAGAGATACATAAATAAACACACGTAGTATTGTTTGGCGCTCACAGAAGGAGAAGAAGGAAGTAGAGATTATAAATAATATAGATAAAAAATATAAGTAATATAAATTAAGAGACCTGTGGTGCTGTCTCAATGGTTTTATACGAATTCTGTCCGTATTCCATAGCGCTAGGTTCATGTGTATGATAGACATGACTAATGAAGACACTTATTTGGAGTCTCTAGTTGGTCGTGCCTCGAAGTACACTTATTCCTGCAGCGAGGCGCTATCGCCATTTGGAGGTGACAGGTTCTAATCCCGGTCGGTAACTATAGCTTTCAAATTGTATGTTGTCTAGTGCGTCCTCTAGTCTCTATTTCTTTCGTCTCCTTCTGTGAGGCCAAACAATACTACGTGCCAGAAGCATACACACTCCAGAGGCTTAAAAGATCAAATGCCAATCCACCATGTTGGGGACCGGAAGTGTGTAGTATCCATGTATGACAGCATTTGACGACGGAAGAATTAAACGAGATGACATAAACAACAGTCAGAGTTTGGATTCTACCAGGAGCAGATGTTCATAAGATTGGGAAGCAATGATTTCATTTGAAATAGAAAGGACACTAAGTAATCGAGTAGCTAGAAGGACATTTCGATAACGGAGGAAATGCGTAATTTTAATATAAAACGGATTGGTGAGAGGACTATTTGATTTGAATTGGGGGTGTCGAGACCTGAACACTTTTTGACTCGGTAGAGTATTTTATATATTGAGCACAACCCACTACTGGCAACGCCGATCGCATTCCGGTATGAACCTAAGGCCTATCCACGTCAATATGGAAGCACTATACTCGAGTTTCGCCCTTGTTTGAGCTCGTCAGTAGTGCATATCCCTGACCGGATCCGGAAACAGTCCCGGATCACGCGTGTGAAGCGGGTGTGTAACCACGCGGCACACACTGGACACACCAAATTATCACAACGGAACACCACAACGCTACCCATCGTAGGCTATGCTCAAGATTGCCCAATCGCCGCGACCGACGTCCGTCAATCGATGGGACCCGAACGATCAGGACTTCTCACTGGCAAGGAACACCAGGCCTCCTAAATCCAGTGAGCAATAATAAATTGATTATGTGGTTGTTATCCATATTGACGTGGATAGGCCTTAGGTTCAAACCGGAATGCGATCGGCGTTGCCAGTAGTGGGTTGTGCTCAATATTTAAATTTCAAATCCCGAAACAACCACATAATCAGAGTATTTTATGTTTAAGTTGATGCCGCAAAGAATTTATAAATAATTTCTAAGAGGTTCTATGATGTTTTTGTGTTATGTAAATCGTGTTATATCAACAACTATGTGGAAATGAGTGAAATATTAATGATTGTGAATTCGGAATACAAACTACAAGTTATTATATATGGAACGTCATCAACGGAAATTTCGTGGATGTATTCGTGTGTTAATTTCAATGTCACAGTGCGTAAATTGGTTTCAACGGATTTGATCATTGTAAAAATAGAAATGCGAACAACGCGAAGTGCAGGTGTGTAGTTAAAAATGCCCGGCTGTGATTCACGAGCCTCTTGAGATGAGTCTGTAACAGAACATATTTTTGTTGACGTGACTTCGGATTCTTTCCTGATATTATGACTGTCCTGTTACATTGGAAACATATTTAAAATTGACTTGTTCTCCTATGTCGACCCAGTACAAAATGGGCACTATAAAATACCTTACGAAATATAAAAGATGTATACCACATGCTCTAAACGCCTCGAGGTCAGTTAAAAAGGGTCATTTACATGCCGTTGTTGCTTAATGGATGAGCGGCTGGCCGAGTGGCTAAGAATGCCGGGTTCTCCTTTAGGATATTCGGTGTCGAATCCTCGGTATGGGGTAGATGTCTTTTTTTTTCTGTCGGGGGCAAAAAGAAAATCTTAACCTGCACAGTTCCCGGCGACTGCACTAGCCAGGCGGTTTTAATTCCCCAGGATCAAACCCCCAACCGCTCTACACTGATAGGTAATTTAGGCAGTATATGACTGTTTTTATGATGACTGTTGTTTAATGAACTATAAGAACTTACTTATGTCCACTGGAGCTGCTGAAAAAATGTATACAACGAACACACTAATTTCACTATTTTTCGAATCAATATATATATATTCCAGTATTCTTGATTTTAAACTTCTAGCGTTTCTTCTTCTTCTTTGCGATCATCCGGAGTGTTCTTTCAGATGTGATTGCGGTGTGTCTGTTATGCGCCCTTGGCCCGAAACCCGTAGGCCAACACAACCGGCTTTAGCGTGTTTTTTTTTTTTTTTTTGACCAGGTAGCATTCCTGGAAGACTCACTGTTTGCGGTACCGTCCACAACCCAGCTGGCCAAGTTGGAACGGTCGAAGACAACGGTCGTCCCTCAAAGGAAGGCAGGGACAGTTCATGACATTTTCCGCCATCCAGGGTGGCTTCCATAATTGCAGGGCCGGCACATAGCGCCCTGGTGCTGGGCTCACCGAGGGAATCGTCGCGTCCTGCTCCTGTCTGCTTTAATTCCTCACTTCCATATGTTGGGCATTTCGTTCGCCCCGCGCCGTTCCCGCACAAACCAGTCTGGTCTGCAGCCAGTATCCACTCAGCGGGTTTTTCGGACATGTGCTTGTCGTTGTGTCCGTCAGAACTTTTCCAGACACGTCGGACATTCGGAAAACTACCTAGTCAGAGCTGTTCCGAACAAGAGCGGCATTCGGAAACTATGTAGCTGTTCCTAGCACGAGGGAAGACTAGTAAGAGCTTTTCCGGTCACGAAAGACATTTCACTCGGACGTAATTGCGTAGTGCCATTTTTATTTTGCCGCCCGTTGGCTGGCACTTCCGGCTTCAGCGGGCATTTTTAGTGAGGTTAGCCTTCCTCGGTTTCGAGACAAGTTAGACTCTTATTTCGACTTCCACACAGCGAGCTTTTGCTTCGGGCTGCCACGTAATGGATTCGCAAGCCAGGCGTTCCATTTCGTGTTAACGAGACAATTTTCCACCTTTGACTACACTCACTCCATGAGTACGGTTACAGACTATCTTCGGAACGTGCTTCCGAATTGTTTTTCCGCCTTTAGTACTCGCTCACGAGGTAGGATACATGTGCTGCCGGCTCAGCAC
>OY992894.1:76612738-76792738 GCA_963921405.1 Cepaea hortensis | reverse complement strand
TGGAACAGGATGAGCTTCAAACCCAAGACATCAAGAAGCATGTCTGACTTGAAAGGCAAGGTGGCGGCACCTGCATTCACGGTGGCCACCCTGACAATCCCCACGGTAACCTTTTAACCAGTCGGACGTCTCGGCCGGGTGTACGATTCCTCGCTGACGGATAAGAACACAGTACATCACATCCACGAGACAACCGAATACGATAAAACCAAGCTTATCAGAAAATCCCAGACCTGATGTCTCCAGTTCATACTGATTTCGAGGCTGCTATGGCCTCTGTTCATTCACGATGTGTGCACGAGAGTGGTAGAGGCAACCTCTCAATAAAATAAGATCGAAACAAGCTTTACTGTCTTGTGCCAGCCTACCAGGTAAGAACAAGGCACCCAGACCTGGAACGCAATAGAATGGCAGAAACACCACATTGTAGCTATCCCGGGATCAAAAATGTCTGCCGAGGTCGAACATCTGTAGCAAAGCGACGGCAACGACCGCTTGTGGTTGAATAGGTCGTCTTGCAAAGACAATTTATTTGGTATATTTTGAAATACTAAACTTTATCTCTTAAGTCGGATTATCTGACGTCCAAGATCATTTAAGCAATGGAAAGAGCCTGCATCTATCTGCAGATTTACAATACTATTCAACGTTGATATGTGTAATATCATTAAGGTTTGAACTATTTTAACGAATGCATTTTGCTATTCAACAATTTATTAACTTAAAAATAAGTACGCAGGAATTGCTGATGATAGTGTTATGACGGTTCTTAACTCAAGTAAAGGCTGATAACACATTTTGGAGAACATATTGCGACAGGGAGTAACCAGATAATATGGGCAGCACTCTGTATTTTGAGGAAAGGACAGACATACCCATAAGCACATTGCAGTTGGTGCCTTGGTATTGGGACTCTTTGCTGGCTGTTGAAAATGTTGACTGAGAGCCTATTGGAAAGTTTAGAATGCTGTGATCTCGGTTCCTGGCTCAAGTCATCTCACGGTTAATAGCAAATGCATACGTCATATTCGGTACTATAGAACATGTGCAATAATAAATGCAGATGAAATCTAACAAAACAGTGACGGTGATGATTATCTATTGTGAAAATACACATGTTATGATAATAACTTAGTGAGATTATTCTAACAGTTGTCATCAGAATGTATACATGTAATTTAATCCAATTAATCGTTTGACGGTGGTTTATGGTAGTGTTTAAATGTACTTACACAAAACGATAGGAATTGTTGCCAGAAGAAAGAAATACATCAATGGAATCAGCATTATGGTTACTGCGTTCTGAAAGAATCAAATATAATTCATATACTGAAATATACAACAAAGCAGACTTAAAGAAACAAATTCATCTTTAATAATTATAATACATTTGTTATATTGATGCAGTTTATTATTTCGGTTATTTCTTTTCATATTGTTTCTACTCAACATTAAGGAAAGAGGCTTTGACAAAGCTATATTCAGACACATGCTCAAAAAACATCAAGACATCAAGAAAAACCTGGGAGATTGAAGAGATGAGAACAAGAATTGCCATTGTGAAGACAGAATTTTGCAAGATGAAAAACATACTGACCAATGAAAGGATGTCAATTGAAACGAGAAAAAGAGTGTTGAAGTATTACATTGAACCTATACTTTTGTATGGATGTGAAGCGTGGACAATAAGCAGTCAAGCTGAAAACCAGCTAAGTCTGTGGAAATGTGGTTTCTGAGGAAAATGCAAAGAATACCATGGACAGACAGAAAAACCAATGAACAAGTTTTTCAAGAAACAAATGAAGATCGTAAACTGATTAGAGTCATTAGACGTAGACAGTCAAACTTTTTTGGGCATGTTATGAGAAGAAATGACTTGGAGAACTTGGTGACGACTGGCTAGATCGAAGGGAAGAGACCAAGGGGAAGACCGAGAAGTAAATACTTGGATGGCTAGGCCATGTTGCATGGTAGAGACAGGAACATGGAGCTGATCCATGACTCTGGTGATCGAGTGAGATGGCAGAACATGACCGCCCACGCTTACAGCATGGCACATGATGGATGGATGGCTAAAAAAACAGATTATAGTGATAAACTACTAAAAGAAAACCATGTAGACTAACGCAAGCACTGAAAGTAATACAATGAATGCAAAAGTATGCTAAAATGAAATCTAAGCACATTTTAGGGCAGCAATCACTAGGAACTACAAATCATAGAGGAGAGAGACTCGTACAATTTTGTGAAGAGACCCATCATATTATCTGTAACACATGTTCACAATATGAACCTAGCAAATTGTATAAGTGGAAAAGATCATAAAATAGAAACAGAAACTACACTGATTATGTTGCAATTTAAAATATATTTATAAAGAACGTTAAAATGCCAAAATATGCTGATATCAAGGCAGAAAACAATCATGTGGTGGTAAACATTCTAACAACAAAGAATAGCACATGGCTACAGAAATATACATCGCTTTAATTCAGTTGTAACATCATTTTAGCCATCAGACAGAAGTCGACTATATCTTCTCAGTGTGTAAATAAGAATACTCGCATAATAGTTGAAACCAAAGGAAAATATGGACAGAAAATTTGAAGCAGATAAAAGTACAATATTTGAGAGTTTGAAACAAATGTACAAGCAGAAAATGCGATCTTACAAGCGAAAGACAACAAGAAACATCACAAATATGTGACCGATAAAACATGAATGAAGTGCTACAAACGTGCAAAAAGGACTCCAAGATACTCATTAAAAGACAGCAAAGAGGAATATGTGCAGGGCTGTAACGAATGAGACTTCTGACAAAATGTCAGGAAATACTGGAGCTAGAAATAAAACAATACACAAAAGAATTGCATAAAAATATAGGAATACTTAACACAACCAACCACAAAATAATATAAAAACTAACTGCTGTATCAGAGTCAAAGATAAAGAAATTACAGCTGACACAAATGACAGTAAAAAGATAGACTAAATAGGAACAAGACTTATCTGGGACAACATCGGAAACATTATACTATATATATATATATATATATATATATATATATATATATATATATATATATATATATATATATATATATATATATATATATATATACTACTCACAACGGCATATGCACATTTAGGACTGATTAGGTAGAGAAGGCTGTCAGGAGAATGAAACGAAGAAATGCTGCAGCAACTGATATGATAACACCAAATATGATAAGATATTTGTCCAACTTTAGCAATGGCATATCACATACATTTGTAATGGCATACATAGTGCTGGATACAACCCTTGGTGTTGAAAAAATGTATTTTCTTCACACTGTCTAGAAACCAAATGATGATGTTTTTAAACATCAATGGCGTGTGGCCACTATGCTATCGGGGCTCGCAGCATTTCATTGGCTACCACATATTTCGGATCATGTTTGATGTGACAAAACGTCAGTGGCCCATGTCCTCAGGCCTTCTTTGGGTTTGGGTAAACTGGGGGAAACAGCTTTCGGGAACCCTCAGTTCTCTTATTCGCTCAATCACTATGGAAGATAGTTCTCTGGGATACTTTAACAACACGATCTTGGTAATAGAATAATTAGATATATGTCTTTTCTTTGGGGAAAACCCGCTAGGGCGTCTTGCACCAAATACACACGGGTTCAACTTCGGGGGGGGGGGGGGAGAATTCATGTCCGTTTCTAGACCCACCGTTACCCACTGCATAATGTCAAGATGTCAAGTTGAAGATTGGGACATTTTAAGTGCAGCATACTGATGGTGTATGAAAGGTAATCTTAGGTTGTAATTAGTCCTGCACTTATAAATCTCTATTGTCTCGACTACTGAGAGGAATTGGCGAAAAGGCAGTCTTGCCATATTGGGAGGGGGTGATCGTTAGCCGATCTGGCTAAGCGTCTTGATCTTGGCATGGCAAGGGAACAAATCTGAACAATAAATATTTCCCAAATGATATCGCTTGTCTTGGCAGCCGATAGACGAGTGCTATCTTTCTTCCTACGGCTTTACCTCTACTTAGTGTCATCTTTCATTTGAATATAATCATTGGATAGCTACAGTATGCCGGAAGGAGGGAAGGGCTCCGTGGGGATGGGGTCCACCAATCTATGATCTATCTTCTTGAGCCGGAAGAGGATATCCACTGGGTTATCTTGTGCATCTTTTGGCGGATAGGGTGGCCAGGTGAACTGAATGGTTACGGGTCGAAAAGATCATCGAGTTCTACGGGTAAGTTGAGGCACGGCCGGCACATTGCGGCGACAGCTCAGACAAGAGCAGCAGCCCGAGGGAGTCGTATCTTCTTCTCTATTCTTGCTGGGGATGGGGAACTAGCCTGAGTGCAATATTTCCTCACTACTATAATATTAGTTAAGGGGGAGAACACAGTTCTTTAAGCACACCACACCACAGGAGCTTTGTCGTGAGAAAGGCATGGTTTGCAAGGGAGAGAGAAGCCGGGAAACGAATGTGCCCAATAATAATAAAGGCTTGGTATGAGTGTGGAGAGTGAGTCTTGTAGGCAAAAAGTACTTAGGGTCAAACGACAGGACTTTGTCAAGCTAAAGGCCTAGTCTAGAAAAGACGCCGCCAATCCAGGACCTCTTGTCAGGTCAGGCTAATTCACGCAGGTATGGTAAATAAATATATATATATCTAGGAATATTATATATTTTGTTGATAGCAGCTGATGTGCTGAGACCATAAGGAGTCTCAATGTCGGCTGTACAAGAAGTTTAGGCTGGAGACGCTCACTAAATTTTGTCATCTACAGGGTCCTCCTTTTGACCGTAAAGTGAGCTGAAGGTCTTGACAGAACTTCTATGCCTAAAGCTATGGGCAAATGATGAGGCCCGGTCAAGTCATTGGCCATACCAGGTAGAATGTTTATAACTTTGAGGAAGACTCAGGACTAAAATTAAACGAGTGACAATATCACAACTCAAGTCTTCACATCGACTTAAGGTCAAGTGTTTTGTTTTGATACTGATTGGACCTACGCCTAATTCCCATCCTTGTCCGGGACAGCGAAAGACTCTGACTCATTCCCTATACACAATCTGGTCTCAGGACATTATTTCCTAACCAAAATTGTGCCAAGTGATCCCATGGCACTTTCCCAGACCAGATGAGTGACTATATCGTGTTGGCCACGGAAACCTGAAAGCTGTTGTTCGAACAACCTACGCTGGAAAGAGAAGCCTAAGGATTTGTCCGGGTGAGGTGGATGTGAACTAACTGGACAATATTAAGATCTGTGGTCTATGATGTTCAGAGTTATGTTGCTTCATGTCTGGACTAGAGTTATCTCCTCAGTTTCTTTATAGACTTTTATAGGTTCATCTGTCTTGATGTTTTTCTGTGCTGTCATTTATTACGGTATTAAATTCTAATTATAATGACTGAGACGATCGTCAGGTTTTGTTTGTGTCAGCCAGAAATACACTGCAGGAAATAGACCCCGAGGTCGAAAGAGAGAGTGACAGTGAGTCCGGGAACAGAGGAGGGTTGGCAGCAAAGACCTATCCCAGCCAGGGCTATAGAATAGTATGGAAACGTTGTGACAGGCTATTTGGGACCCTCTACGTAGCTTGTTACAATAATTGGGGGCTAGTCGCGGGATATTTGAAATCCTGGTGGAGTTCTGGCTTATATAGTGATAGGGGACAGATATTCTTGTCTACTATCAATAGGTTCTGCCTACCGTGCCTGGCTATTGTCTATACTCTGCCTGACACAGACTGACCGACATACGACGTGTTGTGGTCGTATAATTATCCATTTGTGTACGTGAGATAGAAATTTAATATAGAATTGTATACTCGTACCCTCTGAGTTTAAGATGGCATCAGCTAAGTTTAATGTTGCTGATGTACAGGCTACAGGGCGTGAGATGGGCTATGATGGGGCGGAGTTACAGAAATATGTTCAGGAAGTGGAAAGAGACTTCAGACAGGCTGTGCGCGAAGCCAAGAAAATTGAGGCTGAGGCTAGGAAGATGGAGGCTGAGCAGGCAGTCAGAGACCATGAGTTCCGTATGAGGGAGTTGGAGCTGAAAGCTCAAACTGCCAAGGAAAGCGATGGTGCAGTGGGAGGCGCCGTTTTCCCTGACTCAACAACTTCTAGTGGCGGTCCATACCAGGCAATGAAGTTCCCATTGCTCCCGTTCGATGAACACAAAGATAAGATCGACCAGTATCTTCACAGATTTCAGTCGATGGCTTTGGCTATGGGATTAGAACGTGGGAAATGGAACTTGAAACGCTCACAGGGCCTGAGGGGGACAGCGTACGAGGTCTATTCAAGGCTGCCACCTGGTATGGAGAATGACTATGAGGCCCTGGAAAAAGCATTATTGAAAAGGTTCCAGATGACAGCCCATACATACCGACAGCAGTTCAGAAAGTCGAAGAGAGAGCCAGGAGATATGTTCGCAGCCTACAGTGTTAGACTGAAGTCTTACCTTTTGAAGTGGATGTCATTAGCTGGATTTGCTAACGACTATGAAAGTTTAGAAGAATTAGTGGTCGTGGACCAAATGAAGAGGATGATGCCTAAGCCATTGCAAACCTTCTTGCTTGAAAATGGGGCAGAAAGGTTAGACGTAGTAAACACATTAGCGGAAAGGTATGTGCTAGCTCATGGGGATAATGGGGGACTGTCACAACCCAATCCCCGACCACCAGACACATGGTCTGGAAAGAAGAAGAACCCTAAAACAGCTCACACCAAGAAGGGGGATCCTTTCGATAAAGTTCCAATTAAGAAACCCTCTGGTAAGAGTCCACCTGGATCTCCTAAAAGAAAGTGGAGTGAAAAGTGGTACACCTACTGCAAATCTCCCACACACAATACGGCTGATTGCAGGCGTAAACAGAAAGACTCTCACTATGCTGCCTGTCTTGTAGAAACCGGGGAAGGGTCTAACAGGGAGGTAGAAGGGAGGGGTCTTGAGAACAAAGATTCAGAGAAACCACCAGTAGTAGAGACGATACTTGTGAACGGACAACCAGTCGAGTGTCTCTATGACACCGGTCTGCAGTTTGAGGCCGTAATTTCCTCACACTTAGTGAGCCCAGAGCAGCTAACCGGGGAGTCTATTGAGATTCAAACGGCGACCAAGAGTGCGGTAGCGATGTCTCTTCCGATTGCGAAGGTGGACATCAAATCGAAATATGTTACCGGCTCTATACAGGCAGCCGTTCTGCTCGATCTGATCTTCCCAATGATCTTGGGTTGTCGCTACGTCTTTCTAGGGTCCAACAGAACCCATGTACGTAGGGGCAATGCAAACCAGATCTCAATCGGGAGATGAGCAGACGCCGGCCTTGATCGTGAATCCCTTGCCTGGGGAGTTACGAGCTGCTCAAAGCCAGGATGCTACTTTGCAACCTTGCTTTAACTAGTTGCCAAAGAGTTCTGACCCACCAAGACGGGGTCAGTATTATATGAAGAATCGGTTACTGTACCGGAGAGCCGGAGTGGAGGAACGTCAGTATGGACAGCTGGTAGTTCCTAAGGCCTATCGGGAACAGCTTCTTCATATGGGACACACCATTTCATTCAGTGGACATATGGGTGTCGGGGCAACACTCCAGCGCATTTCCTGCCATTACTACTGGCCAGGGATGACTGGAGACGTGCGTCGGTACGTCAAGTCGTGCCCAGAGTGCCAGCGTGTGGCACCAAAATACTGGACGGCTCCGGTAATCCTGGGCGACATGCCCATTATAAACTCTCCTTTGGAGAGAGTTGCCATCGATCTTGTTGGTCCTCTTCCTCGGACTAGGAAGAGGAATATGTACATTCTTACGATGGTGGATTGCTGTTCCATGTGGGGTGAGGCGATACCGTTGGCCACAATCGACTCTAAGCGAGTGGCTGATGCACTGATGGAGACCTTTACTCGGTTGGGATTTCCAAACCAGATCCTAACGGACAATGGGTCTCAGTTCTGTGGTAAGCTGATGGAGGAAGTCTTTCGTATCTTCCAGACTAACCACATTCACACAAGCCCATATCACCCTCAGTCGAATGGGCAAGTAGAGAGGTTTAATGGTACCTTGATGACCATGCTTCGGAAGCTGGCTCAAGAGAAACCAGACAGATGGGATGAGTATATCCCAGCCGCCTTGTTCGCCTATCGGGAGGTTCTCCATGGGTCGACCGGGTTGCCACCAGCCACTCTACTATTCGGGAGGCCAATCAAGGGTCCCTTAGAAGCCCTATTGAGATGTTGGACAGACGAAGAAACTTCCGAAGAAGTTGTATCCTCATATAAATACGTCGAAGAGTTAAAGAAGAAACTCCAGACGGGTTGGGCTTTGGCAGCTCAGAATCTGAGGGCGGCCAGAAAGAGACACGCGGCCTACTACAATAGAAGGACGAAAGATAGGTCTCTTAAAGTGGGGGATCGGGTTCTGTTGTTACTTCCAGTAGGTTCCAATAAACTCGAGATTGGTTGGCAGGGGCCTTTCCCGGTGGAAAGGGTTGTGTCTCGTACCAACTATGCCATCCGGATCAGGGGGAAATCCAAAATCTTCCACATTAACCTCCTCAAAAAGTATGAAGAACGATCTGATGGTACTTCTCTCCCACTCATGACTATGGTGGTCGCGATGGAAACTGAATCGGGCGAAAACTCGAATAGGGGGTATCCTTTACACCCTGGGGAAACCTATAAGGATGTACATATAAATCCTGATCTGTCGGCTGAAGAAACAGACCTGATAATCCGTTTGTTGGAGTCCCAGCAGCAGATTCTTACCGATCGGCCAGGGCGGACAGGGTTGATCGAGTTTGATATGACTCTGACTACCCAAGACCCCGTTCGCCAAAAAATATATCCAGTGCCCTTTTCGAAAGAGAAGGCCCTGGAAGCCGAAATCCAGAAGCTTCTGGACGATGACATCATCACTCCTTCGTTTTCTCCTTATAATGCTGGGGTTGTCTTGTTGAGGAAGCCCAGTGGGGAGCACCGCCTATGTATTGATTACAGGCATTTAAACAGTTGTACGACATTCCAAGTTGAACCGTTACCGAACACAAATCAACTGTTTGCCAGACTAAATAAGGCAAAGTACTTTTAGAAAATTTATCTAAGCAGGGGATATTATCAGATCCCTGTGAAGCCCGAGGTTCGACCCTTGCTCGCCTTCAGTACTCCGAGCGGGCATTACGAATTCAAGGTGATGCCATTTGGGCTGAGCAATGCGCCCAGTGTGTTCACCCGCATGATGAGAATGTTATTAGAGCCTTTAAAGGATCCCTCTGTGGTCTCGTTTATGGATGTTATTCTCATCGCGTCTGACAATCTGAGGGATCACCTAAAGTCCTTGGGACAGATTTTCACAAGGTTAAAAGAGGAAGGGTTAACCGCCCGTCCAGCCAAATGCATGATTGGTTATCAATCCTTGGAATTTCTGGGACATACTATTACCCCAGGGGGACTGGTACCGGAGGAAAAGAATATTGAGAAGGTCAGACTCGCACCCCGTCCTAAATCAAAAAAGGATGTTAGGTCTTTCTTGTCTCTGTGTGGGTTTTACCAGAAATTTATTCCGAAGTTCAACGAAATTGGGGCGCTATTAACCGAGACCCTGAAGAAAGGATCACCAGATCCTATAGTCTGGACTCCGAGCTGTGAAGAAGCTTATGGGAAGCTGAAACAGGCTTTGGTGGATAGGCCATTCCTGCAACTCCCAAATTTGGATAAAACGTTTGTTCTAAGAACCGACGCGAGTAACATAGGGATTGGGGCAACTCTGTTGCAGGAAGGGCGAGATGATCTTTCGGTGCTATGTCCGGTGGCGTATGCAAGTAGAAAACTGTTACCCGCGGAACGGAATTACTCCACCGTCGAACGGGAATGTCTGGCTCTAGTGTGGGCGGTACAGAAATTTCAACCTTATCTGTATGGAGTACCGTTCAAAGTGCAGTCCGACCATCAACCTCTGACGGTTTAGCGACTTCTAAGAAACTGAACGCGTTGTTAATGAGAACATTGCTCCTACAACCGTATCAGTTCACGGTCGAATACATCCCCGGAAGGGCGAATGTAGGAGCGGATTTTCTATCACGGCATCCTATGGTTGAATGTGAGGGTGGGGCCATTCGAACAGAACCTCTGGCAGTAGAAAGTTCGTAGGGTTCGACTTTCTCAAGATGGGGCCTATGTGACAAAACGTCAGTGGCCCATGTCCTCATGCCTTCTTTGGGTTTGGGTAAACTGGGGGAAACAGCTTTCGGGAACCCTCAGTTCTCTTATTCGCTCAATCACTATGGAAGATAGTTCTCTGGGATACTTTAACAACACGATCTTGGTAATAGAATAATTAGATATATGTCTTTTCTTTGGGGAAAACCCGCTAGGGCGTCTTGCACCAAATGCACACGGGTTCAACTTCGGGAGGAAGAATTCATGTCCGTTTCTAGACCAACCGTTACCCACTGCATAATGTCAAGATGTCAAGTTGAAGATTGGGACATTTTAAGTGCAGCATACTGATGGTGTATGAAAGGTAATCTTAGGTTGTAATTAGTCCTGCACTTATAAATCTCTATTGTCTCGACTACTGAGAGGAATTGGCGAAACGGCAGTCTTGCCATATTGGGAGGGGGTGACCGTTAGCCAATCTGGCTAAGCGTCTTGATCTTGGCATGGCAAGGGAACAAATCTGAACAATAAATATTTCCCAAATGATATCGCTTGTCTTGGCAGCCGATAAACGAGTGCTATCTTTCTTCCTACGGCTTTACCTCTACTTAGTGTCATCTTTCATTTGAATATAATCATTGGATAGCTACAGTATGCCGGAAGGAGGGAAGGGCTCCGTGGGGATGGGGTCCACTAATCTATGATTTATCTTCTTGAGCCGGAAGAGGATATCCACTGGGTTATCTTGTGCATCGTTTGGTGGATAGGGTGGCCAGGTGAACTGAATGGTTACGGGTCGAAAAGATCATCGAGTTCTACGGGTAAGTTGAGGCACGGCCGGCACATTGCGGCGACAGCTAAGACAAGAGCAGCAGCCCGAGGGAGTAGTATCTTCTTCTCTATTCTTGCTGGGGATGGGGAACTAGCCTGAGTGCAATATTTCCTCACTACTATAATATTAGTTAAGGGGGAGAACACAGTTCTTTAAGCACACCACACCACATGAGCTTTGTCGTGAGAAAGGCATGGTTTGCAAGGGAGAGAGAAGCCGGGAAACGAATGTGCCCAATAATAGTAAAGGCTTGGTATGAGTGTGGAGAGTGAGTCTTGTAGGCAAAAAGTACTTAGGGTCAAACGACAGGACTTTGTCAAGCTAAAGGCCTAGTCTAGAAAAGACGCCGCCAATCCAGGACCTCTTGTCAGGTCAGGCTAATTCACGCAGGTATGGTAAATAAATATATATATATCTAGGAATATTATATATTTTGTTGATAGCAGCTGATGTGCTGAGACCATAAGGAGTCTCCATGTCGGCTGTACCAGAAATTTAGGCTGGAGACGCTCACTAAATTTTGTCATCTACAGGGTCCTCCTTTTGACCGTAAAGTGAGCTGAAGGTCTCGACAGAACTTCTATGCCTAAAGCTATGGGCAACTGATGAGGCCCGGTCAAGTCATTGGCCATACCAGGTAGAATGTTTATAACTTTGAGGAAGACTCGGGACTAAAATTAAACGAGTGACAATATCACAACTCAAGTCTTCACATCGACTTAAGGTCAAGTGTTTTGTTTTGATACTGATTGGACCTACGCCTAATTCCCATCCTTGTCCGGGACAGCGAAAGACTCTGACTCATTCCCTATACACAATCTGGTCTCAGGACATTATTTCCTAACCAAAATTGTGCCAAGTGATCCCATGGCACTTTCCCAGACCAGATGATTGACTATATCATGTTGGCCACGGAAACCTGAAAGCTGTTGTTCGAACAACCTACGCTGGAAAGAGAAGCCTAAGGATTTGTCCGGGTGAGGTGGATGTGAACTAACTGGACAATATTAAGATCTGTGGTCTATGATGTTCAGAGTTATGTTGCTTCATGTCTGGACTAGAGTTATTTCCTCAGTTTCTTTATAGACTTTTATAGGTTCATCTGTCTTGATGTTTTTCTGTGCTGCCATTTATTACGGTATTAAATTCTAATTATAATGACTGAGACGATCGTCAGGTTATGTTTGTGTCAGCCAGAAATACACTGCAGGAAATAGACCCCGAGGTCGAAAGAGAGAGTGACAGTGAGTCCGGGGAACGGAGGATGGTTGGCAGCAAAGACCTATCCCAGCCAGGGCTATAGAATAGTATGGAAACTTTGTGACAGGCTATTTGGGACCCTCCACGTAGCGTGTTACACTAGATGTAGATAATTAGGGTACACAACCTTTGTTTACACACGTGGTATCAATTTAGTTTAATTAATAAGGTTGTCAAAAATTTATTGGACAGTCAAAATGAGCGATTTGGACGTTTTGAGGGAAGCTGAGTCGCAAAGACAACGTATCTCAAACATCAGAAAGAACCACTCATCGCTTTTTGGCCACGTTATGAGAAGACAGAAACTGGAATATGTTGTGAACAGCGGAACAATTTCCAGAAAGAGAGATAGAGGAGGACAGCGTGAGAAGAGCTTGGCAGTCTTGTATCATGGCACTGAATGGAGGCAATACACATTGATTACCAACAATCGTGACACAATGAAGGAAATTTACAGACGAATATTTATTGCTCTTCAGAAACTAAAACAACTTAATAAATTGTGCAATAGGACAGACAGAACTACAACAATTAGATTTTTAAGAGCGTGTATCTTTCCCATTGCAACATATGTGTGTAAGTCCCGGACACTTACTAAACAAGTTGAACAGCGCATAAATGCCTTTGAATATAAATGTTATTGGCGGGTTCTAAGAATATCTTGGGTACTGAAGAGAACAAATGCATCCATACGACAAGAATTGGATATTGAAGAAGGTTGGCTACTAAAGACGATAAAGTAAAGACATTTGAAATATGTTAATCACTTGAAACGTCATGAAAGTGTGGAGAGAATAATCATGGAGGGGTATATGCCCAGTAAGAGAAGAAGGGGAAGGCCAAAGAGAAGAAGGGTGAAGGGTGTGGCAGATATCTCCAGATGGCTGTATCGGAAGAAGGGCAACGAAGGGGTTATGACCGAGAAGATTTCCTGAGATTTGTTATGGGAGCAAAGTTCTGCAAGGGACATGCTAATGAATGAATGAATGTGTGCAAGTCAAAGGAAGTGAGCGGGAGAGAGAGAGACTGACATGGAATGAGAGAGAGAGAGAGAGAGAAAGAGAGAGAGAGAGAGAGAGAGAGAGAGAGAGAGAGAGAGAGAGAGAGAGAGAGAGAGACTCACCTACACAACTAGCTAGTTAGCAAAGTTACTGCAGGTAAGACTGTCGAGCTGTGGATGTATAAGGTATCCAGTTTCGAACCCTTTATATTGCAATTAAGACAAGGCCTGAATTATCATATTTGCTTATCGAATCCATTTTTCTAATCCATTTAGAGAGGAAGCGAATACAAATATTGGCGTAACGCTAATCTCTCATACA
The DNA here is from genome assembly GCA_963921405.1 of Cepaea hortensis. Lineage (NCBI taxonomy): Eukaryota > Metazoa > Mollusca > Gastropoda > Stylommatophora > Helicidae > Cepaea > Cepaea hortensis. The sequence continues at coordinate 76,779,144 of OY992894.1, read as the reverse complement.
CTATACAAATATATGTGTTATATAAGACCTGATATGAAGCGACAATTGATTTAAATAATGACTCATCATCTTTATCATTATCAGCGGGTGCCGTGCTGATAAGCGTGAGCTGTCATGTTTCGCTAGCTCACGCGATCACCAGGATTGTGAATCAGTTATGTTCTAGTCTCAGTTTTGTCATATGGGCGAGCCATCCCGCTATTAATTACGTTGCCTGCTCTGGCTATTTCCTCATCAAGTTATCATTATGTTTTTATGTTTATTTCTCTTCATAACATAACCAAACCGCAAGGAGTGTCTGCGATTAAATTATGTAATCATTTTACGAGTTTCATTTGTTACTTGAAGGACTTCGTTCATTTCTCTCTCCGCCACGGTACTCGTTTCATTTCCCTCCGAAACCACATTTCCACTAAGCATAGATGTGTGTCAGTTTGTCTGATTATTGTCCATGATTCAATGTCATATAACAATGTGGGTTGTACATAAAACTGTAACACTGTTATCTAACTACAATTGACAGTTTTTTATGTGTTTGTTTCCAATTTCGTCGACAACAAAACTGCCTTGCTTTGGTCATCCTTGCTCTAATCTCCACAAGGTATCTTCATCCCATGTTATGACTGTTCCGGGATAGTTCTGCTATTTCTCCAGTTTAAGATTTGTTCCCCCAAATACATTAATGTTACATTCATTCATCACGTGCCATGTCGATACGCGTGAGCGGTTATGTTTCGCCATCTGACGCAAACACTAGAGTGTGGAACAGCTCAGTGTTCTTGTCTCGACCATACCTCGTTTCTAATCCATTCAGGTATTTACTTCTCTGCCTTTCCTTTATTCTCTTGCCCTCGATCTTGCCAGTTATCACCAAGATCTCCAATGTATTTCTTCTCATAACGTGGCCAAAGAATTAAGACTGTCGACGTCTAATTTCTCTAGTCTGTTTATGGTTTCCATTTGCTTGTTGTGGGACTTGGTTATTGGGTTTTCTTTCTGTCCATGGTATTCTTTGCATTTTGATATATTCCCCCCTTTTTCTCTATGGGATTGGGTGCACTGAAAGTGATGTTACCGAGTGACGAGGAACTGTGGTTTTATACAACACTCAGTTATTTCGGTAATTTATGATGATCTTGGATCGCTGACTATATCGCGTAGACAGATGAGAAGCAAGAACTCATGCAAAATGAGGCCATGAGAGCTATTTTGGGATGCACAAGGGACACGTTGGTGGGGCAGCTATCTCTATTAAATACCTCAATACTCTATGAAGCGGCCATCGGAGAGTAAGAATCCCATACACATCCCGTCCCCCAGTAGCCTTGAAGGATTTGTCTCTTAAGACATATTCAAATGAAGTCAACTATACACAAACCGGCGGAAAGCAAAGGGAAACCACCGGTGTGTTTTTCCCTACTTAATCATGCCTAAAGATGCACACTATTGATGAACAATGTTAAATGTTGTGGAAATCAATCCAGCAGAAGTAAAAAGACATACTTGTAATACAGGGTATTTGTAAAGTCTCACTGCACTTTTTATGTATAACCAATTTTAAAAATGAAGTACATGATGTATTAAAAAAATGTGTTCCACAGTGCATCGTGAAGCAATATGTAGCGAATGGCTGTCGTCTGTTAGGGTAATTATTTGCACTCCAAACAGAATGGTTTATCAACAGAAAAAATAATGTTATCAAACGTGTTCTACATACAAAGTGAGACTTTTCAAACACCATGTATATACTTGCTCCGTCGCCCATATATAATTCTCACAAGTTGTGCATAGCAGAAATGTAACTTAGCGTCGCATTTAACATGGAACGCCATCTGTATGAGACATAAGATGATACTAGGTACAGATTTTTAGGCGATGCAGATTTGATTTGACAGCCAGAAAGACCAATGAACAGGTCCTTCAAGAAACAAACGAAGGTTGTAAACTGATTAGAGACATTAGACGCAGACAGTCAAAATTGTTTGGGCATGTTATGAGAAGAAATGGATTGGAGAACTTGGTGACAACTGGCAAGATCGAAGCGAACAGACCAAGAGGAAGACCTAGAAGCAAATACCTGTATGGCTTGGCCACATGGCATGGTCGAGACAGGAACACGGAGCTGATCCACGACTCTGGTGATCGAGTGAGATGGCAAAGCATGACCGCCCACGCTTACCGGCATGGCACATGATGGATGATGGATGGAGATTTTAATGCAACACTACTCATCTAGCATTGAAAGATGTTTGAAATTATTACGACTGTGTCGGAAAAGGGATGATCTATTTAGTCGCCCGGAAAGGCTTATACAAAGTGAAAAGTCATATTAAACAGATGAATCTGGAATGGACAGCGGATGAGACAGAATAGTCCGTGCAACGTACTATAATAAATACAGACCTATTATATTTATGACAGACTCACAAAATATGCTACGTAAAATAGAAAATAATATGTTCCACGTGGAGTGGCTTGCTTCGCTCGAATGAGGGAAAATTTAGAGCATATCATGTATTTACTGCTCTGACTACGCGGGTGTTCCATGTTGACTTGACGATTGTTCTGTGAGATCTAGTGGAAAGTTCCGCAAAACAAAGGTCCCACAATTGTTACGTATATTGTTTACGGGTAGCAAATGAGGCTCTAATCTTCATTTTCTTCTTCTTCGCGCTTATATGACGTATTCTCATGACGTAATTTTCAGGGGCCACAAGATTCATATTTCCTGCGCTAAAGGACTTAATTACTTCCGGTACTTTCATTTAAATAACTTTTTTCCACTACTACCAATATTACGACTAATACTATTGAAACTATTAATGCTACTACTGTCATCATAACTATTTCTATTTCTCAGACAAATAGCGTAATGCCATTTATGCAACAAATAAGAACCTGGTGCTCCTAATTTGGTCAACATATTTCTCAATCTGACATACATATTGCTTAATGTGGCCAATAATTTTCTTAATTTGGCCAAGGATGTTCTTCATTTGGCCATGTGGCAGAATTGAAGAAAGTATGGAAGAGAATGTTGAAGTTTCTTTGACGATGTGAAATGCGAAAGTATTGATGCGAACAATAAAACTGCCGTTAAAAGAATTGGAGAAATGCGCCTAGACAATAATCATTGGGGAGGTGAGAAATTGGGTGATGAGCAGGGGTAAATTTAAAACAGCAAGATCAATGAACAGTGGACTCACTGACCAGTCCTTCGAGAAGGTTCTGGAGTACTCTGGCCTTCGAGGGTCTTACTTCTTTCCCTTGGGCGGGAGTTGTAGCCCTTGGCTAATATCTATTAACTAATGTTAGTTTACCGGATAATGTGGATAATGTGAGGCTGTGACAAGAACATTGGAGAAAAAAATGTATTTAATAGAGTTCGATAAACAGAGATTCATAGATGGTTGTGTTGTGATACTCGTCGATGATAGCAATGAGGATGACCATTGGAGAACATTATCATGTAGATGGAAGCCTAATGATTAGGGGCACGTTTAATGTTTCCAGAAATAACATATTTGATGAATATGGTGTGATGTGGAGACTTGAAGATTATGATATGTACATTATAATCACTTTATTGATATATACCTTTATTTGTATTTGACACTGTAACTATTATGTAATTGTAACATATCCTACTTTAATACACAAGTTACTTACACACAAACGATATATCCAATCAATACAACACAGTGACCATTTAACACAGTAGACACACAATCGGATATACACATACTTAGTGGAACAACAAACACCACGTAGAAGTCGGTACGAATGCTAAACGATTTCTGTACGTCCTTTTCAGTTTGCATCTAACTAGACAGGAAATGTAGATAATAAAATCCGGATGCTGTGGGGCGGAAGTACAGGCGTTGATTTCAAGAATTCTTTGGAAGGTGATGCTGTCATTTACACAGATGGGTCAGTCGTTCGACGAGTGGGTTTTTACGGCTCAGGAGGGAGGGATAATTATGAAGGAAATTGCTGGTGCTTTTGCTTTGACCACAAGTAGCCTGACTATGGAAGTCACGGCAGTAAGTAAAGAAATACCATGGCTCGAGACACAGACATTCACTAGGACATGTTTCCTTAGTGACTCAATGAGCATACACAAGAAGATAGAGATGAGGTTGATCCGAAGAGAGTGGTTGCTGTCTCAGGAAAGGTCTCGGCTGGTAAAGATTAGTTTCATTTTCGTGCCAGGCATGCGGATGTACGAGGAAATGAGCGGGCTGACAAGCTTGCAGGTAGGGTTAATATGGAAGACTGGTGAGCCATGGACCAGGCTGACATTCTGAATGCTCTACGAGAAGTAAGTCGTTAGCGAGAACCAAGTGATGACTGTGAATCTACAACCATGGGCAGGATACGAGAACAGCAAATTAAAAGAGGTGTGGCCAAACAAGAACACTACGCAGGAAGCCAAAGAAGATTCATAAACCAACACAGAACTGGTGTCGTCAGTCGCTACACGCTGCGGGATTTACTGAGGAGATGATCCGAGCACTTATGAATTGCATGGTTCGATGTGCAATGAGGATGAACTGTCGACTAACTAACTAACTAACTAACTAAATAACTAACTAACTAACTAACTAAGTAACTAACTAACTAATTATCTAACTAACTAACTAATAACTAACTAACTAACTAACTATTTTAACAGAATATTACAACGTCACCCATCGTAGGCTGTAGTTCAAGATTTCACCGATCGCCGCGACTGACGTCCGTCAGTCGATATGGACCCGAACGATCAGGTCTTCTCACTGGCAAGGCACACCAAGCCGCCTAAATTCCAGCTAGCACTAATCAAATTGATTTATTTGGTTGTTTCGAGATTTGAGATTTAAATATTGAGCACAAGCCACTACTGGCAACGCTGATCGTATTCTGGTGTGAACCTAAAACCTATCCACGTCAATGTGGAAGCACCATACTCGATTTTCGTTCTCGTTTGAGCTCTTCAGTAGTGCATATCATTGACGGGAACCGGAAACAAGCCCCGGATCACTGCCGTGTGAAGCGGGTGTGTAACCACGCGGCACACGTTGGGCACGGCCAAATTATCATAACAGAATATTACAACGTCACCCATCGTAGGCTGTAACCTAAGATTTTTCCGAACGCCGCGACTGACGTCCGTCAGTCGATGTTAACCCGAATGATCAGGTCTTCTCACTGGCAAGGCACAACAGGCCGCCTAAATTCCAGTGAGAACACCTGATCGTTCGGGTCCACATCGATTGATGGACGTCAGTCGCGGCGATCGGGCAAATCTTGAGCTACAGCCTACGATGGGTGACGTTGTAATATTCTGTTATGATAAGTTGGCCGTGTCCAGCGTGTGCCACGTGGTTACACACCCACTTCACACGCCAGATGAACAGATGAGTGAAGAAAATAGAGACTTTTGTGACAACTAGCATGATTATGGGGAAGAGAACAAGGGAAATTCAGAGAAGTAAATACATACGTGGCTTTACCGCGTGATATAAACGAGGAAAACATAAAGAGCTAATACACGACTCTGGTGATCGTGCCAGCTGGCGTAACATAACCGTATACGCTTATCGCCATGACACATGATAATGATGATGATTAACTTTTAACTGACTTTCCTCCAGTCATTGTTATCATCACAGTTGAATCCTTAATCTCCTGTGTGAAAACATTGTGGCCGTCTCGGTCAACCACATGCCAATAATTTATAATCACTTTAACACAACAGCGTCTATGTGGATTGACCACCGATTGGCACAATATAGCATAGGTCCCACGTGGTTGAGAAACAGCAGATAGAGAGAACGACAGATGTAAATAGCAAGAGTGAGAGAGAGAGAGAGAGAGAGAGAGAGAGAGAGAGAGAGAGAGAGATACAGGTGGTTGGGCAGAAAGGAAGAGAACGAGAATTAAGAAATTGATCGAAGAGAGGTGGATGTGGGAGGGCGAGAGATTGAAAGAGAGAGACTGGCGGTTGGACAGAGGGGAAGAAGAAGAGGAAGAAGAGAAGGTAGAATAGAACCGTAACCATTACACCCCGCCAATGGTATGATGATAGAGTTTAACCCACACCACTAGAAACAATAATAACGGCCATCTTTTGAGTTTGTTCATTTTTAAACATATTGTAGAGATCGGCATTAGTTAATACTTTTAGCGTGGAAATATGAACATTGAGGTGCCTGAAATTACGCCATGAGATTACGTAATAAAAGCGCAAAGAAGGGAATAGAATAAGTCTTGGAGCCTCATTTTCAAACCGAAAACATCATATATAACTACTTCCGCATCAGGAGATAATGATTCAACGTTTGCGGGAATGGGAAACGGGATGAGTAGGGTGTGGGCGACATTGCCTGTGTAGAGGAAGACACAGAGGGACGTTCAGGCAGACTGTCTTAGTGATATCAACATGTGAACACTTCGTTAGTTACTGAAGAAGGCGACAAATCACATCTGAACATGTCGGGAGTGCAGTGATGTTGATTCTTAATCTCACAATTTCTCAGGAATAACATTTCCGTTGTTATAATTTTTCTTTTTTTCTTTTTATGTCATTGTCCAAAGTTGGCATTGGTAGCATAGAGTTGGTAGGAAGCTTGTGTTATAAGAGTGCTTTTTAAGTATCTATTGATACGTGTTTGTTATGTAGTATTGGTGCCATATGTCCAATGAGATGGTTTGACTTAGTGCATATATTTTCTAGGTCGTCTTTTGATTTGCCATTTGATGATACTATACTTCCTAAATAACTGGAGCTCTTTACTTGTTTTCAGGTGGTGTTCTTTTAGATGAATCTATGTTTTTGTATTCGTTGTTTATAGTTATTAACCCCGTTTAACTGATGCTAATTTTCATGTTAAACTTCTTACACACTTCGTTTAGGCTATTTATGTGGACTTGTAATTCTGCTTCTGATTTTACAGTGAGTAAATCAACGAGAACGAGAAGTGGAGCTGGTAAACTTTTTAAGAACGTACTCACAAGTGGCAAAGTGCACATTGTGGCTAGAACTTTGGTTTGCTGACAAACAACACATTTATTCTTATACAACTAAACAGACAATATAAAAACTATACGTAGATGGTGTTGATTTTAACGCTCATTGTGCATGAAAACAGAGTGAGAGCTATCTGACTTTATGTCAGTTTACATGAAGAATGTCAGGTTCACGGGAATAGGAGTGAAAGGTAAATCTCACTAGCAATGAAACGAGTGGCATATACCGATTTAAAGGAAATGGGAAAGAGCATTATTGGGGTGAACCAAAAGTTCTTCAGGTAAATTAAATGACTAAGCGTGCGGCAAAGGTGTGAAAATTAAAGCTATAAAGCAATAGGGAACACCTAAGACATACGAAGTGTAGGGAAGTTTTGAAGGAAGAAAAACATCATAACGGGGGAAGGGGGCGTGGAACAGTTTGCAACCGGAACTCAAAAACATGCAAAAACAAGAGAGGGTTACTGCACCCAAAGCTAACAATGGAAAACGCACTGCAGCGATCACATAAAGCGAAAAAATAAAGTAGACCCACTTAAAACAATCGTATAAATAAGAATGAAGCAAAACATACTACTTCATTACACATAATGGCTTGTGATTTTGTGAACATAAATTGTGACTTCCGGGCTGTCACAGTATTATTGTTGCGGCTTTCTAAGAACGCAATTGATTACTTTGTCTTTGATACTGTCTGGGTCAGTGACATCTTTGACAAGATCTATTGTACATGAATTATTCAGATACAAACGTCGCAAATAACGTATGACATACATTAGGTGGTATAATCAACGTTATCTTTCTTGTTTTGTTTTGTGTCGTATAATTTCCATTACTATATATTCGTTCTAAATGGGGATACTTGCCTATTATTAATACGCCGCTGTATGCCCGAGTTAGATTATGTCATACGGGCGTGGGGAGATTTACGAGCTTTACCAGGTGAGTTAGTACATTGTAGGATACATTACGACACTTGAAGTGCTCCGACATGACCACCAATGTACCCAACTTCACCTAGAATGTCAATAGTAGTTACAAGTCCACATTCAATCAATCAATCATGTGCCATGCCGGAAAGCGTGGGCGGTCATGACTCGCCATTTAACTCGATCACCAGTGTCGTGGATCAGCTCAGTGTTCCTGTATCGTCCATGCCATGTGGCCAAGCCATCCAGGTATTTTCATCTCGGTCTTCCTCTTGGTCTGTTCCCCTCGATATTGCCAGTTGTCACTAAGTTCTCCAATCCATTTCTTCTCATAAGTCCACATTAAGTAGCATTTATATTTCACTTGTCCATTCTAATATATCATGCTAGTCACGACCGGTAATATTTGTTTTATCATGTGATCGAATTATCTGTTATTTGTCGATTTGAGGGTAATGCGCTATATATATATATATATATATATATATATATATATATATATATATATATATATATATATATATATATATATATATATATATATATATATATATATATATATATTATAATTACTATTATCTATGAATAACTGACATTTACAGACACGATACAGTTTGCCAACAAGCATTCTCTTAGCTTGTAATTTGTAAATGTTTAGTTTTTGAGTGAGTAAATTCTCATCTCATCTCATCATGTTCCTCTTGTACCTTGCGGTGTCGAGGAGAAGTATAAACAGCGGGAGAGTGCCCGCTTATGGGCTTCATGTATCGATATTCCCATGGACTCTGTTATTCCTTACGTCCATCGTTTACGTGGTCGGCCTCTTCCTCTGCTTCCCTCTGGTCTGTACTTCATTGCTTGTTATGGTATACTGTTAGTTGGTAACCTACTTGCATGGCCAAACCATTTGACTTGCTGCCTTCTAATACAATCTAGTGCAGCTATAACCCCCACTTTAGTCCTGATTTATTCATTACTGATCTTATCTCTTCTTGATACATTGAGTATTCATCTCAGGAATCTCATTTCTGTTGTTGTGATTTTTCTTTTCTCTTTTTCTGTCATTGTCCAGGTTTGACATTGGTAACATAGAGTTGGTAGGAAGATTGTATTGTAAAGTTCTTTCTTAGTAGTTATTGATACATGTTTGTTCTTTAGTATTGGTGCCATTTGTCCAATGAGTTGGTTTGCCTTATTGCATCTATTTTCGATCTCGTCTTCTGATTTGTTATTTGAATATATTATATTTCCTAGGTACTTGAAACTCTTCACTTGTTTCAAGGGATATTCGTGTAGGTGAATGGTTGTTGTTTTATCTTCTTTAGCAATAGTCAATACTTCTGTTTTCATGTTATGTTCCCTACACATTTCGTTTAGACTATTCATGTGGTCTTTTAATTCAGCTTCTGATTTTGCTATTAGTGCTTGGTTGTCCACAAACAGGAGTTCTCTTATGGTTAGATTTGCAGATGGTTCTTCTTCTGTGTTCTCGTCATGCGGTGTTCTTGTAGTCTCTGTTTGGCTGGTTTCTTTACATATGTTGTCTATATATGTTATAAACAAGAGAGGGGACAGGACGCAACCTTGTCGTACTCCGGATCTTATGGTGAAGATTTCTGAGTGTCCTCCAGTTGCTCCCACTATGCATTCACTGTTTTTGTATAAGCTTCTGCATAGATTTGTTAGACGTGTACTCACTCCATATTGTTTAAGGACTTTCCACAGCTTGTTTCTATCTACTCTATCAAATGCCTTTTCTTGGTCGACAAAGGTTAAGTAGAGTGTTTAATTGAATTCGATTGATTTTTCTTTAAGTTGTCTTAGAGAAAAAATGGCATGTGTGCATCCTTTGTTTTTCCAAAGTCCAAATTGTGTTTCGTTTAGTTGGAGTTCTATAATAGTTCGCAGTTTTTTCTCAAAAATTTTGCAAACTAATTTCCCAGTATGACTCAACAGTGAAATGCCTCTTCATTGTGTGCAGTCTCTTTAGCTGCCATTGTTTTTCCAAATTGTGATAATTATGGCTTTTCCCTAGTCTCGTGGTGTCTATTGTTCTACCCAAACATGGTTGAATAGTCTATGTAGTCATGCTGCTCCTTCTTCTCTTGCTGCTTTAAATAGTTCATTTGGTATTTCATCTTGTCCTGGTGATTTGTTCAATGGGACTAATCTGATGGCTTCTATAATTTCTTCTTTCAGTATGTCTGTTTCTAGTTCTTCGGTGGCATCTGTGTCGGTTCCTTGAATTCCTGTGATATCTGATGGGATGTTGTTCGAAGAACTGATTCCATCTTATTAGGATTTGTTTTCGTTCACTTATTGGTTCTCAATTTTCGCTGTTAATTATTTCAGCTGGGTCAAAGGGTTCTCCTCTGGTTCTCATTGCACTTATCTTTTTATAGAAGTTTATAGTTGCCTCCTGGTAGTTTTTATGTAGAGTTTCTCCATACTCCTCCCAGTCATTTTGTTTTTCTTTCTTTACTATTCTATTCACATGTCTTCTCGCTATTCTATATTTTATGTAATCGTATTCCTGTTTGCTCGTCGACCACTTTTGATATTTTTCTTTTTTGTCTTTTATAGCTTTCTTTACTTCTGCGTCCCACCAACTTGTTATTTTCTTTATCCGTGTTTTGCGTTTTTTCGTGGTTCCGCATGTTATCTTTGTAGTATTTAAAATGCTTGATTTGAATATCTCTTGTTCTTCTTCCACTATCTTTCTTTCTATAGGTAATTTTACAAAGATTTCAGTTAGATCTTTATCATAATTTTCCGTTACTACCTCGTCTTTGAGATTTTTTAAGTTTACTGATTCTCAAGGCATGTATTTTCCTGGTCTTTCCTTCTTTCTGCTGATGGTTCTTGTTGTGGCAACGACTGCTTTGTGGTCTGTGTTTATACCTAAGTTGGGCACTGCCCTTGCTGTTTTGACTGTCTGTTATTACTTGTTAATACAAAATCAATTTGGCTTTTAGTATCTAGATCGTTCGATTTATACCAGGTGTAAATTTGTGAGTCTTTGTGTTTATAGATATGATATGATATAGAGACATTTGCAGATGATGTGCTGGTGTACAGACAGGGCAGAGATAGGGCCAGTTTAGCGAAAGACTTACAGGTTGCGGTAAACAGGGTGGCGGAGTGATGCAGGGACGCAGGGGCCATTATAAACCCAGACAAGGAATCGGTTGTGTGGTACTCTTTGGATAACCGGATCGCCAAGGCAGATGTCCCAGGTATTATGTTGAATGGATGTCCTCTTAGTCGAGAGAGTAAATTGAAGTACTTGGGTATCACCTTTGACAGGTGTTTGTCTTTTAAGGATCATGTGCTGGCTTTGGTGGTGAAGGCTGGTAGGGGACTTAATGCATTGAGGGCTATGGCAGCAACCGGGGAAGATCAGAGGATGCTGTACAGGCTCTTTCAGCAGTTAATAGTTTCTGTCATTGAGTATGGTTTGGGGCTGCTGACAGTATCAAAGAGCCAGCTTGAAAGGTTGGAGCGGAAACGGAATGCTGCCATGCGGTTAATACTGGGGTGCACAAAGGACACACCAATTATATGCATGTGGCATATCCTGGCGCTACCAACAATGACGGATAGGCATAGGGTCCTTCAAGCCAAATGGTACCTGAGAGTTGCCGCAGACAGGGATCACCCGCTGCATGCAGGAATGGATATGGTTAAGAGTCATAGACTAAGACGAGGCAGGTCCTGAATGGCACAGGCAGAACTTTCTATACGCCAGGTGTGTGATCTAGAGATCATCAATCGTGGAAGATAGTGGGTTGAAGTTCCGGAAGACATGACGGACTGGCACAATGTAATAATAACACTGGGTCGTGAGTGCAGAGAATGGGCAGCGGGCCGCACTGAGTTTGAAGTGAAACAGCTGATCCAGAGCAACACACATCAAGGTGACATAGTCATCTACACCGATGAGTCAGAGTTGAGAAACAGACGTAGTGGCTGGGGTTTTATTGCAAAGGCTAATGGGCGAGTCTTGAAAAAGTAGAGTCTGGCATATGAGACTACGACCTCCAGCATGAGAATGGAGGTGGAGGCAGTAATAGCGGCATTCCGGTGGCTAGAGGAGACTACTGCAACACACGTTGTATTCATTACTGATTCAAATAGTATGCTTAGCAAGGTAGAGAAAGGAATGTTTCGTGTGGAATGGCTCTCGTCGCTTCAGAGTTCACAGATCGTGAGAAATGTATGCATATTTTGCCCTGGCCATTCGGGTGTACGGGGAAATGAACAGGCTGATAGGCTAGCAGGTAATGCATCTCTTGGTTGAGTTTTGCCTTTGGACAAGGGGGAGGTGGTCTTGCGCTTGTGGCACTAGGTGGAGAAGGTGGAGGAACAGATTGAGAACCCATATGTGGAAAGAATGAGTTTGCCGGGGATCGGCAGGGGTTCTGGAAGAATCTCAAAACTGAGAGGGAAGACAAGGAGAGCTTTTAATCGGATAGCGGTGGGAACGATTAGTAGTATGACTCTTCGCTGGCTGTTGAACGAAGGGGCGGAGCACGTATGGGAATGTCCTGAGTGCAGTGATGTTGTTTCTTAACTCAACTCAACTCAACTCATCTGTGTTTATAGAATGTATGTGTTATATAGAGGATGTATTGGCTGCATAGCTCAATCTGTCTGTTTCCGTTATCATTTCTTTCATTATGTTGGTCTCCAAAGGCTCCAAGATGATTTTCTATGCCTGCTCTGTTGTGTCCTAGTCTTGCAATGAAGTCGCCCATAATTATTATGTTGTCCGGCTTATCTATTTTATTTAGCACGTCATGGAAATCTTCGTAGAAGTCCTCGCATTCTTGCTCATTATTGTTTGTATTACATGGTGCATATATTTGTACATATTACAACACAATTTTCCTACCAACACTATGTTACCAATGCCAAACCTGGACAATGACAGAAAAAGAGAAAAGAAAAATCACAACAGAAATGAGATTCCTGAGAAGAATACTCAATATATAAAGAAGAGATAAGATCAGAAATTGAGAAATCAGGACTAAAGTGGGGGTTATAGCTGTACTAGATTTTATTAGAAGGCAGCAATTCAAATGGTTTGGCCATGCAAATAGGTTACCAACTAATAGTATACTACAACAAGCAATGATGTACAGACCAGAGGGTAGCAGAGGAAGAGACCGACCATGTAAACGATGGACGCAGGGAATAACAGAATCCACAGGAATATCGATACATGAAGCCCATAAGCGGGCACTCTCTCCCGCTGTTTATACTTCACCTCGACACCGCAAGGTACAAGAGAAACATGATGAGATGAGAGGGATGAGTTGTAGTTGTTTGTTCTTTTGTTCTCACTGTTATTATTATTTCTAATATATATATATTTTTTTCTAGTATTCCTCTTGCTAGCCTTGTTTAATGACTATTCCCATACCATGTCTTGCCCTTTCTTGCTGTTCCACTCCAGCGTAGACAAACGTGTAACTGTGTTGGATCTCCTTGCATCCTTACCCCTTTATTCTGGTGTCCGCTTTTCCCATCAGTCCAATTTTCCTCTCTTTCATTGTTTCTATAAGTTCTTCATCTTTACTATTAAAACCGCAGACGTTCATTGTGCCTATTTTGTGAATCGCTGATCTATCTCGTAGTCCATTAACATTGCCTGGTCTATATCCATTTGGGTTAGTCCGTTTATACTTCTTAGTTTTCCTACGAGCAGTGTGAAGATCCCCTGCCGGCTTGCTAGGCCAGTCACAGGTTTACGACAAAAATCTGACCATAGGGAGTCCATCCCCTTTGTCGAGCCATATCCCCGTTAGCCCATGACCTCGCGGTCATGGTTTCCCAGTCTACACCACGTGGAGGTGGGGTTGACTTGTGTAGTCTGTGGGTCATCGGCATGTTACTAATTTTAACTTTTCACCACTCCTGGGAGGGGCTAATGGACTCCCTATGGTCAGTGAACAACTGGGGTTAGAATTAATCTGTAGAAAGACACAGATTGTCGTCGTCGCTGGGAAGAACGAAGTACTACGGTGTGATATACAAGTGAATGGAAGTGTTCTTCAGATGGTGAGTGGGTGCAATTATCTCGGAACGGTAGTGACATCTGATGGGAGATGCCTTGAGGAGATTGGAGCAAGAGTCGCCGTGGCAGAGGTGGCCTTTGGCAGGATGGGAAACGTGCTGACCAATAGGGGGATGCCGGTTAAAACGAGAAAAAGAGTGTTAAGATGCTACATAGAGCCTGTACATTTATATGGATGTGGAGCTTGGGCAGTGAGCAGTCAGGCTGAAAGACATCTGATGGCTGTAGAAATGTGGTTTCTGAGGAGGATGCAAGGAATGCCATGGACGGCCAGAAAGACCAATGAACAAGTCCTTTAAAAAACAAATGAAGATCGTAAACTGATTGGAGACATTAGACGTAGATAGTCACAATTTTTTGGGCATGTTATGAGAAGAAATGATTTGGAGAACTTGGTGACAACTGGTAAGATCGAGGGGAACATACCAAGGGGAAGACCTAGAAGCAAGTACCTGGATGGCTTGGCCTTGTGGCATGGTCGAGACAGAAACACGGAGCTGATCCACGACTCTGGTGATCGGGTGAGATGGCAGAACATGACCGCCCACGCTTACCGGCATGGCACATGATGGATGGATGGGAGAGGCTAGCCGATCTTAACCCTGCTGGCTGCAGGGCCAGGTGCAGTCGACACCTTGTAGAACGAGTAAATTTGAGGTAATAACATGAAAGGTAGTGACGAAAAATAACAATACGGGATTCTATCGAGGCCCCGTAATTGGAATGAGTACACTTTATACCAGTGTTTCCCAACCATTTTTGTGCTATACCCCACCTAAGCCTTTCTAAAATGCTTAAGCCCCCCCCCCCCCCCCCCCCCCTCCAACATACGCATCATTTTTAATATTCAAAAATTGAAATGTTCATTAAAGAAACTTGATTTTTTAAAGAAGGGCTCACAGTTCCCAGAGGGGCCAGAACCCCCCCCCCCCCCCCCAAAAAAAAAAAAAAATTAAACGGTCCCTGTGCGCCGGTGTTTTGTTTGGTGAATTTTTTTTTCTTTTCGGTTTGGCGGTTACCCCAGACAAGCTGGTTCCCCCGCCTCCCCCTTTTTTGTGTGGACCCTTAGTCTCACTGTGAGCTATTGCCCACAGTGGTCCACCAGGCCCACATCTAAGGTGAAGATATGTGGTGGGTTGTTATTTGATCATCCCGGCCCCCGACTAGGCCAGGCGCACTACTGGGGGAAGAGCAGCAAATGCACCCGATCCTAGCCAAAAGTCCGATAGGTTTTAGGAAGAAATCACTAGGAAATTTTTGAGCAAACACAGTAAGTAAATTTTCAAAACATATAATGGAGAACTGAAATTCAAGTACAAAATAATGTTAATGAAAGATTTTTCTATATTATTTTAATTATTAGTAATTATTTAAATTTACTGAGATCCTTGCGCAAAGAGATTTTATGTCAGGTTCCGATTTAGTTAACTTCAGTCTCAAGTCTCCCCGTTTTGTTATATCCGGCCGATTTCTTCCATTTTCGAATCCCCCCCCCCTTTTAACAATAGAATTACCCCCCTGTGAGGCGTGGGCCCACGTTGGGAAACACTGCTTTAAGCCCTTTAACGAGGATCTGAAAAGCCAATGGTGCGAGGCTACCATCTGAGTGATTATGGCTGAACAACTCTAAGACATATTCCCGCCCGGATGTGCAAAAGGAATTGACGGAAGGGCCATTTTGCACAAGACTCTAAGCTACCATTTGTTTGTAAAGAGTCACTATATTACAGAGTTTCCGGCTTGGGTCAAGACGGCGGGACGTGTTTTCTTCTAACTTGACTAAAGACGGTTGATCGGCGGCTTGACAATCCGCCATCATAGAACTCCCAGCTGTTACAGAATCAGATTTCTGGCTCCAAATGTTTGACGCTTCGCACAAATGTAGAGAGCCACGACTTCTGCCCTATGCGCCAACTTATACACGAGAGGGAAGACAACAATAACATGAAATGACCATTTTCCCTCCTCTCTATCTTTTCGTTCCCATGAATCTATAAAACATTTCCAGAATCCATGTTGCAATGTCAGAGCGGCAGAGATATGAACAAATGGTCTACCGAGGATTGAACTTGCAACCATGCTGTTACTTAACTATTTTTATCCTAGTCATCGCAAAGTATGTGATCAGCTGTTTTCATTGTGTTTCACACCACGCATGGTGTCTCACTTTGTTAACGTCTGGTCTGAGCATAATACATACATTGGATAGACATTTTATCACGTAGTACTGCAGTACTGAAAATTACTGAACGAACACACACAGTATGTTTATACTCCCAATGGATATCTTCAAAAACATATAAGACAGTTAATTCCTCACACAAAATGTAAATAAACAAACATGTCATTTTAGGCTTTCTAAATGAAAGAAGGAGGATATCGGCGGTCTTCGCCCGTCAACACCAGCCATATTCTTGCATTATATCGCATTGCTTTCTTACACGACTCAACTACGTAATCGTTTCTGACATGACCATATGTTGTAGCACATTAATATCAGTGTTATTGCATGATCGTATGCAAATGTGTTTCTTTCTGTAGATATTTCAACATCAAACACAGAGATGGATCGATATATGCATAGCGTGTTATCTTTGTCTATATCGACGCAAGAACGTAAATGAACTTTGTTTCTACGACTAAAGGCGTATAGTGAATGTGGTGCTGGCCTCACGTTCTATCAACCAATCGGCACACACTGGAATATGTATTCATTATCACCACCTTCATTTTGCATAAAATCCAAATTTGAAGACAACTAGCACGGGCAAGATACAAACCCAACACACAGGAATGTAGCAACATTGTAAACTAGAGGTGTGCTTTAGTAAGAAAAAGTATAGCGCGGCAATACACGCCTTGAGGAGCACCGAGAATATGTTGTTATATCCATATGTGTCTACAGACCAGTCGAGCATATGTTGTTATATCCATATCTTTCTACAGACCAGTCGAGCACATGATGAGTGATGGGGTCAGTATCACACCGACCGCCTTTACTTTCCGAGCCATTTCCAGCATTTTCCTGTACCCATTCTAGGCTGGATCTATCTCACATTTTCTTGTACCCATTCTAAGCTGGGCCTATCTCACATTTTCTTGTACCCATTCTAGGCTGGGCCTATCTCACATTTTCTTGTACCCATTCTAGGCTGGATCTATCTCACATTTTCTTGTACCCATTCTAGGCTGGGTCTATCTCACATTTTCCTGTACCCATTCTAGGCTCACCCTATCTCACATGTACCTGTACCCATTCTAGGCTCGCCCTATCTCACATGTTCCTGTACCCATTATAGGCTGGGTCTATCTCACATTTTCTTGTACCCATTCTAGGCTGGGTCTATCTCACATTTTCTTGTACCCATTCTAGGCTGGATCTATCTCACATTTTCTTGTACCCATTCTAGGCTGGATCTATCTCACATTTTCTTGTACCCATTCTAGGCTGGTCCTATCTCACATTTTATTGTACCCATTCTAGGCTGGATCTATCTCACATTTTCTTGTACCCATTCTAGACTGGGCCTATCTCACTATTTCCTGTACCCATTCTAGGCTCGCCCTATCTCACATGTTCCTGCACTAATTCTAGGCTGGATCTATCACACATGTTCCTGTACCCATTCTAGGCTGGGTCTATCTCACATTTTCCTGTACCCATTCTAGACTGGGTCTATCTCACATTTTCCTGTACCCATTCTAGGCTGGATCTATCTCACATGTTCTTGTACCCATTCTAGGCTGGTCTATCTCACATTTTCTTGTACCCATTCTAAGCTAGGTCTATCTCACATTTTCTTGTACCCATTCTAGGCTGGGTCTATCTCACATTTTCTTGTACCCATTCTAGACTAGGCCTATCTGGAAGCCCATGTCAATTGCAAAAATAAATTTTCCCAGATGAGAATTGAACCCGTGCCAACCAGGCTGGCAGGCGAGCTAGGTATGCTTTGGTGAAGATAGTTGCCGAGAGAGTGAGAGATACGGGAGGGACATGATAAGACGACATCGACAAGTCTGTGGTCTGATTTACCTAATATTGATGACGGTGATATGCATGATGAAACTGATGATAGTGTTCGTTTTGCTGATGATGGTGATAACGATGGTGATGAAGATATATGGTGATGATTTATACTGTTTGCAGTCTGTTGGTTGATTATCCATACTGTCATATTCGCCTCGGTACAAATGAACGATGGTTACATTCAACATGTCATTTACATGAGAATATCTCTTCTATCTCTTCTACGTCGTCACATGCAGTCGTCACATGCAGTGTTCGTTAGGGATAATGTCTGGGACTCTTTATTACCATCATCGTGTGCCATGCCGACAAGTGTGGGTGGTTAAAATTCGCCACCTCAGACATACAGTGCAGTTTTAGAGCAAAGTCTATGTTGCTGTTCCCATTATGCTAGACAAACCAGGTATTCATCTTCTCGCTAATGCGCTTGCTCTTTTTCTATCTATTTAGCCCTTTGTCACAGGTTTTCAAGTTTATTGCTATTGATAACATGCCAAAGGAACGTTGCTGACTCCATCTAATTTCTCTAATCAATTTACGCCTTCAAAACAATGTCTCTTTGATGAATGCAATTAGAAACAGGTTCTGTTACAGCTGCCGGGGGAGATACGGTGATTTTGTATCCAATATTCTGATCTGCTGCACAGAACACTTGGTCAACCTGTGTTATGTCGGTCATGTTAATGGCGCGTCCTCTCGATAGGTTACTTAAATAAATACATTGAGTTTGGGGTCTGATGTTTCATTGGGGGTTGGTTTCTGTGGATGCCAGTGGCGTTTGATTAATCCACTTGGGTAGCCACTCAGATGTAACATTCACTCGAGAGTACCAATTGCACCTGTCAGTGTATCTTGGGTGCATATCTTCGCTGCCAGTTAAACAGTCAGTGCAAGACCACGTGTTTAATGGACATGTGCAAAGCTGTGGGACATTAAACATTAGCCCGTCCATATTTCTTCGTGTTACACTGATCTTTGAATTGCGTCATCTACGCAACGTCTAATTATGATATTTAGGTCCGGCTACGTAGTTCGTGCACTGAGCTAAGTTTCTCCAGATTCAGATTTGAGTTAGGAGGAGATGTTATGGGTTACACCCGTGTGCTGTGATGTTGATCCATAGACTAAACTAAAGGTCCGGCAAAGTGTCCTCGTGTTCATGTTCTGCACCTAATAAGAGGTTCTTGTGTGTCTTGTTGATATTGGTATGGAACCATGGCAACTGTTCATTATCTGTAATGATGAAGGCTAAATCGTCCACATAACGGTAACATATACACAATGTTTTGAAGTCTGAGGATTTGTTTTCTTCTACATGTACCAGGCGGACAGATTGACTGGAACTGCACGGCTGGGTTGGGTATTGGTGCACGATAAGGCAGATGTGGTCAGCGCCCATTGGGATCGTGCGTATAGTGTGGTAGAACAGATACAGCACTGATGCCTGGAGAGAATGATGCTGCAGGGAATGACCAGATAATCTGGCAGACACTCAGTTCTCCGAGGAGAGCCAGACGAACACATAATCAGATTACAACTAGTACCATCAATGTTTGGACTCTTCGCTGATTGGTGAAGATGAGAAGGAGCTTGTAAATGCAATTCCCAAGTGCTGCGATTTCGGTTCTTAATTCACAAACTAAATTACCACAAATGTATCCTCTAGAATGGCAGATTGAGGACTCCTAATGACCACTCTTTCAATGTGAAGGTATTATTTTTTTAAGGTAGATGCAATATAACTACTGTTGTTGTGTATCGGTAACATCAACGTGTTCGCATATTTGCAAAATAGTAAATAACATAGTTGGGCACTTTGAAAGACAGGGTATGGTGTTGTGATGGGTCAAAGTGTAGTATAATATATTCATTCTCATGTTTGTTATTCTACTTATTACATACGTTGACTTCTCGTTCAGAAAGTAGTGGAACACTAATATTGCCTAGAAAATCAACCTGGGGTTGATTACTACATAGTGTAAAACATGCAGCATACACACACACATACAAACACACACACACATCATTTACACACACACACAGACAAATAAATACACGCACGCAAACACCAAAAATAAACACATCTCATCTCATCATGTTCCTCTTGGACCTTGCGGTGTCGAGGTGAAGTATAAACATCGTTAAAGTGCCCGATTATAGGCTTCATGTATTGATATTCCCATGGACTCTGATATTCCCTCCGTCCAACGTTTACGTGGTCGGCCTCTTCCTCTGTTTCCATCTGGTCTGTACATCATTGCTTGTTGTGGTATGCTGTTGAATGGTAACCTACTTGCATGGCCATACCATTTGACTTGCTGCCTTCTAATAAAATCTAGTACTGCTATAACCCCCACTTTAGTCCTGATTTCTTCATTTATGATCTTATCTCTTCTTGATACGTTGAGTATTCTTCTCAGGAATCTCATTTCTGTTGTTGTGATTTTTATTATCTCTTTTTCTGTCATTGCCCAGGTTTGGCATTGGTAGCATAGAGTTGGTTGGAAAATTATGTTGTAAAGTGCTTTCTTAGTAGTTATTGATACATGTTTGTTCTTTAGTATTGGTGTCATGTGTCCAATGAGTTGGTTTGCCTTATTGCATCTATTTTTGATCTCGACTTCTGATTTACCATTTGATGATATTATACTTCCTAGGTACTTGCAACTCTTAACTTGTTTCAAGGGACGTTCGTTTCGGTGAATTTTTGTTGTTGTTTTTTTTTCTTAAGTTATAATCATTACCTCTATTTTACTGTGCTAATTTTCATGTTATGTTCCCTACACATTTCGTTTAGACTATTCATGTGGTCTTGTAATTCAGCTTATGATTTTGCTATCAGTGTTCTGGTCGTCCGCAAACATAAGTTCTTTAATGGTTAGATTTGTAGATGGTTCTTCTTCTGTGTTCTCGTCATGCGGTATTCTTGCGGTGTCTTTTTGGCTGGTTTCTTTACATATGTTGTCTATATATGTTATGAACAAGAGGGGGGACAAGACACAACCTTGTCGTACCCCAGATCTTATGGTGAAGCGTTCTGTGTGTCCTCCCGTTGCGCTCACTATACATTCACTGTTGTTGTATAAGCTTCTACATAGGTCTGTTAGATGTGTACTTGCTCCATATTGTTTAAGGATTTCTCACAGCTTGTTTCTATCTACTCTATCAAATGCCTTTTCTTGGTTGACAAAGGCTAAGTAGAGTGTTTCATTGAATTCGATTGTTTTGTTTTATAAGTTGTCTAACAGCAAAGATGGCATTTGTGCATCCTTTGTTTTCCCTAAATCCAAGTTGTGTTTCACTTAGCTGGGGCTCTATAGTTCTCCTGATCAGTCATCTTAGAACTGACGGCTACCTACTTTCTTCAACCCCACTGGATAAAATGAATGGTCATCATCATTCTTCATAGAAAAACATTTGGAACTGACATACTCATGGATATAATCTTACATTCATTGTATGTTAAATAGCGATTAATATAATAATTTCACAACACATCGTTGAATCAGGTGTTCACTATTTTATTCCTTTATTGGCATGCCAACCAACATTGTATATGGTTAGGAGGAGGCTGTCGTTCGCTACATGTCAGGCAGTTGGTTTTATTTCAGGTCCTAAGAAAAAAGAAATCAACATGGAATGTAATCAATGACAGATGCAATCATGTATACAGATGGAACTCGACATGAATGACTGCCTCTGACAATTTAAACATCATTCATACTGTGTGAGAGAGATATCATTGTGCCAATTATTATGAAACTGAAAAGATCAAAATCTTTGAAACGTTAATGGGCAGTTTCAGACAAAATATGACTGGTATGTTTAAATGTAGCCATTTTGATGTCAACACTATTCATGTATGTCCCACGCCTGCAGAAAGCAGAAACCATTGCATACATACATGTTTATAATTGTATGTAGTGAGCATCGAAGAAGTGCAAAGATAATAAATAAATACCATATTTGAAAGACGTTAGCGCGAATGTGGGACACCAACAAGATGGTTGCATTCAAATAACTATGGACCAGGACAGGACAATAACAGAGGTGTGTAGAGTGGGGTAAAGAGCGGGCAATGTTTATTGAACAACATCACCATCGTTATGCACCTGGCCAATCGGTTGAACAGTCCGTGTCTCTCCAAAGAACTTAGGTCTTGGTGTTCTGGATCAATTTTATGTAAGGCATTCCTCAATGACACCGGGTAGGGCCAGCGAGTATCCTTTCTCTCTGACTGTCTCTGCCTCTTCTGCGATCAAACTTTCCAGTTATCATAATGTTCTTATATTCATATCCTTTCATTATATAACCACATAACACTTTTTGTCTCCATCTTTTATTTGTGTTATTTCATTAGTCTCACATGTAAGTTCACTCTTTCTGGCATTCGGTGAAAGTTGTGTGTATGTTCATCTTCTGAAATGCAACTGTTTCTTGATCTACTCTGCTCTTAATCTCTGTAACGCATATTCCATGTAATGTTATGATTGTCCTCACATATACGAATTTATCGACTTAGTTAATCATGTTTTCTGTCATTGTAAAATTAGACTTTGTATAATATTTTAAAATTTGATATAAGCATTATTTCTGTTTTCTTTATATTCAAGACCTGCCAAGAAATATACACAGGACATGTCATGTTTCATTAAGCAAACCTATATAGAAGCCCTATTCATTTTTCAATAAAATACAGCTTCGCAAGAAATACACCACATATACGCTTAAATACTTAGCCAGCATAAGAATCCATAACATTATACAACAACAATTAAAGAAATAAGAGCAGTAAAGGAGCAGTTTTACTACGAATATGCTTATCGGAAAATCTTGGCTCAGCTGGTGTTTAAACCGATATAAACTCTGTCGCTGTTGCAGTTAATATAAATTGTTAATTTCCGGTAACCATTTTAAGGTGGCCGGTCTCTCTGGCCGAGGGGTTACAACATTTTCTCCGTAATCCCGTTTATCACGCAGTCTCGTAGCTGGCGAGAGCTGGGAGCAGTTCGACACCCGCTGGTGACTTGCGGGATAACTGAGCCGGCCGATCAGAAAGCAATGGCAAACTACTGAGCGTAACTTTGCCAAGAGATCAACAGACAGCTGAAAGATGCTGCTGTTGACAGCGATGTCATGTAAAGGATATGCGAATTTAAAAAACAATTTAAGGTGCGTCGAACCCTGATTCAGTGTCCCTAAAATAAATCCTCGCCACTAGGGGGATTTAAACATAGCATCCTCGGTTCATCAGACATTCGGCCTAGCATTAGCACATTTGCTACACAGCTCTATGCGAGCTCCTACAATACCCTTATCAAGTGATACATCTCCGTCACTAATTCTACTATGTGTGTTTTTAAACTCTTCTGTTCTAGGTAGGCACCAATTAATGAACTTTTGTAAATTACAAGCAATTGTTTCAGTCATGCTTCATTTTTCTGACCGATACATCTGCGTTGATCTTGCCTTTTGATTTCGTATTTTACTATCTTAATCTGTGCTCTCATCAAGTCCACCTCTCCCGATTTTCCCACACAATGCATAATTCCACCAAATGAAGTAAAGTGAAGGAGAGATTGTGTTAAAAGCCTCTCGATTGTTTCTATTCAACAAAATCCTGTAATCTGGTGGAAGTAAAATGTCCTTTCCTATAATGGTATACTATGGTTAAACAGGGTCCTAGACATAAGATATGATTGAAATCCAATAAAGTAGGGATTCAGTTCTTTGAACTTTTGATGAGAGTGTTCATACTCTAGGATGACAAGTTCTCTTCATTGGATGTGAAATAATGATACGGGAGATTTGATATTGATTTATCCGAGTACTTGATTCGAAACTAGTGATTGCTGAAGATAATGGAATTGGTCAGATCCCACTTGAATGTGTTTCCATAAGGAGTACCTCAGATATGACTCCAGCAAAACCAGACATTGTGCGACTGATCCAACGCTCTGATAAAAAGGCTGAGCTTTCCCATATTTATCTTAGACAAATCGTGTGCTTATTTCGTACTTGAATCATCCACCAACTCCATCTCCTCTCTATTAATACAAGCATAATTCAACTATTGTTATGTTGTTCCAACTGAATGTCATAGCAAAGTAGACAAGAATGAAAAGGGGACTAAAGATATAAGGATAAGAAAGAGGAAGAATAAGGCAGTACCTAAAGGTAAGATCTATTGTCCCGTGTCTCTCCTTTATACAGGAACAACTCTGCCTGTTGACAGGTACAACATTTATCTGCGTTGCCATTCTTCTTCTCCTTGCTGATATCGTGATCTGAATATGCTGGTGATCACACAAGAGACATAGACATCAGAGAAACGACAAGGCTTTAGAAGTCTGACAGGGAGATAGATGAGCAGGCATATTAATCAAGGCTATGACATAGACAGTTATTATAACAGGATGACAACTGTGATGGCATGATCATTACTGTCATATGCTCATTTTCCCAAATAAGGACAGTACAAGATTGTTATTTGCCTGTTACAGTGTAATTGCGATTCCCGTGTGCCTTTACTTATTTCTCAATCATTTCCTCATTTACTTTTCTGAACTGGGGTGTTATAGTCTATATTTCCCATAATGTTTGGCAGTTATATTGAGTTAAAATCATATAAATGACTATCTCACATTGGGGATAGTAGTTGTCATGTTCATGATGTAACATACATTAATATCTCAGGTGAACATTCACAAACAGAGAATTTACACCGATTCTCATTTATGTATAACAAACATATAATATATATAGAGATGAGAATGACAGAACACAAAGTCTTCTTTCTCACACCAAAATCCATTTTCTTCTTCCTTAGCCTGGACGAATATTGTGTCCTTCTTTTAGTTTTCAATCAGATTAGGCTGGGGACAAGGGTGTGAGTCCCTATTCTGGTCAGATAAACTTGACAATAGTTTCTTCACGAATGCAAATGGACTGTGCTCAGTATAACAGAGTAAATCTGTTCAAGGGGGTTTAGTTGGCATCGCGTGCAAAGGGAAAATAGATCTATTAGCTGATGCACGCATGAGCACCCGTAGTTAGGTATCTAGGGACGCTCACGCGTTGACGTAAGGGCAGGATTGAGATGAGTTACCATCTACTACTCAAGCCGACGACAAGACGTGAGACTCCATCCATGTATTATGCCACGTTTTTGATACGACTAAGTTCTTGTAATAAACTCAGATAGTTTCTACGTTAATACTTCGTGTCTTGTCGCTCTGTCACACTCAGTCAACGAGGCAAACACTGAACGAAATATAACCAAGCGTGATAATTTCAGCTGGAGCTGAGAGGAAGATCTGCAAGTAATGCAACTTAACTATCTCTTCCAACGCCACGTGCAAGCAAAAATAGAGCAGGAGAAATATACATTCTCTCACTCTCTCACTCTGTGTGTTATGGGAATTACTGTATATTAGGAGCAAGTCTGTTGTCGGCACACATGAAAACAGTGGTTGTCTTTCTAACTATGACTCTTAGCAAAATAAAGAGGTTAGCGGTTTGCATATTGAAAATGCATGAGATGCCCAGACAAGTTTATCTCCTACAGCATAAAGACTTAGTGCACGAAATGCTATTCTTGATGGTTTTAGGATCATAGACTGCTCCCCCGATGTGTCTCCACCTTGCCGTGGTGGGGGAGCTTGCGTGTCCCATCGACCCCATGTGCTTGCCGATGGATGAAAAACTACATATCGGACAGCATATGGGATAGGGACCAGACTAAGAGAGACACAACCTGCTGCTCTGCAGGTAGACTGAGGATAACAGTCTTTTCCACTTTTCACATTGGGCAGTGGGGAGCGTTTTGTGTGATATTCACTGGCACAGGAACGGAGCATAATGGGGACGACCCGTTGCTGTGAAGTTGGAACTGCAACTAACTAACTAACTAACTAACAGTCAAAATTAAACTCAGGCGCACGAAGCCACAATCTTGGTCCAGATACTTACACAAACGCCTCCACCGATAAATGGAGGTGAGATACTGGGCACGCTACATGCCCAGCTCAGATACTTGTCCGAAGGCTCTCAGCTGGGGGATATGAGGGATCCCCGGATGAGAGGGCCTGGCCGTTTCTCGCTCACTGCTGTACGGAGGTAAGGTGCTGAGCCGGCAGCACATGTAGCCTACCTCGTGAGCGAGTACTAAAAGGTGGAAAAACACCTCGGTCGCACGTTCCTATGAAAGTCTTTAACCGTACTCATGGAGTGAGTGTAGTCAAAGGTGGAAAATTGTCTCGATGACACGAAATGGAACGCCTGGCTTGCGAATCCATTACGTGGCAGACCAAAGGAAAAGCTTGCTGTGTGGAAGTCGAAATAAGAGTCTAACTTGTCTCGAACCTGAGGAAGGCTAACCTCATTAAAAATGCCCGCTGAAGCCGGAAGTGTCAGCCTACGGGCGGCAAAATAAAAATGGCACTACGCAACTACGTCCGAGTGAAATGTCTTTCGTGACCGGAAAAGCTCTAACTAGTCTTCCCTCGTGCTAGGAAAATCTACCTTGTTTCCGAATGCCGCTCTTGCTCGGAACAGCTCTGACTAGGTAGTTCTCCTTATGTCCCTCGTGCCTGGAACAGCTCTGAAGGGCACAGAGACAAGCACATGTCCGAACCGAAAACTCGCTGAGTGGATACCGTCTGCAGACTGGCCTGGTTTGTGCGGGAGCGACCCGTGGTGAAGGAATGCCCAATATATTGAAGTGAGGATTTAAAGCAGCCATGAGCAGGACGTGACGATTCCCTCGGTAAACCCAGGACCAGGGCGCTATGTGTCGGCCCTGCAAATAAGGAAGCAACCTTGGATGGCGGAAAATGCTATGGACTGTCCCTGCCTTCCTTTGAGGGATGACCGTTGTCTTCGACCGTTCCAACTTGGCCAGCTGGGTTGTAGATGGCACCACAAAAGTGAGAGTCTCCCAGGAATGCTACCTGGTCAAAAAAAAGCACGCTATCGTCGGATTGTTGGCCTACGGGTTTCGGCCCAAGGGCGCATAACAGACACACCGCAATCACATCTGAAAAAACACTCCGGATGAACGAAAAGAAGAAGAAGAAGGATCATAGACTGGATTGAATAATTCAATAGAAATGAACGAAGCATTTGCAAATGGCGACAGGGCTTGAGCAGAAGCTAGCGGCTGTCTTCAAAATGGAAGAGAGTATTTCTTGGTGTAGGGACGTTACAAAACATATAAAACCACGGACAGCATGTTTTACCTTGGCCATTCTCATCTGAATACAAATATATTTGATCCTGAGGCACCATCTTACCAGAATTGTCCAGAGGGGCTCAGTAAATAATAATCCATATTGAACAGATCTTGTCCCTAGGAAAATCCTTGTACTGAGTGCACGGCAAGAAGACTTGGGGAATGTCACAATGCATTGCGAGATGCCTACAGACTCCAATTTCCCAATCAACTCTCAGATCAGGAACGCGGCATTTGGTGTCAGACTTAGTTGACACGTCTATTATTATACATGACGATTGTATATCTTATGATGCTAAATGGTACAGGGTAGTGCATGATAATCCGTTGTTGTGTTTCAGCCGCAAATTGATGGGAATGATATAGATTATGTCACATAGCCCTCTCCAGACAGATCTCTGGGGAGAACTGCGTATCAATCACCCACAGTTGACAGGCTCCCTATTGGTGATCCCAATTGTTAGTTCCCCACTTCATCTGAAGTTGATGATTCATCGGGAATAGGATGTCGACTCAAAACATCTGCTCTTACGTTCATTTTCCCGGGAACGTATTCGATTTGCAACAGCAGCGAACATCGCATGAGTCTAGCATTCAGATTCCATGATGCTGCCAGAAACATTAAGGGTTGGTGATAACACTGCACCGTGAAATGTTTCCCGTACACGTAAGCCTGAACTTTCTCCACTGCCCGAATCAATGCAAGGTATTCACGCTCGATTACTGAATATTTTCGCTCAGCAGCATTCAATTTCTTGCTTGCATAGGCTACAGGGAATAGCTCTAAGTGATCATCTCCTTTCCTCTCGAGCAAATGGCCTCTGCGCCCACTCCAATATTACCTCGCGTCTGTGCGAAGCACGAACGGTTGATCGAGGTCGGGTAGATGAAGGATTGGTTTGGCAGTTAAAGCCTGCTTGAGAGCTGTGAAGGCTTTCTCACATCACTGACCAAATGACTTTCTCTGGATTTCCCTTTTTGGTAAGATCCGTTAAAGGTGATGGCAGAGTATTCAAGTCTCTGATGTATTGTTGATAGAATCTACACAAGGATACGAATGACCTAACGTCTTTCTTAATCCTTGGACGAGGTGCTCTTTGAAGTTTCTCCACATCCCCTTCATGAGGTGTTATGAAGCCTTGAGACACCTGATGGCCTAGGAAATCCGGTTGTTAGAATCCTATCTGACACTTCTTGGGTCCTCCGTAAAACATGTTTCCTTAAGTCGCTTGAACAAGAGATGCAATGTCTTGAATTCTCCTCAAATGTCTCGGTAGCAACTAAAATATCATCCATGAAATGGCTGATGGCCGGATGATGTAGTGGGTCAAGTAATTTCCTCATCATGCGTGTAAAAACACTGGGAGCATTACTCAATCCAAAAGGAAGAACGTTGAACTCGTAGTGTCCTCCGGGAGTGCTAAAAGCTAACCACTGTAGAACTTCCGGTTTAACATGAATCTGATAATATCCCTTGCTGAGATCAATCCTAGTGAAATATCGGCTGTGTTGAGCCTTGTGAAGAGCTTGTTTTGGTCAGCTTGAGGTTCTGCCTGAAATTCAGTAATAGCGTTGAGCTGTCGATAATCGATGCAAAATCTGTGTTTTCCACTAGGTTTTCTCAACAACACCACACTTGCACTATATGGGGACTCAAACAGTGAGATGATTCCTGAAGAGAGCATTTGCTGAATTTCTTCCTTTAAAGTATTTTGCTTGGCATAAGGAACTGGGTATGTTTTGATATGCACAGGAGAAGAATCTTTCAGTTTCATGTCAAATTCCTTTAAATCAGTATGCCCTGGCTTGTCAGTGAGTACATCTGAATACATAGCCAAAAGATCTCGGAACTGCTTTTGCTGATCTGGAGATAATTTGTGGTTGATATCCACATACTGAAATGTTTCTTTGACTTGCAGTGGACATTCCATTGCCATTTTAGTTCCTTGATCTACTTCAGTAGCTACAGACATTGTCATCAGATGTGCAGTTTCGGAGGTTATCGGCCTTTCATTGTATTTCCTGAAAAGTTTTATGTGAAAAACTTTCAACTAACCCTTGACAGACATCTTATAGATAGTACGATAAATCTTCTGTCACTACAACTGGTCTCTTCCATCCGATGTGCAACTTGTTCTGACTTGTTGGAAGTAGTAACAATACTTTCTCACACACTTCTAGCTCTCTATCTTTTGCTTTTCTGTTGACATAGCGAGCACATCTCGGCCTGGCTTGACATAGATTATCATTCGCCTGTCTCCAACCATGTTGTAGAAGTTTCTTCAACTCAGCAAAATATACGGAGGCAGTAACGACTGTATCATCTGCAAGATCATCAGTCCGTGTTCGTAGTAACGCCATTAATGGTCCCTTAATTGGGCGCCCAAGCAACAAAGTTGCTGGTGCAATCCAAGTTGAGTGATGGGGAACTTCCCCATAAGCAAAAGGTGCTGCCGGGAGGGGCCCGTTCCACCTTTCAACACTCCCATTCGATTGTGGAAAATAGTGAAATGAATAGAAATGGCAAAATTGGAATATTCTAAAGACTTCTTCCATGAGTTTACCATGAAACTGTGATCCATTATAGGTAAGGTTCCTAGGTGGAAATCAAAGCCAAGTAAAAATCTCAAGTAATTCCTCTGCGGCATACTTCAAATCACTTGAAGGAAGTGGACACTTTCTGCCCAGATGGAACATGTGTCTACCAGTGTTAAAATTATTTAAATCCGCCTCCTCGTTCTAGGATGGGGTCCGATAATGTCTACCGATACCTTTTCGAATGTGAGCCAGTGATTGGCATTTCTCCAAGTGTCACAGGTGGGGCCCAATGTTTTAGAGAGAATCTTTGGCATTCCAGGCATGCTTTAACAAAAAGTATTATGTCCTCAATCATCCCTGGCCAAAAGTAGTGCAAGGCATTTCGTTGCCTAGTAGCATTAATGCCCATTTGCCCACTGAAAGGCAAAATGTGGCCCATTTCTAAGTTCTGAGCTCTAAATGAAGTCGGGACGACGAGTTGTGAATGCTCTTGTCCGTCTTTCCCTGCATTTCAATAGAGAAGTCCACTCTTCATATACATATCGCCTGTAAGCAGAGGTAAATGTGCTTTAGGCAGTTTATTGAAGCATGGCAAAAAGGTGCTATCAGCAGCCTGTGCTTTCTTCAAATCCTCAGAGCGCGGAAAATCTGTGATAGTCGACGTAAGAGCCTTTTTCGCTTAATATCTAGTCGTCATAGCAGAGGCTATCACAGGCTGTATAGGAACTTCAAGGAAAACATAACGACATCCCAGCATAACAGGAAAAAATGGGGCCTTCCATGACCACCGATTTGATCGTTCCAGTAACATAACGTTATATTACTTTAGCCACGGGGTGTGACATTAAAATATAACTTTTCAAATGTCCCTGTATTTGCACCATCTCCTCTGTCACCTATTCGGTGTGAACTATGGATGAGGATGTTGACAAAACACAATAGTATTGCAGACCTGTATCGTAGAGACACATGGTGGGGGATTCATTAAGTTGGATGGATTCCACTACAGGAATCTTGGAATGGGTGTCTTCATGAGTTGTCCGGCTGGACGTTTCACCAGTGCTCACCATTTGTTTCCACCGGCTATTCAGACATGCAACAGTATGAGGAGGGAGTTTTTTCACGCAATTCCGGGTATGGTGCCCCACCATATTACAAGAAGTGAAGTAGGCTTTACCCTACTTCTTGGCAGTCTGAATAAAAGTTTGATTGGTGTTCGTGGATTTCTTATCCTTCTTACTGAAGTTGGTGTTATCTGATTCCTTAGATTTTTGAGATTTTTCCAGTGTGGGAGCAGTGGTAGTCCGGCTCTTACTTCCCACCTCCTTCTGAGATTTCTCCCATTGATTGATTGATCGATTGATTGATTGATTGGTCTAGGAACCATCATCACAGCATTCGGGACATTCCCATTGGCGCTGCGTCCCCATCCTCAGCAGTCAGCGAAGAGTTCTAACACCAATAATACCAGTAGCAAGCTGATTATATGTCCTTCTCGCCTTTCCTCTGAGCATCGAGCATCGGCAAGATCCACTCGTCACTCCTCGCTGCCTCATTCTTGCAACACCATGATGATCCATTTGCTCCTCCGAGGTGTACACCTGCTCCCACACGCCCGAAACCACGTCTGCCTTGTCATGTATCAATAGTCCAACAAGCTTTGCAGAGCCAGCCAATCAGTACGGCCTGTTCATTCCCCAACACACCGGCGTGCTCCGGAGAAAAGATCCAGGCTATAGTTGCCACCCGTGACCTCCAAAGCGAAGCAATCCACTCTGCACGAAGCATGCCTGTCCTCACCTTCCTTGGCATGCTATCTGAGTCAGTTACAGTCACGATATGTGTGTGTATCGTATTCTCGATCCAGCGGAAAGCTGCTGTGACCGCCTCCACCTTCATTCTTAAGCTAGATGTTGTGGTATCATATGTCATGGTCTCCTGCACCAAACGTCGGCCATTAGCTTTTGCTATGTACACCTAGGCATTTCTCCTACCTCTCGACACAGAACCATCTGTATAGATAATCACATCACCCGAGCGAGCATCATCCTGAATCAGTTGCTACATTTCCACTACCGTGGCCCCTGCTGGCCACTCCCTGCACTCCCTGCTCAATATGATTATGACTCTGCACAAGTCGGACTGTTGCGCTGGCACTCTGACCCACTCCTCTCCTCGTCTAATGTTCTCGAAAATGCACACATGTCTGATCGTATCGTCCGCCTAAGCCATCCATGATTTCCCACTTATCAGTCGCTGACCCTTAACTGCATCCAGTGCTTTATGCAAAGGATGATCTGTGTCTGCAGCTACTCTGAGTTATACCTTCGCCTGCATCACCTTGAGTCTACCTGCAACAGTCGGCAAACCTCTACTGGGGTGTTTCCGGTGCATCCCAGAAAGACCCGCATAGCTTCACCAGATGACTCTTTGAGATAGTGAACAGTCCTAGTCCATAATCAATTACTGAGAGGATCAAGTGCTGGTATAGTGTGAAAAGCATTCTTTGCTCTGTGTCCACTGCAGCCATAGTTTTACGTGCATTGGGACCGTTTTGAGATCTTGTCATAACCGTCTCCACATGGTCCTTGAAAGACAGGCTCCTGTCAAATGTTATTCCCAAATACTTCAGTTTGTTCTCTCTGTTGACGTTTCTACCATCTATTGTGAGGTTGGGACATCAGCACTCACAATCCTGTTGTCCAGAGGGCACCATAAAACAGCCGTCTTTTCCGGGTGTAGAACACAGGGCGGCTGCTAACCAGTTCACCGACCAGGGATTGACCCTCTTCTCCATCAGTGCGGTCATCAAAATATCATGTCTAACCCTGTTGTATGCATCATTGAAGTCAATCGCTGACTCCATCATTTACTGTCTACTCTGGAATCCCTCATAAACGTCATAGGCAAAAGTGGCTGCATTTGACCAGGTATTTTGTCCTGGCCTATAGCTCCCCAGACCTCTTGGAAAAAGCTTCCCCCTTTCCAGCGACAGCGACTATCTTCTCTAAAACCTTCCCAGATGTATTTTGAAGGTTGATGATCCTAAAGCCGCAAAGCTTTGAATGATCCTCGAATGGTTTTGGGAGAGGGATGAGATAGTTGTGCACCCAGTCCTGCAGTACTGATACTGTCCTGATGCTCTGGTTAAAGCAGTCGGTCATCTCCTCCAGGTCTGCATCACTCAAACCCTTCATGAGGCCATACCTGACCCCATCGGGCCCTGGTGCCGTGTCTTTTGCCTTTTAAAAAATATGTTTACCATCTTCAACCCGTATGATGTCTTCATAATACATATTCTTCATGGAGCCAGATAACTCCTCTCTAACTGCATCCCTGGTGTCCGCATCATTACGAGTGGTCTGCTCTAAAAATCTCTAGAGAAACGCCTCCTCTTTCTCTTTGTCTGTTGTCACGCGCACACCATCATCTCTATAAATTGTTCCCACTGTCAGAGGCCGGTCTTTTCTTTGTATTTGATTGTGCAGCTTCCAGAATTTTCGCAGTATTTTATCACCTACAATCTCCTTCATGAAACATGCCCATTTAGCGTTTTTGGCTTCTGCAGCATCGCGCATGAAAACATCCACCTTATCTTGCTTGACATTTTCCGCCGTGCCCACTTCCTCTCGTAAGCCTCGGGTTGTCTGGCGCACTTTCCTTAGCTGCTTCACTGCAGCTCTCTTTTCTTTCCAAGCATTGTCTACTTCTGGAGTCTACCATGGGGGCCTCAAAAAAAACGAGTTTTAACAGTCCTGTTGCATGCCTACTGTCTGAGGCATCCAAGAAAGCTTTCGGTCCACTCATACCGGAAGGTCTTGTGCACTCTCCCAGCATTAACGTTCCTGGATTTAAAGATCAGGACTGAACACGGCATGTGATCACTCCCATGGTCATTCAATAAGTCGACGTTACATCACTGAACGATGACCGGGAGACAAGTGCCAATTCAATAGCTGTGTCTGTATGACCAGGTCTCATTGCCATTCTAGTCGGCCTCCCATCATTTATGCCACATCGGAGTCCACCATGGCATCCGCAAGGGCAATTCCCTGTCGGTGTTCTCCACTACTGTCCCATTCTCTGTTCCTCGCATTGAAGTCTCCACATGTGAGTAGCCCATCACCTGGTACTTCCTGCAATTCCTTAAACCAGTCCCAGTCTGACATAACAGTGCACTATGGCATACACGTTTATGATGTTCCAACTTAACTAATCTCAATTTGTATACCCTGGACATCTCTTGCACTGTGATTCCACTGGCTCAATTCAACACATGCTTCACTCCTTCCTTCACCAGCAGTCTTTGCCCATGTCTCTTCTGGCCAGTAGGGTTTATATAACTGGCGTACCCAGGACAACGATGTTTGTCTGTATTTAGCTCATGGAACACACACACACACACACACACACATATATATATATATATATATATATATATATATATATATATATATATATATATATATATATATATATATATATATACTCTCCAATACAGGACCTCTCTGCCTGGCATTACGACAGTTCCAGTATCCCACTCTTACATGGTTGAAACCTAGTCTTTCCACTTTTCGTCTTGTTCTCCAGGCTCCTGCCCTCCTATTTTTATGCCTTCTTCTCGCACCATTTCCTCGTCTTCTCCTCCTCACTCTTTCTTCGCTAACCTCTGAAAGATGTGTCAAGCGCAGAGCACGTTCTCCGTAGCGCCGGCGAGATACGCGTGTTTAATTACTTCCATAAGCACAGTTTGGATATTGCAGCAAATAACAGGTCACCTTATTATTGCCTGCTTTCTAGGGAAGAGGCAGTGGATGTCCTGCAGGAGGCTCTAAGCCTGGTGCCATCCCGCACGCCTGCCATACGTCCAGTGTTCACGACCAGCTTACTCATGGCCATCGAGTTCCTCGGCACGCTTGTTCACCTGAAACTTGGGGTTTTATATTCGGAGTTTTCCGTCTCCTAGATTGGCCGCTGTAATTGCTAACGGGCCCAATTAAACCGGTGCCAAGAGGTTCCAGCGCCTCATTCCTGGCGAACCAGTAGATACATGTATACGGGGAACAAAACCAATGTCATACAATGTCTATCAAATAGTACATAATACATAGTTAAAGTCACTACACAACAGAAATATAACTCTCCAGGTAGATAGCTGAGCACCAAACAAAGCAGTGGCATTCAATTGTCATACAATATCTATAAACTAGTATATAATACATAGTTAAAGTCAATACACAACGGAGATCTCTCCCATCTCTCTGCCAAGACAATAATCTGATCTAGTTTTTCCGCCCCATGCTGTGTAAGGAACGTCCTCTTATCCGATGACATTTTCTCCCTTAACTGGTCGATTATGATCATCTCCCTGAGTCCTTCGTATGTTTCATCAAACTTTCCTACATCTGCCCATTTGTGCAAATAGAATTTTCATCTTTCAAATAATTGGGCGAAACTCTCCCCGGGTTCTTTCTTGGCCGTCTTGAATTTACACTTACAGCTATCAGAGTCCACCTTTAATCTGTTCAGTAGTGCCTGTTTGAGTGTACCGTAGACCTGCTGTTCCTCACTAGTAAGCATGGAGAAAACGTCGTGGGCGGTATTTTTCAAACCTTGTAAGATCTTAACACCCCATCTTGCTTCATCGAGACCCCTTGTGACACACATTTGTTGAAAACGAGAAAGGCAAAATTCAATATTTTCCTTGTGTTCATCAAATGGCTCCAGTGGAAATGTTATGGCCCCAGAGCGATGACACATTTCCTCTCTATGTACTTCTGTAGCTGGTCCATCTAGGGATGTGGAGGGGGTGGGAAGGAACCCACTCTCCTGTCTTCTAATCTCCAGCTCAATTTCCATGCGCTTTATTACTAACGTATGTTCTCTCTCTCCCTCTCTCTCTCTCTCTCTCTCTCTCTCTCTCTCTCTCTCTCTCTCGCTTGTCCATCTCAGCCTTCGCCCTCTAAGCAAACTCAGCCTGCAGCTTATTATCGTCCAGAGCCGCGTTGGTAACTTACCGGATAAATGAGCCGGCCGCTCAGAAAGCAATGACAAATTACTTGCCAAGAAATCAACGACAGCGGTAAAATGCTGGTGTTGATAGCGATGTCCTGTACAGATATGCGAAAGAAAATATGCCTGGGAAGACAGGAAGAGGAACGCCAAAGTGAAGATGGTTGCAGGATGTGGCGGGTGATCTGCAGATGGGTGTATCGGAAGCGGGACGTCTTGCTTATGATCTACAGCAGTGGTTCTCAACCGGTGGGGAGGGGGGATTTTAGGGTTTCCGGGGGGAAATTAAGATTATTTCTAGTTTGCGTTAATACAGGAACCGATTACTTGATATTGTTTTTCCTTCATACTTTACGGTTCTGTACGTATCACCCTTCTGAAATTCAATTTATAACGTAAGTAGATCCGCAAATCACGTTTTATGTAGATGTCTAGACTTGTTTTAGTATGTGCGATTAAATTTAGCTTCAATTATTACGTATTCTGTGTAGCGGCAGGTGGAAATTTTTAGGGGGGAAATACGAAAGGGGGAGGGGAATGACGTTCTAAAAATATGGTGAGGGGGGATGACGTCCTAAAAATATGTTGAAGAGGGACACGGGCCAAAAAAGTTTGAGAACCACTGATATAGAGTTTTTCCGGAAGGTTGTTATGGGAGCGAGGTTCTGCAAAGGTCTTGCTACTGAATGAAAGATTGAATGAATGAATGAATGAATGAATGAATGAATGAATGAATGGATGGATGGATGGATGGATGGATGGATGAATGAATAAATGTTGATGATACAGTATTGACCGCAGACAATGAGCAGGATCTGCAACGTTAAGTAGATACAGTTGTTGGACGCAGTGTGCAACTAGGGTTGTAATTGTAAGAAGAAACAGATTATGGTCGTCACAAGGAAGAACAAAATACCACAATGGTATATACATGTAAATGGGAATATTCTTAAACAAGTGAATTGGTACACATGGCCCCGAACTTTCATAACATATGGTGGGAAATTAGAACTAGAATCACCATGGTGAAGGTAGCCTTTTGCAATATGGAAAACATACTGAAAAATAGAATTGAGTTGAGTTAAGAACCGACATCACTGCAATCACGACCTTAACTGACAAATAAAAAGATGTCATCTGCAGCGAGGAAAAGAGTGTTAGAACCAATACTTGTGTATGCATGTGAAGCGTGGGCTATGAGCAGAGAAGCTGAAAAACATCTGATGGCTGTATGTATGTGATTTCTGAGGAAAATACAAATAATACCAAGGAAAGACAGAAAAAAACCAATGACCAAATCCTACAAGAAAATTAAATGAAAAACGTAAAGTTATTAGAGAAATTAGACGTAGACAGTCACATTTTATTTTGGACACGTTATGAGAAGAAATAAATAGGAGAACTTGGTGACAACTGGCACGAGTGAGGGGAAAAGAATAATTTGAAGGCAGATAAGTAAATACCTAGATTGCTTGGCCATGTCGTATGGACGAGACAAGAACACAGAGCTCATCCACGACTCTGGTGATCGTGTGAGATGGCGAAACCTGACCGCCCACGCTTATCGGCATGGCACATGATGATGGTTTTGATTTGTTTGGATAAGTAAATGATCTAAACTTCTAGTTTTCTTTCATTCATTTATGACATCGGGTGACCAGGGCCACAGACAACAATACTGTGTTGCGTGAAACAATTTGACTCAGTCTGAAGCAACAGGACGAACTGAACAAGTTTACGTCGACGGCATGCAAGGGTACATGATATTGAAAGATAGCATCGTTCACAGCAGGTATCTGACGAGGAGTTCCTCTCATTATTACCATCACGTGTGCTGTGTCTTGTTATTGGCGTTCTTGTCTCTCCACATATCTCTGTCTTCAGTGTTCCGAATCAACTATGTTCACGCAGTCCATCTGGCATCACTTCTCTTTGTCTGTCTCTTTTCCTATTGATCTATCCAGCTTCCCGATGTTTTCCAATGCTCCTCTTCACATAACATGACCAATGCAAGCTGTTTGTCTCTTTCTAATTGTTAAAAAATGATGGCCTAGTGTCATCAGCCTCTTTCAGGTAATTGTAGATAGTTATTATGTTACATACAATCCAAGGAATTCACAACATTCGTCTCAGGAAAGACATCTCAGTTGCTTCTTAAGTTCTTCATAATTTTCTCATTTATGTTTCAAGTTTCACTGTCAACAGTTTGTATATAGCATTTCAACACTCTCTTTCTTGCATTTGTGAGGTGTTACATTTTTAGACGAGGAGATACCTAATGGGATCCCTATTGGTGAGGGGCTATCATCCTCATATACCCTCGTTAGAACCTTTTACTGGCTCGTTTCCCCCACGTGAAGTTCGCTAATATAAAGCAAGTTCCTTTCACGAAAAAAATAATGAAAATAAAGTTAATAATTTTAGGTTCCTATGGAAGGCGTGGGGATCAAGGAAATTTACTAATGACCCCAGGGAAGGAAGTACCCTTTGCACTCTAGTTAAAGTTGGGTCAGTATGTAGATCTCCCCCTCACAAATAATCCCCACAGTCTCTCAGTAGATCATGTATGCCAAGACTTCTATTGATTGACAGGACATACATGAACATTACTGGACATCCCATGTATGCACACAACAATGTTAGCACATAACATGGTGTACTGTGTATACATAACAACCAGATTTGTCACGTAACAAGGTATACATTACATATATGACAAACATTAGGTCATCAAACAAGGTGTAAACCAAGAATTACCTAAGTTTTTTTTTTTTTTAATATTTATTAAAGTTAATACAACAACAAGAAATAATGCATGAAACATAGCAGGTAGTATTCCCAATCACTCCAAC
Organism: Cepaea hortensis; assembly: GCA_963921405.1. Lineage (NCBI taxonomy): Eukaryota > Metazoa > Mollusca > Gastropoda > Stylommatophora > Helicidae > Cepaea > Cepaea hortensis. The sequence continues at coordinate 76,740,461 of OY992894.1, read as the reverse complement.
CATCCCACAACATGATCAATCACAATCAGTGACCAATTTAACAAAATCCTGATGGCACACACATAAATAGATAGAATATCATCTTCTACTATGAGTAGCTGTGGAGGAAAATATTTGTCATTTTGAACTGTTCATGATGATGATTAGTTTCTGGAAGTGTTTTCAGGTTGAGGAATATTTAGATGGAAGGAACTCCGATAAGGTAGTTTTCCAGTGTTACTGCTTCTGTCCAGAATTTATAGGTATATATATATATATATGTGGGGGCATAGGCGATTAGGTATCAATTTCTGCTGGAGGTTTATAGTAGACAGGAAGTTCCCCAGGGATCATAACAAATTGATATATTCTCCCTGATGCCAAACGGGCTTTTACAAAAGGTAAGAGTATACCGTCATTTAGGCTAAGAGCTGGCATCTGCACGGACAGAATTCACCTTCACCAGAATGTGTAGAAGCATCAGCTCTTCTCGACCAGCCAACTCATACCCTTCTTTCTGTAATAATGCAAACAAACCGACCTGTCTAAGTATCTCACACAGTCAATATTCACAAACATTATCTATAAACATACATGGAATGAAAGAAAGAAAAAAAAACAAGGGGGTGGTATTGGGAGAAGGCGGGGAGGTTGGTCCACCCACAGGTGATATCCCCACTCTCCTCTCCTTGAATGTAAGGTATTAAAACATATGTTGGAGTAAGATCAGTATTTATTGATAATACAGCATTTGTTCTCCAGTAATGTTTTAGTTTCCTAATGAGATAAACTCAGAATGATACAATGATATCAAGATAAGGAAAAATCATCCAGATGAGATCAGGTCCAGCCGAGAATAAGGAATGGTCAGATTAAGACAAGTGGAACAAAGCATGTTATGACAGATATCTGTTAGAACACTGCCTGTTGGAATTCTGCTTATTAAGATTGAATGCAGTTGGTGACATTTGCAGGTTAAAGCAAAGCATGATGAAATGTATGAAAATTAAGACAAGACATGATGCATGGTCTTTTCTACAATCTTTCAGCAACATCCTATTTCTTTCATATAAAATCTGGCCTTCATTTCTCAGTAGCTAGACATGACTCTCAATTGTCCCTCCAATCTTTTATCACAATCATTATTATATTTATTTCAAATGCCTGTATGACAGGGGAGGTTAATTCACCAACTCCTTCATCAGGAAAAGTAACAGTTATAAACTAACATTACATATAAAATTCTCATAATGAAAATACAGATTATCTTTCATGAACAATGCACAAGCCATAAAATAGATATGCATCTAATATATTCAGTACTTCAAATACAATGACATGTCTCTCCCCTCTATTATCTCCTGGGCAAAAGAGGCTACAGGTGATGGTATTTAACCCATCCCTTGTGGTAAGTTAGTATCGTGCACACCTGTCAGTTAAAATATGCTGTATGGCCCTTTATCTGAACGCATTTTGGCAGGTACTGAACATAACATTAAAATTCAAGACTCTGCCATGTACACATACAAACAACACAGAAATTCTCTATCTTATTTATACATTAAAAGACACAAAGACAATGTCATCACCTCGCCGCTAGACATTTAACGTTCACGCCATTGTTCCGCTGCTGCAGCTGCTAATAAGTGTAAAATATGTATCATCCGGTGGATATGTAAAGACTTTTGTGTGTGTACTTTTTTATATTGATATACATATGTTTAAAATCATCATATAGCATTGATGATTTGCAAACTGTTGAGTGTTATGACAATAAAATCGCTTATGATTTGTAAACTGTTGAATGAGTGTTATGATAATAAAAAGGCTATATTTGTTACTTTATGTTATTGCTTTTGTAAGTTGTTGACTGTCACATGTTTCCCCTGTTGGATTTTCATTAAATACTATTTGTAAAAAGATTGAAAAGTTTTAATGTGTTTTGTAAATGAATGCGCTGAAAATAGACACTGTGATATCACTATCATTGTCATCATTTCATTCATTGGCACCTTTCCGTCTTGACAGACGATAGTTTGGTACATTGTGCTTCAAAAAGGCTTAATAGCTACGATCCATGGCGGTGACGAGTGTGGCTGGTAAGGCCAATTCTTGCTGCAAATGTTTGCCCATAGTAGGTGCATGTGAAAACATGGTCACTTCCACCATTTTGCACCATCTTACGTCTCTCACGCTCTATGTGTGCTTTATCTGCAATAGTTTTCTCCTTTGTCTTTATTCCATTTCTGATAGTTGACCTCCATGCAACACGTTCAGCGCCGACTTGCTCCCAGTGTGCATTATCAATGCCTGTATCAATCATGTCCCGCTTACACACATCTTTGTATCGGAGTAGAGGCCGACCCTGAGATCTCTTACCTATCTGTAATTCACCAAAAAAGATGCCCTTTGGTATTCTACCATCATCCATCCTCCTAACGTGTCCTATCCATCTAAGTCTACGAAGACTGAGAATGGAATACACCGTCACACAACCTGATCTTTCCAATACTTCAGTATTTGTGATTTTGTCTTGCCACTTAATACCAAGTATTCTTCGCAGACACCGCATATGAAAGCTGTTTAAACGTTTCTCTTGGCGTGAGTAAGTTGTCCAGGTTTCACTGCCATAAAGAAGAGTACTAAGAACACAGGCTTGGTAGACGAGGACTTTTGTTTTGGCAGTAAGCTTCCTGTTCTCCCAGACTCTTTTTGCTAACATGTTCATTGTTGTTGCTGCCTTGCCAATCCTGATGTTGATTTCCTGATCGAGGGATAATTTGCTATTTACCTCTGATCCTAGATATGTAAAATGGTCTACTATCTCCAGTTCGGCGTCGTCAATAAAGATTGATGGTACACCATGTGCACCTTGTGACATAATCTGTGTCTTCTTTTTGTCAATTGTTAAACCAAATTCAGAACAAGCATTGGAGAATGCAGATAGTAGATGTTGTAATTCTTCCTCAGAGTGGGTCGTAATCGCAGCATCATCCGCAAAAAGCAACTCTCTGATTAGTACCCTGCTAATTGTGGTCTTGGCCTTCAATCTCTGAGCATTATAGAGGCCACCATCTGAGCGTTAGTGAATGTATATACCGTCATCCTGATCACGAAAGGCATATTTCAGTAGAAGTGAAAAGTATATCCAAAAGAGGGTGGGGGATAGTACACAACCTTGCTTAGCTCCACTCTTGATTTCAAACTCTTCTGAAGTTGAGCCATCAAACTTGATTATACCTTTCATGCCTGTGTGGAACGATTCCACAATGGACAGAAGAGTTGGTGGGCAGCCAATCTTCTTTAGTGCTTTGATCAGACCCTCACGACTGACCAAATCGAATGCCTTTGTGAGGTCAATGAAGGCAATAAACAGTGGCTGATTTTGTTCCCGGCATTTTTCTTGCATCTGTCGCAATGAGAATATCATATCAATGGTTGACCGGTTCTGACGGAAACCGCACTGTGATTCGGGGTAGACTTGATCTCCCAGGACTTGAAGTCTGTGCAGGACAATTCTGGCAAATACTTTCCTAACAATACACAGAAGTGAGATACCCCTATAGTTGTTACAGTCGCTCCGATCTCCCTTGTTCTTGTACAGCATTATGATGTTTGAATCTTTGAAATCCCGTGGGACTTGTCCTTCTCTCCAGCATAGCTCTATTAGCTGGTGGATCTGTAGAGCGAGTGTGTCTTGCCCACTTCTGATTACCTCTATTGGAATCCCATCCTTACCTGGAGCCTTGCCAGATGCAAGCTCATTTATAGCACACTTAACTTCTGTTATAGTGGGAAGTGTGTCCAGGTAGTCAAGAGTTGGCAGGGCCTCTATGGCGTTGAGGGCATCATCCGCTAGCTTGGTCTCACTTGAGTAAAGGTCTAAATAGTGCTCGACCCATCTATTCATCTGCTGTTTCTTATCAGTGATGATTTCTCCAGTCAAGGTTTTCAGCGGTGCACTTCTTTTGATCATTGGACCACAGGCTTTCTTTATCCCTTCATACATGCTTCTGGTGTTTCCCTTACCACTTGCAATTTGAATAGACTCACATAACGTGATCCAATTGTTATTCGCACACTGCCTGGCAGCCTTTTGTGCATCCTTCCTTGCTTGTTTCAGCTCACTCAAAGTGTTACGCGTTGGTCTTTCCTTGTTTCTTAAGTGAGCTATCTTCTTTTTCTCAATCAAGGGCTGCAGTATCTGGCTGTTTGCCGCAAACCAGTCCAGCCTCTTATGATCCACAGTGCCGTAAACCCCTACCGCTGTTTTATAAATAGTTTCCTTAAGTTTACTCCATTTATCATTTACTATACAATTTTCTGATGTATCATTGAAAGCGTCTTCAAGTTGCTGTTGAAATTCAAAGCATTTTCCAGGATCGTGAGTGTTAGTAATATTAATCCTGGGGCTAGACTTGTGTTTAGCTGTGTAGATTCTCTTTGGTCTCAGTCTAACCCTATCATTGTCATATCTGTTGAATATATTTTGTACAATATTGAATATGTATCCCATAGTGGACTTGCTGAAAAATACCAAAGTTATGAAAACCAATATTGGTTTGTTTGTTGTTTATTTCAGTGGTATGACTGGCGTTTTCATCTCTTTCTTGCCTTGTTTTCATGGTGTGTTCAGCCTATGTTCGTCTTTCTTGTTTCGTTGTGGTTTGTAGCACCAGGTTGTTTGTCATGTTGAATCAATGTTGAATATAGGGTCAAAGCTGTGGACCAATTGAGACAGACAAAACACACAGTGGTACAGTGAGACAAGAACAAAAGTCACAATTATACAAACGAACCAAGAACAATATCACACAAGAACAGAGACATATACACAAGTACATTACCACAAAGGGATACCAATACATTGGACTACAACAGATCTGCAAACATATACAATAATGGAACAAAAAAATAACAAAGTCAAAGTTTTTCTTTTTTTCTTTTTTTCTTTTCATAGACGAATAGTTATGCACGTTGTCTCTTCTTTCTCAGGTCCCCTAGTGGTATAAAATTGTCTGCTTGGTCATCGGTAACTGGTCTCTTTGCTGGTGGGCTCTGCTCACACATCGGGCTATAGGTTGGATAACCATCAAAAATCTGGCTGTCGGGCACATCAAACATATTTGAATAGTTGTCATTTGCGGTGTAATGGTCTCCTGGTGGGTAGGTTGACATCTGTTTATTTGAATCGTCACACATCTGGTAGATTGGTTGAATATTGTAGACCGGATAAGTGTTGGTGACTTGGTAGCCTGGTTGGACTTGTACATCATTAATGACTGGCTTGGTTTGAACACGCTTAGTCCCTGGTTTACGTTGGTTAGTGAATAGTTTGACTTGAACATTGTTAGGACCTGGCACGGTTTTAAGTCTGTCAAAATCAGCTAGAATCCAACTTTGCATCGCTATCAATTGTTCGTATTCCTGTCGAGTAATTGTCAGACCTTGAAGGTTGAAACAAATACTGCCTTGACACCATCCCCCACAGGTCTAACAGTTTCACCGCCACGAGTCATATAGATACAGTTAGCAGATACGGTCTTGAGTTCGGTAGTCATCTTCGGTTCATAATAAGCTAGTGTTACCAACCACGGGTTTATATACCCGTAGTTGGGTCACGGATAAACCGGTTTCAACGAGAACTATTCAAAACCAGTTGACCTACATTAATTGCCAACAGCTGCATGTCCTTTATGGCCGGGCTGATTAATCGACCTACAAGCCGGTCATTGACCCTTTGTTTATTTGAAAACACCTGCAGAATACGCGGCATACTCGCCCCACGACATTTCCGCTTGATGAAATAGATAGCGTAAAGACATCCTGTAAGACCCGCGTGTTGTACAATAGCGGTCTAACCGAATATTTCTCCACACATTTTATTATGTCGGGGTGCAAGGGTGGTAAACCAAAAGAATCAAAGTATTCATATTTGCCTAACCCGTCATAATACAGAACAACCCATTGGGACCCAGGTTGATTACTAGGGTCAGTGTTTACCACTAAAGCAACTGGTTTAGTTTTATCTAGGTGTTTAGGCAACTGATCGCGAGCACATACTCTGATCTGGACCCGGCGAACATATCTATCAGCTAACAGTATGTGGGTAATCTTTTCTGTGTCCATTGTGAGGCGTAATCTGTTAGTACTTGTCTGGTCTTGGAAATTTCAATTATTTCGTCGTGCTCGGCGTAGACGATAACTTGTAATGGTTATAGGGTGGGTGTGTTAAACTTAAATTCCAGTGTTAGAGGACCAGTCCTCGGCATCTCAAACTGATCTCAGTCCTGTAAACTGGGACTCAGGTCAAAGGCATACAGAGTATAGCCATGTTTATACTGTGTATAATCAATTGAATTACCGGCGTCTTTACCCACCAGACCCATGGCTAGATTGGCACCAAAAAAAGCTCGTACGTATTGATTACGTTCAAAGTCAATGGTTAACGGTTTGCTTGTGGCCGATCTTTCATCGACAGTTACATTCAGATACGTCAGTCCAAAGGTTTGAAAATTATAAGGATTAGCCTTGAAGGTACCGTTAAAGGCGGCTGATGTAATAAGTCCAATCACGATGCGAGTGGGTGTTTGACTCATAAACAGATTGTCTTGGGTATGGGATAGCATTCCTTGTGGGATAGCTAGTGTTTTCAACCATGATCGGTAGTTTCGCGTTGGCTCTCATCAAGGCTTTCTCATGGGCGAGAACGATGGCCGGGTTTAGTTTGGCTTTACGAACCACCAGAGTGGCATGTGTTATAATAGATGAATAACCAACTGCACCTTCGGGGCCCAAGAGGTTAAAGGTGGATTTCGATTAGGTCAGTTTAATTTTCACATCCACGCCGGTTATCATGTAGCGGTCTTGCACAAAAATGTCGGCGTGTAGTCGACCCATCATATCCATGGTAGGCTCTATACGGGTATGTATTTTCACTGGGGGTGATTAGCGTGTCATTGAGTGGGACGTCTACTTGAGAAAACAGACTGTGCAGGTAATAGTTGACTGGGGCGACGTCGGCTGTGGGTGGTAGTTTGTCACCATTGGGTAGTGTGACTTTAGCTATGACGTGTAAGAAAGTGTTAATCAAGTCCAGATACTCTTCACTGGCACCAGAGATGGTAAATTCTATAGGTGCGCCTTGAGCTAGAGACGCGAGTGGGTGTATCTCCACACACTGCCCCTCTTCTACCGCCGTCTGTGTGGGAGGCACGGTGAACAGATCCAGACTAGAATGAAGACACTCACAAGAGTTGGGGTGAATCAGAGCCATTATGCAAAGATATCCGAATACTTCTTCTTATGAGCTCGACGTGTTGCGGGGGTTAGTTTTATACGTTTACTAGGTTCACCAGGTGGCGCTGCCCGTCTCTTTCTTCTAATACCGCTACCTGATTGGCTAACATGTTCGACAGCTCCTTGCAGTAAGCGTTGACCGGCTTGCTTGGCGTGATCTTTAAAGGCTTCCACAACATTCCTACCAGCTAAGGCGTCTTGGGCCACTTTTAGTCCGGTACCGACACCTTCTCTGAGTAAGGCCTTATCGCCTGTCTTTAACCAGGGTAGAATCGTGTGACCGAGACCACTGAAGAAACTACCGATACCACGGCCTATCTGACTTCAACCACCCACAAACACTGGCAGGCCATGACCAGCTTGGTTGCAGTAAAAGTCTTCGTACAGCTTAGGATTTCGACGTAGAGCCACGTATTTCACCATTATTCCAATTCTGACTGTTTCCGAATGCGAAAATGTAGCGTTAGCACTGGAGTTCCACCGGTAAATGAGATCGTTGTGCCCGTATCGGTGGTTAAAAAGATTTCCACCATGTCGAAGGAGTACCGACTCAGTGGAACATAGTGGGGTTTGTCGTAGACGCGAAACACCGAGTTGGAGAGCTGATTCATGATTGGGACCGTCCATAGTAGTGGTACCATGACGTCTCCGACTGGTCTTGCCGCTATGAGATCACAGTAGACGTAGACATTTTGCAGGTCGTTATTTACATCTATCCCCCCCTTCACCTTCAATTATATCTAATATCTCATGCAACTTTTCACTAAAGGTAACAGTGGCCCCGGGCTCGAGTATTTTTACACTGACTTTCTTTGATGCCATGTTGAAATGGAATGGAACACAGATCTGGTCGTCCACCTTCCGATCTTTCATTAGTCGATTCAGCGCAGATATAAACGTGTCTGGTGAGGTGTAGAGGCCCGGGGGACATGCTTTTCTTACTACTTCTCCATTGGGTGCGAAATATCTTATCCTATACTTCATTCTCTAGCACGTTGCATTAGTAGTTGGGAAATTGAATTTCGGCCAGACCCACTTCGTATTGTTGACTCACCTCAATAGTCTGCGGTAACTTGACGAAATATTGACCTGGAGTGTTGTTGGGAAACATATTCGGTGAAGAATTGCTCGGTAACGTCACGTAGAAACTCATAGTTTAGGGTTAGGTAACATGTAACCCAGACAACTACTCATTAGCGCAATCCACACCTTACCCTCGGTTGCTTCGACGTCGCCTCGAGACAGATTGAATAGTGATACAGCAATGATGGTGTATATAACTACCATCTGACAGAAGAAGACAATCTCTGTTCGCGGCACCCGATGACCAAAAAACGGCCAGAATGAGGTTCTTTCGCTGGGTGAGTTATTTTGTGGGCGCAGTACAGTAGTTTCCACAATGTCTTCGTCCATTTAGGCTCGGTATCTAGTTAGGTCTGACACCCAACTATTGAATGACGAATTATATCTGAACCATTTCACTAAATACTCTTTACCACCACCTCTCCTTCGCCTTTCTTGTAAGATCGATTCAACACGATACACTTGCTTATCTCCAACTGCTCGAAGCTCCTCGCGGTAGAATGATCCTTGTAGTTCTGCCCTTGAATCGTCGTTTAGTACATATGTCACCAGACTGGTCTGATTTATGCGACAGACGGTAAACAATTCTTCTCTCCACGACGGAATATAACCTTTTTTAAAAGGTTGTTTGGGTTGCGCCAGTCTGACTCGGTCCCCGGGTGTAAAATGTACTTTTCTCGACACGTCTGTCTTACTTCACAAGTTATTCCACACGTCTTCTTGATTAGTATAGTTGACTTGTCTGGGAGCCATGCGAATACTTCTGTGATACGAAATGTTGTAGTTTCTGATCAGCTTATCTATGACGTCAATGTAGCGCAGTACATTGGTCTTGGTGAAATAGCGCCACATTTTTCCTTTCAGGGTCCGGTTGAATCTTTCCACTATAGCCGCCTTAATGTCTTCATTCTCGGTGGTACAGAAATGCACATCTCGGTCTTTCAGAAATTTTAAGAAGGTTTGGTTGACAAATTCCGAACCTTTGTCGGTCTGAAAATTTATCGGTTTTCTATCATCAAAGATTTTACTCACAGCCTCCACCAGCGCTTTCCCCGTTTTTTTTTTCTGGATCGGGATGGCCCAGGCATATTTACTAAACACATCGATGCACGTCACTAGATACGACAACCCATCGTTGTCTCTTTTTAATAGTCTCATATCTATCAAATCGGCTTGAAACTGTTGATATATCCCACCCGTTATGGTCTGACGTCTCTGAAAATGACGACGGATCGGTTTATGCAAGGTATACGTGTCCTGATGTCGTAACCAGTCCCCTATTTTCTTCAGTTTAGTATTTCGTTTTAAAGCACCGGACCCTCCATAGGCCCCCGGCTGCTGGGGATCGTAGTAATACTTTCTTATTTTCGCGGCCATCTTTCCCACTTGGGCGTAGGTAACCTACTCGGCTTCTTCTTTTGCCTGAGCTTATACGGCCAAGTGGTCTCGACTAGTTCACTTTTGGCTGTTAATGGCGTATGGACAGTTACTTGACTCTTTGGCTCGCTTACTTGAATAGGCTGACTAGGTGTCTCGGTTATTTGACTGGATGTCTCGACGACGGCTGCTGATAAAGTCCTGACTTCGGGTTTTTGTTCCTTGATATCCACTAGGCCTAAAGGCTTGTGTCTGTACTGATCTAGTCGATTCAGGTACCGCTGCAAGGTTTGTTGGTATACTCGGGTTTTTTCACGTGGTGGTAAATCTTCACTTTCCAAGACTTGTCGCATTTGTTGGTCCAAGTCACGCAGGCTATCATTTAGTGTGTCGGGTGGTGTATATGGTTTTTCTAGCAGTCGAGGGTCGATCAGGAGCATTTTCTTAGCCATTACAAACCCACCACGCTTTTCAGCACATTTAAAATGGGGTTGAGTAAGGCGCCAACGAAACCACCTTGTTGAAGAATCTGTTTCCTTTTCTTGAGCGACAGTTTCTTACCCGTGAGCGCTCTCAGACTGTTTTTGTGTCGCTGCAGCCGGCGCTTCTGACTCGGGGTCAGAGGAACATTCACTTTTAAGACATTGTGACAGCATTCACATATTTATTGGACGAGCTCCGGGGAAGCCGTTTTAATTAAGGCCTTTACGGCAGACGGCTTCGCCTCATCCAGAAAGCGCAACATGGTGACGTTTCAATCGGTTGGACATATTACTTGGGGACGTAGACAACTTGGCGTTGGTCAGTAAATATATGACTGCGTAAGCGGAGCTGATCCGGTGTTTCCTGTCGAAGGTCGAATAACATATACCCGTGTGGCGTCGATGTCGCGTCTTTAAAACTATCTTGAACATATGACACGCGGCCTGGATACATCTGTTTGGCCAGACTCGTAATTTGTGCCCCTTCGTGAGGATTCTTAAACATTCAGACTGATTGTCCTTTGTTCTTTGTTCTTACCAAAGATGTTCTGGACTATATACATGACACTGAGGTTACGATGATGACTACCCTTAGTAAATAGTTTGGTTACCCTATCATCTGTCTCGGAGACAATCCATTTTCTTCTATGACCACTAGCCGACATCTATCACCTGTCCATTTTTCCACGTCGGGCAGTCCTTCGTTAAATTGAACACCCTTCATAGTCTCGTATATGGGTTGCCATTCTCCGTAGCACCATATAACTTCCTCTGGAATCGGGACGACCATGTCTGGGAGATGGGTCAGGAACTTCTGCACAAAGACGGATTTACCGCATCCCGTTGGGCCCGCGATCAATGATGTAAACGGGTGTTTCCGTCTAGGATCTATGACTACGAATGACCACCTACCTACCCATGTCACGTATTTTTATTAAGTTCGAACCTACCTGGGTCGATCGAAACTTAAAAATGAATGTAAATTAGTTAATGAATGCTTTACTTTTACCCCCCGTATAATATCAACATATGGCTCGCATAATTTAACAACACCTGCCATTTATACACTTGAATATAATTAACTTACCTTGATATGCGCACAATTTCATTGTTGCGTTTGTCGAGTTTTGCAACAGCTGTTATATGATAAAGATCATGGTGGTTGCCCAGTTTGTTGTGCCGTCTATACAAACGGGAAGCTAATTAATGCATTACATTGGCTGACACCTTCCGAATCAATTACACATCTCCAACGCGACTGTGGTACCAACTACCCACCTAGTTCAATTGATCATTCCATTGTTACACATACCCCGATGCTCTGATTAAAAACGACAGCTGACACTTAAAAAAAAACAGGAAGGATCTGGCCGGCATGAGGCAGGCAACAACCCACCCACCACGAGCCATGAGGCATAGACCCCACCACGAGACATGATACATGGCTCATACCGCATGTCTCAATACTAGGGCAAAGCAACATTGATAACTACTAACATATGCTCCGAACTCGGTCAAATAATAGCAAATAGTTTTATTCAACATCTTCGTAGCCACACCAAAACCTGGTATAAATGGAATGACATAGACCAAGCATCTCAAATTGACTTTATTCTACTTAGGAAATCAGACAGAGGACTACTATTAGACTCAAGACCACTCCCAAATACAATGTTGATACTGATCACAAACCAGTCATAATAAAAAAGATTCCAACATACAGGAAAATATGAAACAAAAAGGTAACAACACATGTCATCAATTATAGGAGGCTGCATAAAAATACGGTTAAAGACGAATTCAATCAAGAAATCAAAACCCTATATAAGAACATCCCTGATGACGACTCAAGCGTAGATAAGGAATGGGCAATTTTCAAGGCTGTCATGCTCGACACACTGGAAAATAAATGTGGAACCAAGAAAGTAGGGCAGAACAAAAGATTAAGAACAGCGTGGTGGAACAACGAAGTTATAGATAACATATTCAGAAAGAAGGTAGCATTAAAAAATGGATAACAACCAAATCTGAACAAGACTATGTTACTTATAGAATAGTACGACGAAATGCGAAACGAACAATTAGAGCATCTAAAGATGAATCCTGGAGAATATACGGTGAACAGATGGCGACCCTTAGCAAAGACTACCCATGAGAATTGTATAAACGTGTCAATACAATGAAAAACAGAGATGCATGCTACAACCCAACCACCATCATAAACAGAAAAAGATGTATACCAATATTTAATCCACAACAAAGACTAGCAAGGTGGGCAGAATACTTTCAAGAACTACTTAACGGCACACATAACATGGAAAACCTAACTTTTGTGCCTAAAAGTCGGGGTCAACAAGAACCAAATTTCATACCTACAGAAGTCAAGTCAACAGTTATACAGAAAAGTCCTAAGAACAAATAACCGGGTCCAGATGGAATAACCACAGAAGCTATTCAGGTATGTGGGAAAACAGGAGTTAAGTTGAGTTGAGTTGAGTTGAGTTAAGAACCGACATCACTGCACTCAGAACATCCCCATACGTGCTCCATCCCCTCGTTCAACAGCCAGCGAAGAGTCATACTACTAATCGTTCCCACCGCTATCTGATTAAAAGTTCTACTGGTCTTCCCTCTCAGTTTGAGATTCCTCCAGAACCCCTGCTGATCCCCCGCAATCTCATTCTTTCCACATATGGGTTCTCAATCTGTTCCTCCGCCTTCTCCACCTGGTCCCACAAGCTCATGACCACCTCCCCCTTGTCCATAGGCAAACTACCACCAAGAGGTGCATTCCCTGCTAGCCTATCAGCGTGTTCACTCAACAGTACTCCCGCATGGCCAGGGCAAAATATCCATGCAACTCTCACAATCTGTGACCTCTGAAGCGACGATAGCCATTCCACACGAAACATTCCTTTCTCTACATTACTAAGCATACTCTTTGAATCCGTAATGAATACAACGTGTGTTGCAGTGGTCTCCTCTAGCCACCGGAATGCCGCTGTTACTGCCTCCACCTCCATTCTCATGCTGGAGGTCGTAGTCTCATATGCCAGACTCTCCTTTTTCAAGACACTCCATTAGCCTTTACAATAAAGCCCCAGCCACTACGTCTGTTTCTCACCACTGACCCATCGGTGTAGATGTATATGTCACCTTGATGTGTGTTGCTCTGGGTCAGCTGTTGCACTTCAAACTCAGTGCGTCCCGCTGCCCATTCTCTGCACTCATCACCCAGTGTTACTATGACATTGTGCCAGTCCGTGATGTCTTCCGGAACTTCAACCCACTCTCTTCCACGATTGATGGTTTCTAGATGACACACCTGACGTATAGAAAGTTCTGCCTGTGCCATCCAGGACCTGCCTCGTCTTATTCTATGACCCTTGACCATATCCATTGCTGCATGCAGCGGGTGATCACTGTCTGCGGCCACTCTCAGGTACCATTTTGCCTGAAGGACCCTATGCCTGTCCGTGATTGTTGGTAGCGCCAGGATATGCCTCATGCATATAATTGGTGTGTCCTTTGTGCGCCCCAGGATTAACCGCATGTCAGCATTCTGTATGCTCTCCAACCTTTCAATCTGGCTCTTTGATACTGTCAGCAGCCCCAAACCATACTCAATGACAGAAATTATTAACTGCTGAAAGAGCCTGTACAGCATCCTCTGATCTACCCCGGTAGCTGCCATAGCCCTCAATGCATTAAGTCCCCTACCAGCCTTCACCACCAAAGTCTCCGCATGATCCTTAAAAGACAAACACCTGTCAAAGGTGATACCCAAATACTTCAATTTACTCTCTCGACTAAGAGGACATCCATTCAACATAATACCTGGGACATCTGCCTTGACGATCCGGTTATCTAAGGAGTACCACACAACCGATGCCTTGTCTGGGTGTATAATGGCCCCTCAGAAATATAACACCTGCACCACTCCGCTACCCTGTTTACTGCCACCTGTAAGCCTTTCGCCAAACAGGCCCTGTCTCTGCCCTGTCTGTACACCAGCACATCATCTGCAAATGTCAAGATTCTACCCACACCTGCGATTTTGTTGGTGTAGACATTAAAGAGCACTGGGGACAAAGAGTTAATTGGCTAACAAGACTTTTTAATATAGCATGGGAAGAAAGAAACGTCCCAGATGAATTGGCAACAGGCAATAATAGTACCAATACGAAAAAGAAAGGCAATATGAGAGAGTGCGAAACACACAGAGGTATATCACCCCTGAGCCATATAGGGAAAATGTACGCAAAACTATTGGAACAAAGAGCTAGACCAATAGTTGAACAATAGTTAAGCAAGTTACAATTCGGTTTTCGGAAAGGTAAAAGTTGCACTGATGCACTATTTACAATTAGACAAATATGTGAAAAGACTCTTGAATATAGTGATCAGCAGAATACTGTGTTTGTAGATCAGGAAAAGGCTTTCGCCAGAGCAGATACAAATTATGGACCATCTTTGAAGACTATTTTCTGAATTTGTTCTGTCAAGACTTAGCCGGCTCCATGGCCGAGGATTTAGCAGCTTTCTCCGCTAACCCCGAATACTCTCGTCACGTGACGCGACGAGAATTAGCAGTGGTTCGAATCGCAAAAAGTGACTTATGAGAGTATGGAGCCGGTCGCTCAGAAAGTCGTGGCGTGCTGATGAGCGTAATCTAGCCTAGAAATCAACATACAGCTGAAAGATGCTGGTGTTGACCGCAATATCCTGAAACAGGATGGAAACGCGGATAAAAAAAAAAAAAAAAAGTTCTGTCAAGACTTGCTTCTTTGGATATTCTATCCATATAGATATTAAATAGCAATGGAGAGAGCAAACATTACTGTCTCACTCCTGTATTGACTGTAAACTTCTCTGATAGACCTTCGTGTGTTCTTACCGCCTCTCGGCACGAGTGATAGTTACATGGCTATGATGTTTTCTAGCAATTGAACACAACTGACAGGAAATAAATATTTGCAGACGATCAGTGCCTGTTTTACAGCGATGATGGCAGACTACAAAATTATATTACTAAGCTGAGTTCAATCTGCAGCAGGTACAATATGAGTACAAACACAGCCAAAACTAAAGTAATGCAAGTTAGCAGAATGCCCACTAAGTATACAGATAAATAGCACAACTCAACAAGTTAAAGAATTCAAATATCTCGGAAGTATGATCACAGAAGATTGCAGATTGCACAGAGAAATTGAAATCAGATGTAAAAAGCTAGTGAATTTACATATCAACTATCACCCTTACTGAAACATCTAAATATACCCATGTCAGCAAAAAGACAGATAATAAACAGCGTATTCACACCAACTCTATGCTACCAATCTCAAACTTGGACTTTATCCAAATCACACTCTCGCAAAATCAATACCTGCGAGATGAGATGCCTGAGGAGAGCTGCCAACTTAACAATCCGAGACCCAGTGAAAAATGCTGTTATCAGACAGATAGGGAGATCAACACCTTGTGCCACTTTTATTGAAAGACAGAAAGTCAAGTGGTTTGGCCATGTCGTTAGAATGCAACACCAACAACTACCATCGCTGGCCTTACTTCTAAGATCATCTGCGACGAGACCAAGAGGACGTTCAAGAAGAAAATGGATTGACGACATCAAAGACATCGTACAATCACACAGAATGACACCATCTAGTGCCGCCCACCGGGCGCTGGGGTGCAAATTATTCCTCACCACGACGCTTGACTGCAGAAGTAGAAGATGATGGTGATGATGATGATGATGATGATGATGATGATGATGATGATGATGATGATGATGATGATGATGAATAGCCAACCCTCTTCAATATTCAGCTCTTGAAGTATGGATGCATTTGTTCTTTTCTTTACCCAAGATATTCCTAGACCACGCCTATAACATTTATATTCAACGGCATTTATTTATACACTATTCACATGGATTAGTAAGTGTCCAGGTCTCACAGGCGTATGTTGCAATAGGAAAGATGCATGCTCTTAAACATATAATTTTTGTAGTTTTGTCTGTCCCACTCCATAATTGATTCAGTTGTTTTAGTCTTTAAAGGGCAATTGATAGACGTCGTTTTTCACTATTTCTTAGGGTTGAGGTTATTAGGTTTTCTAGACCATTCTGTGCCGGTCTCTCTGGCCGAGGGATTACACCACTTTCTCCGCAATCCCGTTTATCACGCAGTCTCGTAGCGGGCGAGAACTGGGAGCGATTCGTCCCCCGATGGTGACTTGCGGAATAACTGAGCCGGCCGCTCAGAAAGGAATGGCAAACTACTGAGCGTAATCTTGCCAAGAAATCAACAGACAGCTGAAAGATGCTGCTGTTGACAGCGATGTCCTGTAAAAGGATATGCGAATTTTAAATAAAAAGACCATTCTGTGATCTTGATAGTAAAACTGTATCATCAGCATATATAATGTCAGGTATTTCATGCTCACCGATATTTAGGGCATCATATATAATTGATAAAGTGAGACATGTCAACATGATAAGGATGCTTGAAGATCTACAAATTGATGGAAAAGATCTTAGACTTGTAAAAAACATATATTGGAAACAACAAGCTGCCATAAGAGTTGATAATGAAGTAAGCCAATATCAGCCTATTAAAAGGGGTGTGAGACAAGGATGTGTAATGTCTCCAGATCTGTTTTCCCTGTACAGTGAAAGTATTTTCAGAAATATTGAAGATATGGAAGGAATCAACATTGGGGGACGATGCATCAATAACATTAGATATGCAGATGATACAGTCTTGATTGCAGACAATGAACAGGACCTGCAAAATTTAGTAGATGCGATTGTTACACACAGTGAACAACTAGGGTTAGAATTAAATTGTAAAAAGACACAGATTATGGTCGTCACTAGGATGGACGAAATACCACAATGTAATATACAAGTAAATGGGAATATTCTTCAACAAGTGAGCAGGTACAATTATCTCGGAACAGTAATAACATCTGATAGGAGATGCCTTGAAGAGATTAGAACAAGAATCGTCATGGCAAAAGTAGCCTTTAGCAAGATGAAAACATATTGACCAATAAAAAGATGTCAATTGAAACGAGAAAAAGAGTGTTGAGATGCTACATTGAACCTGTACTTTTGTATGGATGTGAAGCGTGGACAATGAGCAGTCAGGCTGAAAAACATCTGATGGCTGAAGAGATGTGGTTTCTGAGGAAAATGCAAAGAATACCATGGACAGCCAGAAAGACCAATGAACAAGTCCTTCAAGAAACAAATGAAGATCGTAAATTGATTAGAGAAATTAGACGTAGACAGTCAAATTTTTTTGGGCATGTTATGAGAAGAAATGGATTGGAGAATTTGGTGACAACTGGTAAGATCGAGGGGAACAGACCAAGGGGAAGACCTAGAAGCAAGTACCTGGATGGCTTGGCCTTGTGGCATGGTCGAGACAGAAACACGGAGCTGATCCACGACTCTGGTGATCGAGTGAGATGGCAGAACATGACCGCCCACGCTTACCGGCATGGCACATGATCGATGGATATAATTATCATCACCATGGGCATTGCCGATATGTGTAGGTGGTCATGTTTCACCATCTCATTCGATCACGAGAGTAGAGGATAAGCGCAGCTTTCTTGTCTCTACCATGCCAGGTGGCCAAGCCATCCCGGTATTTACTTCTCTTCTTTCCCCTTGTTCTCTTCCCCTCGATCTTGCCAGTTGTCATAAAGTTCTCCAATTTATTTCTTCTGATAAAGTGACCAGAAAATTGTGACTGTCTACGTCTCATTTCTCTAGTGAGAGATGTAGGACGTGGTCATTGGTTTTTCTGCCCGACAATGGTATTCTTTGTATTTACCTCAGAAACCACATTGTCACTGCCATCAGATGTGTTTCAGCCTGTTTGCTCATTGTCCACGCTTTACATCCATACACACTCTAAGGTTCTATATAGCATCTCAACACACTTTTTCGCGTTGCAAATGACATGTTTATTGGTCTGTATGTTTTCCATATTGCAAAAGGATACCTTCGCCATGGCGATTCTTGTTCTAATATTGTCAAGGCATCTCCCATCAGATGTCATGACTGTTCCGATAGAATTGCACCGATTCACTTGTTTAAGAATATACCCATTTATTTGTATTTTTCATTGTGGTATTTCCTCATTTCTTGAGACGACGATAATCTGTGTCTTTTTACAATTTAGTTATAACCCTAGTCGTTCACTGTGTGCATCAACCGTATCTAATAATTGTTGTAGAACCTGCTAATTGTGTGCAACCAAAACTGTATCTGCGCATATATAATGTTATTGATGTTTCGCCCTCCAATGATGATTCCTTTTATATCTTCAACGTTTCTGAAAATATTTTCACTGTACATGGAAAATAAAAAGATCTGGAGACATTACACAGCACTGTCTCACACCTCTCTTAATAGGCTGATATTGACCTTCTTCATTATCAATGCTCATGGCGGCTTGTTGTATCCAATATATGTTTCTTTTTAATGTCTAAGGTCTTTCCCATCAATTTGTAGATCTTCAAGCATCTTTATCATGTTGACATTTCTTACTTGATCGAAACCCTTTGTGTAATCAATAAAGCAAAGATGTAAGTCTTTGTTTACTTCTATAGTACGTTCAATTAATCTTTTTATCACATATACATCATTTGCAATACCCTTGCCGTCTACAAACCCACATTGTTCTTTTCCTATTTCGGGTTGTATTTTCTTCCTAACACTTTGCATGATAATTCTTAGCACAAACTTCGTTATATGGCTCATTGTACTAATTGTTTAATGTTGATCTCATTCCAGAGTGCCTAATTTCTTCGGGATTACAATAAATATATAATTACATAGTTCAGGAAGTATATCTCCAGTATCGAATATTGCGATCCCCAGTCCAATGACCTAGTTAGTCTATTCTATATTCTTCTAAAGATTCTAAGGCATTGATCATTTCTGTTGTGATGTTATCTGCACCCGGCGTCTTCCCATTTTTCATATGGTTAAGAGCATTCTGAACTTCCATCTTCACAACTGATGGTCCTTCATTATTATTCTAAATAGCATACTGTTCTTCTCGTGAATTGCCATAGAGGTCTTTCACATAATCTGACCACGCAAGTAGAATCTGATCTTTTTCTATTATGATTTTACCATCTTAGGTCATTAGGCAACCCGTTGATATGTGTGTTCTTTTGTTACTGATGCCATTAATTCTTTGTGCATTATTTTGGTATTCCGGCTATTGTGATGGTTTTGAATTTATCTGCAAAATGTCCTCAAGCCATGCTGCTGTTGCATTTTTGCATAGTTTCCTAATTTGCCTATGAACCTCTTCATACTTTTCATTGTTATTTTTAAAATGTCTTCTTATTTCCATGAGTTTTAAGAAGTCTTCCGTCATACATTTATTACATCCCATCATCTTTACTTTTGGGATGATTGTTTCTGCATCTGGGTTTGACCGATTTCTTTAATATATCTCATCGGTAGCTGACATCTTGAAATAGCATTTCCATGTAGGACAATGCAGCAAATCTGTTCATTACCTCTACGTTGAATTTATCTTTTATCTCCTCACTCTTCAGTGCCCTTGGATCAAAACATGTGTTTCTTGGTGTGTATTTGACTTCCTATAACTATATATGTATATTCCTTATGATTAATCAATGGTCGCTGTAGCAGTCTGCGTTTGGTATAGTTTTTTGCGACTTTTAAGGCATTTCGAAATCTTCTGTTGATGAGCATGTGATCAATCTGATTTATGATCTTATGATCAAGAGTCCTCAATGTCCATAAAATCTTTGGGTAATGTTGCTACCAGGTGGTTAAAATAATCATACTATGCTCTTTTACCCACTGTACAAGTCTGAAACCCCTTTCATTCAGAATCTTGTCTGGGTGTATAATTTCTACTGTCAGTGGTAATAGATCAGTGGAATGATATAGGTATTCTTCATGTTCTGGCTTTCAACCACTCTCTTTCTATCTCTATTAATAATAACGTCAGAGATAATCTTCTTACACATAGCTGCTTTCGTTCACTATCTTTCTGCATACAACTCAAAATCACATGAGCGACACATGTTCATTCTCTACTCTACATACAGTTCAAATGCCGGAATACCAAAATGTTATGTTCATTCTCTATCATACATATGATTCAAATCACCAGGACGATCCCCCACGTTCACTCCCTGTCAGAGTCCTACTTGGACATACTTCTGGCTCGCATTTCAAGACAGTGGTGAAACAAATACACGTGTTCAAGAATGACACTTTCACGCAAGGCGCCAACAGTTTTCAACGTTTTATTTACAACACAATATGCATGAGCAAACTCACAGAAGTTGCGCTCTTGGCAACTCGCAACTTGTACATCATCAGTATCACAGGGTAATTATCATTCATGAGAAATAATATAATATAGTAGCATAACGTAGCTCTCACACTGCCTCAGCTCAAACACAACTCGCTTCACAACTCAACCACGCCATCAAAATTACAATCATATCTCAACGCTCACGAAACACTAACACTGCCCTACGTCTGTCCGTCTCGCTGTCCTGAACCCATCTGACCAACCAAGGTACGTGAGACCCGTGCGGTGTGGTGTGGAGCGGTAATCACGGGCCTTAGCCTCAGTGTGCGTTGACTCGCACTCGGCGACCCTGCTGCAGGACGCCAAGCTATCTGCCCTGTTCTCCTGTCTCCTCCTTGTACCTGTCATACAGGGTATTGGGTCCCTGACACTTTACTCCAAGTCCATACTCGCCTACTATGCATCCTTCCTGTTGATTTCCAACTTTGGCATTCAGGTCACCCATTATGATAATTAATTCTGACTTCTTGCACTTGTTGAAGGCATTTTCCAAATCGTTATAAACTTCACCGATGCTGTCATCACTGATGTCTGCTGTTGGTGCATAAACTTGTATGACGTTGACATCAAAAGGTCTTCCACTCAACTTCACCAGCAATATTCTATCTGATACAGTCAAATATCCTTTTATCAATTTGTATCTCTCTGTATCCATTATTACAGGATGCGGCTTTGGGGCAAGGCAGAAATTCAGACATCAGAAGAAAGATACATCACGGAGATAAAAATAATAATAGGACAAGCAAAAACTGCATTCTATCAAATGAAGAACATTTGTGCAGAAAGTCACTGTCCGTGAAAGTTTGAAAAAGTGTTATTGCATGTTACATAGAACCAGTTTTAACATACGGCTGCGAATCCTAAACCATTATAGTAAACAGGCGAAAAAATCCCATGTGGCTTTATAAGAAGAATATTGGAAATTAATTGCGTAGCCAAAAAGAGCAATCAGGATGTTTTAAGTGAAGCTGAGTCGCAAAGACAACTTATCACAAACATCAGAAAGAGGCAGTCATCGTTTTTAGCCCGTTATGAAAAAACAAAAGCTGGAACATCTTATGACAACCGTAATGATTTGCGAAAGAGAGAGAGAGAGCGAGGAAGACAGCGTGAGAAGATTCTTGACAGTCTTGTGTCATCGAACAGACGGGAGTCAACACACGAAACGATCCATGACGTCGGAAATCCTACTTTTTGGAGAGGCATTATAGCCCACCCCAGCAGGCAAGGCACTGGATGATAATGATGATTTCCATTATAATTGCTACTCATCGCTGTTTTTTTTTTTCTCCTCCAGAATGAATCATGCAATATTCCTCAGATGTTATAATACCCATTCCTTTCTATCTGATCCTACATATCATAATCCAGTGTCTTGCCGGCTTGCGTGGGCGACCATGCCTATCCACAAATTACAATCTCCACCGTCATGAATGAATTCGTGTGTTGACTCTCTTCCGTGTGTCACATAACATCTTGGAATGTCGATCGATTACAAAATGTCGCGCCACATGTCTACCACAAAGCCAGCAATTCTTTAATGTGTTGTTGATCGAGGAAAAACTGTCGCGCCGTACGTCGGCTGGCGGCAGCCATCCTTTGAAGTTGTAGACGGATTGTCTGGGTAAAAGTCGGCAGGATCTTTTGTTATGGGAACAAGAATTCTCTTGATCACAGGCCGACAAGACTTTTTGAAGTGCCGGGACAGGTCCCCAGATGAAAGCGGAATAAGCGGCGGGTTGTTTCCACCCTGTCTAAACAGGAGAGAGAAAACTAGATTCTAGACTGTCTAATGTCTAGACAGTTTTGTGACGTCACTCAGACCCAGAATTAAACCAGTTGAGGTAAACAACTTTGGGGTTAGTCGACCAAAAGTTGTGAAGCGCTACGGACGAGTGCAATATTCTTAGTTTGTTTCTAGAGAGAGACTATAGTGTCTAATGTTGATTTGCATCGGCGGACATTTAACCATTGTGTTATTCAATAGTCTCAATTTCAAGCAGGAATAAAGATATGGTATTTAATTAATTAATTAAACCTACATTAGATTATTCTTAGGAATCGAGTGTAGTAATGTGCGTTGGTAGGAAGTATTATAAGAGCGTCGGCAACAATAGCCTATCACGTTGCTTGAACTAGTTGGTGTGAGATATCAATCAACAAAGTGAGTTAAGGGCAATGTAGTGGGATGATATTTAGGGAGATTGAGGATGGTTGGGGGGGGGGAATGAAGGAAATGTCAAATGGCAGGTTCTTCCAGTAGGGCATCTGCTGGGTTTCTGCCTTTTTCCTTTAGCCTTTCCTTGTCTTACCATGACTCAGACCAATGTGATGAGCTCCTCGGCCTTATGACAGAGTTTGGTTCTCTGTTATATTTCTGAGTGCGGCCGGTGGCCTACACTCACCTAATAAAGGTTGGAATCGGGTTGCTCTCACCAGGTGTGTTCTCTCTTCAACAGGTTCCACCATAGTTACCACCAGCTGGAAGTAAAGTCATGGCTCGAGTATTGAGGGCAGAGTTTACTGAGAGGTTTTTGCACTGGGCCCATAACCCAAAGGGTCTGCAGGAACCTGGCCTCTGCTGAGCAGGAAACGATGATAATATAAGAGTGTTTCCTAGGTGATAGGTTACATCACATTAAAATCAAGACACTGACAATAACACCTGTACCAGGAACATTAGTAGATCTAGATTCCTGAAACTTAACAGTATATGTTACAATTGGTGAATTCCTATCATTACCAATTAACAGTATGTGTTACAATTGGTGAATTCTAATCATTACCGATTAACTGTGTGTGTGTTACATTTTGGGAATTCCTATGCACAGTAAAATACTAACATTGGGTTGTTGTTGTTTTTTTTTTGCAAAGTGACAGTAACATTAATTTTAGGATTCTTTGATCCCAGAATTTTTATGAAAGAGTATTTACACTGTGTGTATTAGATTGAGGATCAATGTTGGACTGTTTCCACTATTGATGACCAAGCATCCGGACTGTTCAAGAGCTATCGGAGGAAGTCGACACTTGGCCTGAGAGACACATCATTTGGGTGAGGTCTTCTGTCCATCATATATGATGCTGTTGTGTGGCCAGTACAGTGAGGAAACAGACATTGCTCCTGAGCTATTCGGTCTGACTCTACATACACACTAGATTATACGACAGACATTCTACACATACTTTGCACACACCAGACACTTTTCTTTATTAAATTGTTTTTGTCAGTTTTTTTAAAAAGCTAGTGTTGTGTGAGTATGTTTTGGAAAAGAATGAGAGGGGGCATGGTCCATTGGTAAGAGAGAGAGAGAGAGAGAGAGAGAGAGAGAGAGAGAGAGAGAGAGAGAGAGAGAGAGAGAGAGAGAGGGGCGGGGATCCAGGGACTGACGGGGTGTTGTGGACAGAAAGCTTGGAGATTCTCAGGATAAGGATTTGGGGATAAAAGGATGTCGGTGTTGATTCCCCTCACCCCAGGGACGACACTTGTATAAAATACGACACCGTGCCATGACACAAGAATGTCAATAATGTTTTCATGCCGTCTTTCCCATCTCTTTTCCCGCAAATTTTTCCGGTCTCACTTATACCTAACAATATTTAGTCTTCTCATTTAATTCTCAATATTATCAAATGTCCAATCCCCACTAAAGTTTCTCTTACATCTTACATTCCATATATACATATGTGAGTCTGAAAGCTGCTAAAACCGTTTAACATATTAATTATTTCTTACTCACGCTGACACATGTTCTATACAAATGCTTTAGCTTTTCTTTTCTGAGTAACTACGAGGAATACGTATGACACATGTTGAATTTTGTTTGTTGATTTGATTAATATGTGGATACTTGTCAAATCTGCGTTATTTGTTTCACATCTGTTCAGTTTTGAGTGGTCGATAAATATCATAACATTACATTATCCTGTCTGCACTTAGTGAAAACTTTTTAATGTAAATGTATCTTGTAGAAAGACAAAAGACACACCTAGCCTTATTAAAGAAACCATCAGAGGTTGATTTATGCAGCCATTGCTATGGCAACTAGTATTCAGAAGTCTACTTCATACGCACATACGTTTAAGAAAAAAAAAGTATATATTGTGACGAAGCAGTTTCCTGCTATCGGTCGGTGATGTGATAGCGCCGATACATTTTGTTGGTCAGAGATCAGGGAGGAAAAAGTGGCACATCTTTCATAACTTTGGCCAGCGGCGAGCCCAGGCGTCAAACGCGTGTTCTATATTGCTGTGGACATTACCATCGCAGTTCGCTATCAACATCGCAAGCTCGCCCACCCGTCCGCCCACAAACATCAGAGACGTGTATATTATACTCGCAGACGGACAATAAGTGACGTGTACAATACACTCGCAGACGGACAATAAGTGACGTGTACAATACACTCACAGACGGACAATAAGTGACGGATACAATACACTCGCAGACAAACAAAGGTGACATATACAATACACTCGTAGACGAACAATAAGTGACGTATACAATACACTCGCGGACGAACAATATGTGTCATGTGCAACACACTCGCAGATCAGCTGTATGTGGCGTATACAATACACTCCCAGACCAACAATAAGTTTCTGAGATTTTGCTGTAATTTCGCCTCCCTAAATATCTAATAACAGAAGCACATTAGTTGAAAATGAATTCCTCATTGACAGAAACTTGCATTAGCTGTTTGTATATTAAATACGGATTAATATAATAATTTCACAACACATCGTCGCTTGGTGATTTCAAGATGTTATTTATTTATTTGTTTATTTTCTTTTGCCAAGCTAACCAATATTGTACATGTATAGGAGAAGGCTGTCGTTCGTCACACGCTTGGCAGTTTTTTTTTTATTATATGTCCTTCTGTAAAAAAAAAAAAAAATTCCAGCAAAGAATTGTATAAATGATGCATGATGTATGCAGATGAAACTCGACGAGAATGACTATCTCTGACAACTTAAAGACCATTACTACTGTGTGAGAGAAATATCAACATGTAGAATTATTTTTCGCATATCCTATTGCAGGACATTGCTGTCAACGGCAGCATTTATGCCGCTGTTGTTTATTTCTTGGAAATATTACGCTCAGAAGTTTCATGTAGGATTATAGAGGGTCATTTCCCTGCGTTTGGCTCTCTCTCTCTCTCTCTCTCTCTCTCTCTCTCTCTCTCTCTCTCTCTCTCTCTCTCTCTCTCTCTTCTCCCTCTCTCTCTCTCTCTCTCTCTCTCTCTCTCTCTCTCTCTCTCTCTCTTTCCTATGTAAATGTAACATGTACAATGATGAAAGAAAGATGAGTGATTGGAAGGACCGAATGAAAGACAGACCCGTTGAAAATAAAGTTCGTTCGTTTGTTCGTTCTCCCTCTCTCCCCCTATAGCTACACACACACACACACACGCACGCACGCACACACACACACAAACATACGCACGCACACACGCGCACACACGCACGCACACGCACACACACACACATATATATATATATATATATATATATATATATATATATATATATATATATATATATATATATAAAAGACGACGTATGTATGTATGTCCGTTCTTTATGCGTTCGCCAACGGTCCATCCGACTGAGATGAAATTTTCTACATGTTTCTTTTCATTCCCGTGCAGCCAACTGTCATAGTTTGTTAGTGTACAATCAGCTATTTACTTACTAAAATTTAATATATAAATTTACATTATCATTTATATATAGCGAGGGGACTTAACTTAAGACAAGTTATTTCAAGGGGCATAACTTTTAATAACATTGCTATATATTTTATATATAGATTGTTGCATTGTTTTCAAAGATTTATAAACTCTTTGTCTACAGTTAATTACAGGCATATGATTTATAATAAATAATGATATAATCTTTAAGGCATTTTCAAAATTTTCATAAAAATAATGCATCTATTTAAATAGTGAAAATTTTCTAACTCATCTTTTTATGTTTAAAGAAGTTATCTAAAGTCATGTAGGTGATTAAAAACAGTTTTCATTAAAATTCTTCATCGTTTCCTATTGATCATCTACATCTTGAAACAGGATCTCTAGATCAGACAATATATCAAATTTGTTCTTTACTTCTATGTTAAAATTATCTTGTATTTCTTTATCAGTTTTCAATTTGCACAAGTCATATTTAGGGTTTCCTGCTGTATACTTGACTTTCTTTAACTTTACCCTCAATGTGCCTGTAATTAATCTGTGATCACTGTAACAGTCTGCATTTGGAACTGTTTTTACGACTGTTAACGCATTTCGAAACCTTTTGCTAATCAGGATGTAATATATCTGGTTTTTAATCCTGCTGTCTGGACTCCTCCGTGTCCATAATCTTCTAGGATGCTGTTTAAACCAGGTGTTTCCTACAACCATTTCTTGTTCTTTTGCCCATTCTACAAGTCTGTATCCTCTTTCATTTCTCTCTCCCAAACCATGGTTGCCTACACTGCATCCATCGCCTTGCTGTCCTATTTTTGCGTTGAAATCACCCATTACGATATTTATTTCTGATTTTTTGCAGTTCTTCAAAGCAGACTCCACGTCATTATAAAATTCCTCTATGCTTTCTTCACTGCTTTCACTTGTTGGGGCATATACTTGAATGACATTTATTTTAAAAGGTCTTCCGTTTAATTTTACTAATAGGACTCTGTCTGACACAGCATGATATCCTTTGACAGAATTTGATGTTTGCTTATCTAATATAATGGCTACACCTCTTTGCTGTTCTTCTCCCCCAGAGTAAATAATCTTACAATCCTCTCCTGTCCTTATCCCTGCTCCTTTCCATCTCGTTTCCGATACTCCTAATATGTTAATCTTCTCTCTCCCCATTTCTTTTTTGATGTTTTCTAATTTTCCATCTGCCTTCATTGTTCTAACGTTCCAAGTTCCTACTTTCAATGATATTAATCTGTTGCACCTAGTAGCCTGTTGACGGTCTGGAGTCACCTGGTGCGCATGACTATCCCTACCGGGCGAGGCTGCTCCTATGGAGCACCCATTTACGCCGTTTCTCTGATTATCGATGATTTCACACAACATGATTTTCTTGGCATCTGTAAAGAAGGTAGTTTGCCATTGCTTTCCTTCCTAGCAGTGACCATACTGGTCAGTGACCGTAGCCATTGTCTCCTCAAAATAGAGATCCTCTGCCTACCGTCGTGAAGGTGGAGACCATAACCTACAACTATCTGTTGGCTGCTCTCCATCTTCATCCACCACCTGCACCTATGGCTTCACGTAACCCTGATCGGGGGGCTAAACGGGTACTCCACCTTGCCCAAGGGTGTCCCGTAGGCTAGCGGAGGGAAGGAGGCGCCTTACTTCTCCTTTGATAGGGGATACCCCTACCCCGCTACCCTAGCGGGTAGGGTAGATAGACAGACAGACAGATAGTCGGTAACGGGAGCTTATATGACTACATATATGAATTAAATTATATGCTCCCCACCAGAGGCTGGGCGAAGCCGGGCCGGGTCAGACAGACAGACAGACAGACAGACAGACAGACAGACAGACAGACAGACAGACAGACAGACAGACAGACAGACAGACAGACAGACAGACGGGAACGGGAGCTTATATGACTACTTATATGAATTAAATGAGATGCACCCACCAGGGAATGGGTGAAGCCGGGCCGGGTCAGACAGACAGACAGACAGACAGACAGACAGACAGACAGACAGACAGACAGACAAATAGATCCCCGTAGGGACTGGGCGAAGCCGGGCCGGGTCAGCTAGTGTGTGTGTGTGTGTGTGTGTATATATATATATATATATATATATATATATATATATATATATATATATATATATATATATATCAGTTGGCGTCTCCACAATGAAGGTTGGCTGGAATGGATGTCCAACACTGCCTGTCTATCGCCCTGACTACATATTGTCAGTCTGACGTTTATCCATCTCTTGATGTTATCATCCCATTTGTATCGTTGTCTACTTCTTGCTCGCTTGCCCTCAACCTTGCCTTGCAGTATGGTTTTGATAAGAGTATCATGTCTTTAAACGTGACCGAAATATTTCACTTCCTCCTTTTTATTTCTTTCATCAACTCTCTCTTCATTCCCATGTTTTCTAGAACCTCAGCATTTGATTGTTGTTGTTTTCATGAAATACGACATATCCGTCTGTATATCCACATCTCCAGGGCCTCTATGCGACTTTCTAGTTGCTTGTTCAGTGTCCAGACTTCCGCGCCATACAGCGTTGGATATACGTAGCATTTGACAATTCTCATTGTTAATGCTTTGTTAATCTCTCTAGATGTTAATACTGAGTTCATGCCGTTGAAATCATTTTTGGCCATTCCTAATCTCTTTTCGATTTATATTCAACTTCTGCCATCATCTGTTATTCATCCACGATAGGAGATACATGTTACTTGTTCCAGTATCTCCCCGCTTACTGTGATGTTAATTTATATATATATATTTTTTTTTTATTTTTATTTTTTTTTTTTCAGGTCTTAGTCAGATATGACTGAGCTATCGTATAACAGTAAACTGTACTACCTGCTTTCTGTTAGCGCCGAACATTGGGCGGCGCTTACCAAACCCGACACCCCACATTGTGCAAACGGCTTCGGGCGGAAGAGCGCAATTGGTATGGTACAAGCCTTACCCTGGTGCGAGGAAATGCAAGCTAAAGACAAATGTCATGGCAGGGCAGACCAGGCCCTAAGCCTTGGTTGGCGGCTGGTGCATGATCGAAGCTCCGACAGGCGGACAGTTAGAGCATTGCTTTGCTGAACCGGCAGCTTCTGCAGCTTGTCTTGTTCCAGATGTAGAGGTGTTACCTTTCCTCTGGAGTGAACTAGGCAGCCCGAGAGAGGGATCATGCTGCATGGGCAAGACATGATCTCTATATTTTAGTCCAGGCTTTGTGCTATGGAGAGGCAATAACTCCATCCCTGGTCTTAACTCGTCTCGGAGAGAAACGTTTAAACAGCTTTCCTATGCGGTGTCTGCGAAGAATTCTTGGTATTAAGTGGCAATACAAAGTCACAAATACTGAGGTATTGGAAAGATCAGGTTGTGTGACGGTTTATTCCATGCTCAGTCTTCGTAGACTTAGATGGATAGGACATCTTAGGAGGATGGATGATGGTAGAATACCAAAGGACATCTTTTTTTGGTGAATTACAGATGGGTAAGAGATCTCAGGGTCGGCCTCTACTACGATACAAATATGTGTGTAAGCGGGACTGATTGATACAGGCATTGATAATGCACATTCGGAGCAAGTCGCCGCTGAACGTGTTGCATGGAGGGCAAACATCAGAAATGGAATAAAGACAAAGGAGAAAATTATTGCAGATAAGTCACACACCGAGCGTGTGAGACGTAAGATGGTGTATGATGGTGGAAATGACCACGTGTTCACATGCACCCACTGTGAACGGACATTTACAGCGCAAATTGGCCTTACCAGTCACATTCGCTGCCGCCATAGGTAAAAGTTATTATGCCTTTTTAAAGCACAAACTATCGTCTGTCAAGACGGCAAGGTGCCAATATATATATATATATATATATATATATATATATATATATATATATATATATATATATATATATATATATATATATATATATATATACATATATATATATATATACTGTTATAAGACCATAAAGGGTCAAAGACAGAGAAAGCAAAATACGACGTCACTTCTGTGAGTGAACATAAATGTCGCCGAAGTACTGCAAGAAAGCTTTTTTTTTAAACCTCCAAAACGTCATTATTTGTCATATTGACGCTATAATCTGACGAAAATGTAATTAGTAAACCAGCTAACATAGTTAGTTGAATTTTTCCATATCGATCTTAGGCGCCACCTCGTCACAGTCAGTATGTTTTCCATCATGCAAAAGGCTACCTTTTGCATAGGGATTCTTGTTTAAATGTCTTGTTATAAAGGCAAAGCCCATCAGATAGTATAACTGTTCCTTTTTACTTGTTTAAGAATACTCTAATTTGCTATATCGTGGTATTTATTTCTTCCTATTGAGGACCACAATATATGTCTTCTTACAATTTGTCTAACTCTAGTTGTTGTTGTTCACTGTGTAGAATAACCGCATCTACTAAATGGTGCAGATCCTGTTCATTGTCTGCAGTCAATACTGTATAATCCGCATATCTAATGTCACTGATGTTATATTCCCCAATGGTGAGACTTCTCAAATACCGACAATCATGCAGCTCAAAATATTTTTTTTTCTAAAACACCGCAATTTATACGCAGACACGTATGTTTACAGATTATAAAATTATTACCAGAGAAAATGTACTTACGTTTCTCTATTAATAAAAAAAACGCGCATAAGGAAAGCTTGTTAAAGTTAACATTAATGATATTTATTGTGTAATTCTATTTATTTCCTTAGAGAAGCTTCACATAATGACATGTATTTCCTTTTAACATCAATCACTAGTATCCTCTTGTGTATAGATTATATCATTTATTTTTCGCATATCCTTTAAATGACATCACTGTCAACACCAACAGTTCGCCGCTGTTGTTGACAATGAGCAGTCAAGCTGAAAAACGTCTGATGGCTGCAGAAATGTGGTTTCTGAGAAAAATGCAAAGAATACCATGGACAGACAGAAAAACCAATGACCAAGTTCTACAGGAGACAAATGAAAATCGTAAATTGATCAGAGAAATTAGACGAAAACAGTCAAAATTTTTTGGACATGTTATGAGAAGAAAAGTATTGGAGAATTTGGTGACAACTGGCAAGATCGAAGGGAACAGACCAAAGGGAAGACCGAGAAGAAACAACCTGGATGGCTTGGCCACATGGCATTGTCGAGACAGGAACACTGAGCTTATCCACGACTCTGGTGATCGAGTGAAATGGCGAGTCATGACTGCCCACGCTTTCCAGCAATGCACATGATTGATTGATTGATTGATTGTTGATTTCTTTGCAACATTACACTCAGTAGTTTGCCATTGCTTTCTGAGCGGCCGGCTCACTTATCCCGTAAGTCAACAACGCGGCGAGAACCGCTACCAATTCTCGCGCGCTGCGAGACCCTACGTGGATAAACGGGATTACGGAGAAAGTCGTTTAACACCTCGGTCAGGGAGACCGGCATATTATATCCTGCTGCGCATAAATAAAAATGCCTATATAAAATCACCCTTTGCCATCAAGACAAGTGGTGTTCATTAAGAGTGCATATATATTATGAAATATTGAGAAATAATGTCGCAAAGGCTCAAAGTCAGTTGTTGACAGGCACCAGTAACTGAATGGTTTTAGTTTATTAGCGATTGTTTCAGTCCTCCCCCATTTTTGTGGCCCATACCGAGTTGATATGGATTTTAACAATTTGGTATGGGAGCCGGTTGTTCAGAAATCAATGGCAAACTACTGAACGTAAAGCTTTCCAAGAAATCAACAACAGCAGTAAAATTATGGTGTTGACAGCAATAGCGTGTGAATAAAAAACGATTTGGAAAAAAAGAGATAATAAAGGGAAAAAAAAAAAATTGAAAACCTCCATCCATGCTCTCCTTTTTTTTACAATATTGCAACATTTTTTTTTTTTTTCATATCCTGTACAGGACATCGCTGTCAACACCAGCATCTTTCAGCTGTATGTTGATTTCTTGGCAAGATTACGCTCAGTAGTTTGCCATTGCTTTCTGAGCGACCGGCTCACATACCCCGTAAGTTACCGATGCGATTCGAACCACTGCTGATTCTCACCGTCATCACGTTACCTACGAGAGTATACGAGATTACAGAGAAAAGTCATAACCTCTAAGCCACAAACCCGGCTATTGCAACATAAACAGTGTATAATTCTGCCAACAGAAGTGAAGTTAAACCAAGGGTGACAGATTTGTCATTATATTTGTCTGTCAATTACGAAAGTTACTGGAAATGTGATGATTGGTTAACATACTAGATAAGTCAATACACCGGCGCTGTGGTGAAATAGGGGGTATACGCGAATCACAATAGCACATTCCACGGTCCAAACACTGCTCCAGTGGATTTGGAAGCTGACCGAATTGCGCTTGGTCTCAATCAATAGCACGAGCATCGATAGTTCAGAAAACAATGTCAAACTACTGAACGTAAACTTACCTAGTAATTCACAAACTGATTTAATATTCTAAAACTTTCTTTGTAAATTATACACATACACTATCTACAAGTATATTGTCAAAGTATATAAGTCAAAGTTGTACTTACATAATGCTGGATGCACAATAAATAAAATGAGCAGAGAGAAAAAAAAAAAAGAATTAATAATGGTTAATACGAAAGATGTTATTAAATACTTTGTTTTCTCTATCCTTCATATACTTTTTCAGTGTACAATATGCTGCCGTCTACTTCGGTTCTTTATTCTAAATTGGAGCGGAATCCCTGAACTACCTCAGGTCATTCCGTCCTTTCGTTTGTTATATATTACAGCCCGCACACTATTCTTATCATGTAATACGTCTGTCTCTAATTCTATCCTCAGTGTGTGCTATATCTCTCATCTATTTCGCATTTTGCATGGGTTCCAGAGAAAAGGCTGTTCCTAAACACAATTATCAGGTTATCACAAAGTGTGCCCCATCAAATGCGAACGATTTTCCTCACGTCTCGATTCATTTTACTATGTCTACTTCTCCGCCTAAGCTCCTTAATATTGATTATATCAGTGATTCTCAACCTTTCTTGCCAATGCACCCCGACATCTTATATTCAGAATGTCACCCCCCCCCCCCCCCCACCCGCTTTCATATTTCCTCCCTATAAATTTCCCCCTCCTGCCCCTAACAGTATACGTACAAATGGAAGCTAAATTTAAGAACACATACTACAACAAGTCTAGACGTCTACATAAAACGTGACTTGTGGGTCTACTTACGTTATAAAACGAATTTCATAAGGCGAGAAGTACAGAACCGTAAAGTATGGAGGGAAAACCAATATCAAGTAATCGTTTCTTGTATTGACGTGATTTTGAAATAATCTTAATCCTCACCCCCGGAAACCATAAATCACCCCCCCCCCCTTTTTCCTATGGGGGGGGGGATCCCCACCGGTTGAGAACCATTAAATTATACCATAAAATATGTATTATTATATTCTGCACAGGCACCAGTAACTAAATAGTCCCCTGGCGGGGATCTATCTATCTATCTGTCTGTCTGTCTGTCTGTCTGTCTGTCTGTCTGTCTGTCTGTCTGTCTGACTGTCTGTCTGTCTGTCTGTCTGTCTGTCTGTCTGTCTGACCCGGCCCGGATTCGCCCGGCTTCTGGTGGGAAGCATCTCTTTTACTTCATATAAGTAGTCATATAAGCTCCCGTTCCCGTTCCCGATTATCTCTCTGTCTGTCTGTCTATCTGTCTGTCTGTCTGTCTGACCCGGCCCGGCTTCACCCAGTCCCTGGTGGGGAGCATCTCATTTAATTCATATAAGTAGTCATAAAAGCTCCCGATCCCGACTATCTGTCTGTCTGTCTATCTGTCTGTCTGTCTATCTGTCTGTCCGACCCGGCCCGACTTCGCCCAGGCCCTGGTGGGGAGCATCTCATTTAATTCGTATAAGTAGTCATATAAGCTTCCGTTCCCGTCTGTCTGTCTGTCTGTCTGACCCGGCCCGGCTTCGCCCAGCCTCTGGTGTGGAGCATCTCATTTAATTCATATAAGTAGTCATATAAGCTCCCGTTCCCGACTAACTGTCTGTCTGTCTGTCTATCTATCTGACCCACACACCATCCATTATTTTTAATGAAAACTGTTTTTAATCACCTACATGACTGTAGATAACTTCTTTAAACATAAACAGATGAGTTAGAAAATTTTCACTATTTAAATGAATGCATTATTTTTATGTAAACTTTGAAAATGCCTTAAAGATTATATCATTATTTATTATAACGCATATGCCTGTAAATAACTGTAGACAAAGAGTTTCTAAACCTTTGAAAACAATGCAACAATCTATATATAAAATATATATCAATGCTATTAAAAGTTATGCCCCTTAAAATAACGTTTCTTAAGTTAAATCACCTCGCTATATATAAATGATAATGTAAATTAAAATATTACATTTTAGTAAGTAAATAGCTGATTTTACATTAACAAACTATGACAGTTCGCTGCATGGGAATGAAAAGAAAACATGTAGAAAATTTCATCTCAATCGGATGGGACGTTATGGAACGCATCAAATACATCCCTACATACATTATCTTTTTTATATATAGATTGTTTCAGTCATTTCCACCATGTTTGCCACCCATACATCTATGTTGCTCTTGCCTCTTGTATTCTTATTTTACTATCTCCATTCATGCTCACAGTTTGTTATA
Organism: Cepaea hortensis; assembly: GCA_963921405.1. Taxonomy (NCBI): domain Eukaryota; kingdom Metazoa; phylum Mollusca; class Gastropoda; order Stylommatophora; family Helicidae; genus Cepaea; species Cepaea hortensis. Next base: position 76,705,455 of record OY992894.1, on the reverse strand, counting down.
TAGCAATTTAAACAGTATAATTCAACCAACTGAAGTGAAGTTATGCGAAGGGTGATAAGGATGTCATGATATTTGCCTTTTAATTATGAATGTTAATAAATACTGTTGCATTTTATTTGGAAGCTGACCACTTTGCGCTCGTCATTAATCAATGGCATGAGCGTCAATCGTTCAGAAAACAAAGAGAAACTACTGAACATAATCTTGCCTAGTAATTCATAAAGAGACTTAATATTCTACACATATATGGGTGTAAATTATACACATACACTATCTACATTGTCAAAGACTGGTACTTACTAGAATCTGGACACACAATGAATAAAATAAGCAAAAGAAAAACAACAAGAATTAGTCAGGGTTAATTCTAAAGATGTCATTAACTACTTGTTTTTTTCCCTCCACCCTTCATTTACTACTCAGTGTACACTATTCTGCCATCTACTTATGACTTTTATCCTAAAATGCAGCGGACACCCTCAACTAACTAAAGCTAAGCATCCTTTCCGTTTGCTATCTCTTACAGCTCGCACAATGTTCTTATCATGTGATTCATCTGTCTCTAATTCCATCCTCAGTGTGTGTTATATCCCTTCTACTTCATTTGCTCCATGGGTTCCAGAGATTGGACTGTCTATAAATACCATTATTAGGTTTTGACAAATGTGTGTCCCATACAGTACGAACGTTTTTCCTCACCTCTCGACTCTTGTTTACGCTGTCTACATAGTATTATATTCTACACAGGCACCATTTACTGAATGTATTTATTTTATTAGCAATTATTTCAGTCATCCCCCATGTGTCTGACATGCATTTATGTGGCTCTTGTCTTTTGTATTCTTACGTTACTAATGAATCCCTGCTCCATTTTGTTGTTAACTATTGCTATATAAACAGTGCATCAGTTGGCGTGCAATTTAACGAAGGATGTTTGGGGTATCATTTGCTTATTTACTTCCCTTATCTGTTTCTTTCGCTTATGAATTTTAAGACCACATTGTTATGCCCTGACATCAACTGTGTTTAGTTTCTTAAGCAGTAGATGTTTTTGCCTGAGCGAAGTCCAGATCAACAAGCTCCCTGCCTTATTCCAATCAATTCCATTTATGTCAGGAGAAATGTGTGTTTTCATAAACAATTCATAGTGTTTATGATAATACTAGTGCCTTTCCATTGCCTGACTGTATGACTGCCGGTACAAGCCGAACGAAACTTGTCACTGTGCAACATTGAAGGTAAAAGTAATTATGTAGCACATACTCCTGGTGCAGTGTGAAGGGTTATTCTTTCACATATTCTTGATCAAGACATATGAGGTAGTGTGGAAAATACCCTTCCTTGGCGGGGTACATGTTCCTTTACCACCATGAATGCCCTGGTCAAGTCACGAGAATTATGTGATATATTTTCTGTATTCTGTTTCATTACATAATTTCCCCGACAGTGTGTACTTAGACTCCTTCGCAGTTTATTTGAAGTGCTCAGTGAACTGATCTTCTCGCAATTTTCTGACTTATTTCTTCACACCTGAAACAGTGTTAGATTTCCTTTATTTCTTCCATTCTCTGTTAACACTTTGTTTTTCATCTAGGCTGTTGCAACTTTCGTAGTTCTATGAAAACTAATTTTGACATATGTATTGTTATTGAAATACCTCTGTCCGTTTCTCCAAATGTATATGTACAGTGGTATCAAATTAGGTACAAATATATCTCCTTCTTGAAGTAAGGAGATCTGGGTATCATTTGCTTGATGTAATCTCATTATGTTTGTATATCAACGATGGATGTTATTACTTAATTGTTATGACCTTTCATCAAGTGTGTTTAGCTTATCTAGCAGCAGCTTCTTTTGTTTTAAGCAAAGAACCATCCATGTTCTATCCACAGCTGGAAAAAGCGTTTCTTTTCATTGTATGTGTTTTGCGAATTATTATTCACCACCTGCAAGATATGTGAATCTCTGTTTGTGTTATATTTTATATATGTATAGAAATACCACCTCAAATGCTGAAAGGAAGGAAGGTGAACATTGTACACGATACAGTGAGCATAAAGTAGTACGTTACGTAGCTAGTGGAGACAAAAGTATCAAATGGCGATAGCGGATTCCTGAACTTTGGAATACAATATAACACAAACAGAGATCTACAACCCCGTCTTCAATAAATTCAATAAATTTTGAAGACATTAAGGATAACTATTCGGATGAAATATGACATTTTATCACGGGGTATTGTCATAATTATAGCAATTCCTGTCAACGGTACTGGCAAAACGTTAGAATGAAAGTGTATACCATAAAGAGCTGAATTACATATAGAATGCTAAGATTATGGACTATCAACATCAGTAACAAAGAATCCTCATTTTTCGTCACACTATGAGACGACAGAGAACTAGTGAAGCACGCGACAACTGGGACGATTGAGCATATTAGAGGCTTAGATCGACAGAAGGAAAAAAAAAATGTATTATTTTACATAGTGGCACATGTGCTTTTAGTGGTCAAATGTATAAATAACAGAGAGGGAACTTGTTCTTAGAAGAACCTTGTTGCCTTCACAGTTCAAGATGAAACGTGATGATGATGAGCAACCACCAATAAAAAACAAAAAACATACAAGCAATGGCCATCTTTGAAATTTAAACTCACATTAATGTATCAGTTTGGCACGGTTGTCGAGATTATACTCTCTCTCTTTCTTTCTCTCTCTCTCTCTCTCTCTCTCTCTCTCTCTCTGTCTTTCTCTCTCTCTCTCTTTCTCTCTCTCTCTCTCTCACTCTCTCTCTCACTCTCACACTCTCTCTCTCTCACTCTCTCACTCTCACTCTCTATCTCTCTCTCACTCTCTACGCATACACCCACGCTCGCGCACGCACAATTACACTAACTACTTCGAAGCACCTTTTGGCAATGCTACCTCTTAGCAGACGACGAGATCAGCCGACGAACACTCGTCCGACCGCGCTGGTGACTGTATCCCTTAAACATTCCGTCGCCGGAGCCTCTTTACAGAGGTCGATGCGTGCGATATCACCATCATGAAGCAAGAGCTTTGCAGATATGCCCTTTACCACAAGCTCATCACAAACCCAAATTCCTCTTTCTCCTGCATTTTTAGTGTATTGAATGTCCTGTGTTCACTTGCCTCGTCTTCCAGGGTACAAACACAACATATTATTGGTGCATATCCTGAATAACCTAATTAACATACATGCATGATTCTCTAGCAAAAATGAAATTGCACGAAATTATAAACAACATATATGAAATGATGCCATCCACCTGGTAGACACCTCCATTGAGTTACATTGTGTGTTTTACAATGCCTTATGCTTGCTTTGTTTCTACCATTGCCCATTATGTCTTATTTAGCTATGATATTGTTCTGATACTTTCGATGACAAGGGTGAGGCAACGACCTGAGATGTGATGAGAGATATTATTGTTAACCCTTGAATTGCGAGACTTGATGGCTTTGTAAGGGCACGAGAAAGCTAGTGCAACAACGTAACACTGATATTTATCTGCCTGCCACTTACCGAAAAGACTCTGGAAAGAGTCAAGCGGTAAAAGATTGGAGAAGACAGGACTATACCACAAAAGAGTTAAATAATAGAAGAATGAATGACGATCACCAAGCAGTTGTAGCATAGTAGAACTGATACAATAAGCAGTAATCGCAGCGTAGAATTAATTAAAGACGCTAGAACCAAGACCATAAATATCGATCAGACACGTGACAGAGAAAACATCACGTGTCGGGACGGAAGTCGACGAGGGAACTAGTGGACAAAGAACAAGGATTTAGGCGAGTAGCTGTTAGGATAAACATCTAAGCTAGCTGCGAGACGAACATAATACCACGCAACTTATGCAAACAACAAATTAGAAACAATCGTCAAGTAATGCGGCCAACTGTTGTGTTGAAACACACACAGCCACAGCATGACGGTTGTCAACAAGTCTGGCCAACGATACGCCAGCAACAAGACGTCAGCCGGTAGGCGCAGTCCACCATGTTTATAAGTTGGGAACATTTATATAACTTTTGACCGTAGATTGTGATAAATAGAGTAGTTCAGCTCCGCTCAGGACGATAGGGGAAAACTACAGAATATTTGAATTGAAATGCAAGTCGCCCAACATGTAGGTGAGAACAATCTGTGTATCCTCCGATAGAATGCAAGGGGAATGAAGTTGGTCGCGTGAGGAGACTCGTGAGGCTAACATATCTATATGAAACATGTTTTCCAACCCTAGGATGTCAGTGTCAGCTGTTATTCTTTAGTCAATGTTTCTCGTCACTTCGTATGCCAAATTCAACCCAACAAGCCGATCAAGTGTCTAGCACTGCCGCCACACACTTGTATAAATTGGGGTAGGGGCCTGAGCACCAATTAACTTATTTAGCGTTCAGTTATAACAGCATAATTTGAAAATTTGATAAATTGACATAGTACCCATGTATGACAAATTAATCAGTGAATCTGTGATGTAAAGAACTTGCAGTTCAACATTTAAAAAAAACAAAAACAACAACAAAAAACAAAAACAAAAAACACCACAATTTGTATATGAACAATTTTTTAAAGATCAGTAAAAAAATTATTATCACAAAAAATGTACTTACGAGAACTTTTATTAATTAAGAAATTTAAGAAAAACGCAAGTAAAAAGCATGTTACATCTTACATTCATGATTTGTATTGTGCAAATCTAATCGTTTTCTTACAGTAGTTACAATTAATGCCTTGTGTTTCTTTTGAACATCAACCACTAGTATGCAGTCCTGTCTACATTAAGTCACTCTATGCATAAACACAATTGCTTATATGAAATCACCCTTCGCTTATAGTCAAGTGGTGTTCATTAAGATTACATTAAGATATTGCAAAATTGGGATCTCAAAATCTCAAGTTCAGTTATTGATTAATGCCAATGTTTCTGTCAAAACTGCAAACTGAACCAGAGACAATCACGACTCGAGATACAAAAATAACATAGAGATGCATAACACGATGGCTGGAACATATGACATAATCAAGACAAGAACACAGACCTGATACAAGATTATAGTGATAGTGTGAGATAGGAAACCATGCACGCTTACGCTTATTAGCATGGCACGTGATAATGATTATAATTTTTATATATGCTTTACCAATTATATATGTTTAATTAGTAATATTCGTGTTGGTATTGGCAAATTATATATTTATTCATAATTTGCCATGCCAATAAGTGTGGGCGGTCATGTTTCGCCATCTCACTAGATCACTAGAGTCGTGGATCAGCTCATTGTTTTTGTCTCGACCATACCACGTGGTCAAGCCATCCATGTATTTACCGCTCTGTCTTTCCCTTGTTCTCATCCCATCGATCTTGTCAGTTGTTACCAAGTTCTTCAATTCATTTCTTCTCATATCATGACCAAAAAATGTTGACTGTCTGCGTCTTATTTCTCTAATCAGTGTACAATTGTCATTTGTTTCTTGTAGGACTTGGTCATTGTTATTTTTTTTTTTTTTTTTTTTTTTTTTGGGGGGGTGGGGGTTCTTTTTAATATTTGTCCATGGTATTCTTTGCATTTTCTTCTGAAACCACATTTCTACAGCCATCAGATGTATTTCAGCTTGTCTGCTCATTGTCCGCGCTTCGCACCCATACAAAAGTACACGTCCTATGTAGCACCTCAACACTATTTTTCTCGTTGCAAATGACGTCCTTTTAATGGTCAATATGTTATGCATCTTGAAAAAGGCTACCTTCACCTTGGTGATTCTTGTTGTAATCTTTTCAAGGCATCTCCCATCAGATGTTATGACTTAGTTAGCTAGTTAGTTATTTATTTGCGGTTCTAACTTCACAGCAGCGGGTGTCCCCATTATCCTCCGTTCCTGTGCCAGTAAATATCACACAAAATGATCCTCACTGCCCAATGTGAAAAGTGGAACAGACAGGAGTCTCGACAGACAGATGTTACAACTGTTCCGAGAAAATTGTATCCAGTCATTTGTTAAATAATATTCCCATTTACTTGCACATTACATTGTGGTATTTCCTTCTTCCTACTGACGACCATAATCTGTGTCTTTTACAATTTAATTCCAACCCCAGTTGTTCAATGTGTGCTACAACAACAACTGCGTCTACTTAGTGTTGCAGATCCTGCTCATTGTCTACAATCAATACTGTATCATCCGCATATTAAATATTGATGTTACTTCAACCATAGATGGTTCCTTTCACTTCTACATTTCTGAAAATATTGTTACTGTACAAGGAAAACAGGTCTGGAGACATTACATAATGCTGTCTCAGAACTCTCTTAATAGGCTGATGGAGACCTACTTCATTATCAATCCTTATGGCAGCTTGTTTCCAATATGATTTTTTTTTTTTTAGAAATCTACGGACTTGTTCATCAATTTTTAGATCTCTAAGCTTTCTTTGTCATGTTGATATGTATTTCTTTATCGAAAGCCTTTGTGTAGTCAATAAAGCAATGATGTAGGTCGTTGTTTACTTCTGTAGAACGTTCAATTAATGTTCTCAGCAAATGCACAGCATTTTCTGTACCCTTGCCTTCTACAAACCCACATTGTTCTTCTCCTATTTTTTGGTTTGTATTTTCTTCCTCGCTCTTTGCATGATAACTCTTAGCAAAATCTTCGTGATGTGGCTGTGTATATGTATATAAACGACGTGCATGAGTCATGTATCTTTACGGATATGCTTTTAGTAAATATATGATGCAACATGCGAGTATTTTGTACATATCGCATTTAATCTTAATTAACTGAGAGTTGCATAATTGTCCTTTCTGTTGATTTGTTTAAAAGCCATTGTGAATTCGTTGAATTACAATATGGAGAAGCATACCAGTCTGGAGGTAGTTGTTTCATTACAGTAGGGGCATAGTTGTTGCATTACAATGGGAAGATAGTTGTTGCATCAAAGTAAGGAGATATCCCACGCGTCACAGTCGGGAGATAGTCGTTGCTTTACAAAGGGGAGATGCAGTGCATAATACTCTGAAATTAGTAGACAAACGCATTGTATTTTTAGTATTGTTAGTCATGGAATGTTATCAACATCGAACAATTAGTATAATGAGTCACATCACGAAGATTTTGCTAAGAATTATCATGCAAAGAGTTAAGAGGAAAATACAACCTGAAATAGGATAAGAACAATGTGGGTTTGTAGAAGGCAAGGGTACAGTAAAAGCTGTGTATATACTGAGAACCGTAATCGCACGTTCTATAGAAGTAAACAAAGATCCCTCTGGGCGGGACATATTTTCGTCCCGTAAAATGGAACGTGTTTTTTTCAAAAATGTTTATGGATTAAGTGTGTTTTTCGTGGTGAAATGGAGTTCGGACCGTGCAACGGAGTTTGTGCACGCGCGCCCGGACTCCCTTCGGCGTATCATCGGCGCCCGGTGGCGATAGTTAAGCCTAACATGACGACCAGCCGACCGACAAGGACACAGCTTGGTAAGATGGCGGGCGCACGCAGAAGGCGTTTAAAATGTGACAGACTGGGCATCGGATACGTTCGAGTACTGTACTGGAACTGTGCATCATTTAGTCAACGCCGACCCATTCTTGAAAAACTACTCTACGGAAACGATATTGTAGTCTTGCAGGAAACACAGCTCGGCGACGGAACAGTAAATGTCGCGGGATTTCAGGGCTTCTTAAACAGGCGGTACCACAGACAGGCCATTCTTGTCCGCGACAACATACTGGTGTCTGAGATCGATATGTCCGCCTGGAACAGTGATGCCCTGCAAGTGCAGGCGTTAAGAATAATGACTTCAGTGCAGCTTGTAATCGTGAATGTTTATGCGCGAAATGGGAAGGTCGACGTGCGACAATTGCAGAGTTTGTTCGATATGGATGAAAGGCATATCATCTACTGTGGGGACTTCAATGCCAGTGGCAGTCAATGGGGGAATTGCATCACCAATAGACAGGGTTAAGATCTGGAGGACGCCCTGGCATCTGCTGCCCTAATCTGTCTGAATGATGGGAAGGTCACTAGAATAGCCACTCGACCAGGTGACTCTGACAGCGTCATTGACTTGGCTCTGGTGTCACCCACCATTGCACCAAGGTGCCGGTGTGGCACACTGGGATACCACGACAGTGACCACTACCCTTGTATCATCCTGATCGAGAAAGACAGGGCCAGTAGTCAAGGAAACAATATAAATGCCTTCCCGAACGACAACACTGGTCAAGATGCCATAAGCAAGATTAGAAGGAGAAAACTAACTTCCTCCCACAGGAGACAAGAAAAATGGTTGCAGCCACCATGGTTGAATGGCGAGGTCGAAAAGGCATGGCTGGGAAAGAGGCAGGCTGTCAAAGACTGGCAAAAAGCCAGAAAGGCCAACATGCCACAGGTTGAGTTGGCGGACCTGAAGAGTGAGGTCCATAGGACGATGACTTTATTCAAATCCTGCGCCAAACAGATCAAGGCCGAGAAATGGGACGAGTTCTGCAGGAAGGTGTGCTCCGAGCGATCTCTTACGACATTCTGGCGCCTCCATAAGAGCATGAACGGCTCCGCACAACGTAGGGGTATTCCAGACTTTCAAGGCACAGACCTCACATGGAAAATAGCGGATGCGGATAAAGGTAAGGCCCTTCTTGCACGCAACATAGAGCAGACTGACCAGAAAGACGAGCCCGCCAGATAGAGAACCAAAACGACACTCTCTCGGTTGTGCGAGGGAGTCGGGACAGACGAAGAGTGCAAAATCACATCTGAGACAATACGTGCAATGCTCAAGAAATCACCCAACACCGCCCCAGGTCGAGACGGCATCCGATATGGTGACCTACTGATGATGTCAGATGATGACATGGAAGAACTGGCCAGAGAATTCAACACCAGTATCCAGAGGGGTCAGATCAAAGAGGAATGGTTACAAAGCTACTTGCTGCCGCTGCCAAAACCGAACAAAGACCATTCCAAGATAAGCGGCTACAGAATCATTACGATGCAGAACACTGTTGGCAAGCTACTGGAGAAAATTGTAGCACACGGACTTGCAGGTGACTTGGAACAGCTCGGCTGCTTCCCGCCCACACTTGGAGGATACAGACGCAACAAAGAGTCATGGCTGAATGCGGCGGTCTTTGCTCAAGATGTTTACGAAGGATTTCAGGTCAGAGAAGAGACATGTGCGGCCGCCATAGACTTAGAGGACGCATACAATAGAGTATCTTTCGAGCACTTGATGCAAACCCTCCTCAGACTGAAAGTGCAGCCTCACCTTGTACGATGGATAGCTGCAGTTCTGCTCCACAGAAAGGTGGTGCTAAGATGCGGGCGTTGGTCTTCTGAGCCGATAACGATATGTCCAGGATTGCCGCAGGGTTCACCACTGTCATCAGTACTATTCAACGCGTATACGGTGCCGATCACTGAACAACAGTTGGACGGGGGGGGGGGGGGGTAGGACTCTATCATTTGCTGACGACATACTCGTGTACCGACAGGGTCGAGATAGACAGGCGGTTACCAATGATATGCAGGGCGAACTAGATAGAATTTCCTCATGGTGCACTGATGCCGGTGCCCTTGTCAACCCTGCAAAGGCATCGGTTACATGGTTCTCCCTAAACAACCATATTGTGAACACAGACCTGCCATCAGTAAGAATGGATGGGAGCCTTTTGAGTAGAACCCAGTCAATGACATATCTTGGCGTGAGGCTTGATCGAAGCCTGTCCTTCAGAGATCATGTCAATTATGTTATAATGAAAGCTCGAAAAGGTTTGTCAGCAGTGAGAGTCATGGCAGCTGCCAATATCGAGCAAAGACTGCTAATACTTCTGTTCCAAGGACAGGTGCTTTCACGCATCGAGTATGCCCTGGCCATCCTCACTGTCAGCCCTACACAGATTGGAAGACTTGAAAAGGTACAAAACGAAGCCATGCGCATTATTTTGGGCTGCACGAAAGACACCCGCTGTGTAGTAATGAGATACCTCCTTGACTTCCCGACAATGGAACACAGGATCAAGATCTGGAGAGCTCGTGCATACTTAAAAATAAGTGCAGATGAGCAGCACCCTCTGCATGACGCTGTATTCAGAGAAAAGGGTGACAGGCTAAAGAGGGGCAAATCATGGATGGGTCGGGCGGAAGATGTCGTCGGACAGGTCTGCAGTCTTACCAGTATCAACCCCGGCAAGGAATGGGTGCCGGTGCCTCCAGCTTTTAAGTGTACCTTCTCCTGCATTATCACACTCGACAGACGGTGCAGAGAGCAGAACCCTGCCGCTGTCAATGCAGAGGTTAACGCGCTCATCTATGAACACTCAGATAGCCCCGAAGTGCTCATCTATACAGATGGATCTGTTGTAAAGCAGCAGAGAAGTGCGTGGGCATTTAAAGCCCGTTCAGCAGGCCGAACCGTTCAAGAATCCAGTGGTGCCCACTCTATGACCACGAGCAGCATGACGATGGGGGTGATGGCAGTTACACAGGCTTTCATATGGCTGGAATCACAGTATTATACCAACGTGTGTGTACTAAGTGATTCAATGAGCATGATTCAGAAGGTCAAAGCTGGATCTGTACGTAGACAGTGGACTGAGTCGCTGCGGAAGTCTGTTGTTCGTAAAGTCACCTTCATCTTCGTCCCGGGACATGCGGGAGTCGAGGGAAATGAACGAGCTGATAAACTGGCTGGCTCTGCACCCCCTGTAGATGGCCAGCCCATGGATCGTGCCGATGTTATTAACATCCTTAAAGATATGGCTAGAAAAGAGGACTTTGACGTCAGTGAATCCACATCGCTGTCCAGGATGAAAGACTTGGGAGTAAGAATCGGCACAGCCAGACGCGAGAGGTACATCGGGAATTTAAGGCGCCTCGTCAACCAACACAAAACTGGCACTATTAGCTACCGGACGATGATGCATGTGCTGGGGGAGGATCTGAGCACCTATGGACATGTCCGGAGTGCAATGAAGATACCCCAAATTTATAACTGATAACTGATAACCGAAACAAAGATCTACACCTTTGCTTTATTGACTACACAAAGGCTTTCGATAAAGTGAGACATGTCAACATGATAAGGATGTTTGAAGATCTACAGATTGATGGAAAAGATCTTAGACTTGTAAAAAACATATATTGGAAACAACAAGCTGCCATAAGAGTTGATAATGAAGTAAGCCAATATCAGCCTATTAAGAGAGGTGTGAGACAGGGATGTGTAATGTCTCCAGATCTGTTTTCCCTGTACAGTGAAAGTATTTTCAGAAATATTGAAGATATGGAAGGAATCAACATTGGGGGACGATGCATCAATAATATTAGATATGCAGATGATACAGTCTTGATTGCAGACAATGAACAGGACCTGCAAAATTTAGTAGATGCGATTGTTACACACAGTGAACAACTAGGGTTAGAATTAAATTGTAAAAAGACACAGATTATGGTCGTCACTAGGATGGACGAAATACTACAATGTAATATACAAGTAAATGGGAATATTCTTCAACAAGTGAATAGGTACAATTTCTCGGAACAGTAATAACATCTGATGGGAGATGCCTTGAAGAGATTAGAACAAGAATCGCCGTGGCAAAAGTAGCCTTTAGCAAGATGAAAAACATACTGACCAATAAAAAGATGTCAATTGAAACGAGAAAAAGAGTGTTGAGATGCTACATAGAACCTGTACTCTTATATGCATGTGAAGCTTGGACAATGAGCGTCAGGCTGAAAAACATCTGATGGCTGTAGAAATGTGGTTTCTGAGGAAAATGCAAAGAATACCATGGACAGCCAAAAAGACCAATGAACAAGTTCTTCAAGAAACAAATGAAGATCGTAAACTGATTAGAGACATTAGACGTAGACAGTCACAATTTTGTGGGCATGTTATGAGAAGAAATGATCTGGAGAACTTGGTGACAACTGGTAAGATCGAGGGGAATAGACCAAGGGGAAGACCTAGAAGCAAGTACTTGAATGGCTTTGACCTTGTGGCATGGTCGAGACAGAAACACGGAGCTGATCCCCGACTCTGGTGATCGAGTGAGATGGCAGAACATGACCGCCCACGCTTACCGGCATGGCACATGATGGATGGATGGAGTATACGCTTTGAGTGCCTTAATAAAATTATTGCGTTAGCATCCAATCTCGCTCTAAAAGTACATTTTGAAGATTGTCATCGTTGTTGATTTTTTAACATACTGGCTGCTTCAATACACACGCCCTGTGGCGTGGGGTTACGAACGCGATTTGCATTCCCACATACCGCGTTCAAAATACAGCTTTAGGCGATTTGGAAGCAGACGAATTTTCGTTGTTTATCATGCAATTGTATGGGTCTGTGTCGTTCATAAAACATTGGGAGCTTACTGAACGTAAACTTACCTAGTAACTCGTACAGTGATTTAATACGAGAGGAAGTCAATACGTAAGTCACAAATGGCTGTAGAAAAATAACTAAATATGATAACAACTTGAAACCAGTTTATATGTATACATACATTGTCCCTTTATTTCGCAATATAATTTCCACCATCATTGAAGCACTTATCCCATCGTTTTATCCGTCCTCCCAAACCGGCTGCATAGAACTGCGTGCTCTGATTTCTAAACCACGTTTTCACTTCACATTCAACTTTGGCGTCATTCGCTCCTTGGGAAAATTTTTCTACACAGCTGTGCACCGCTTTATGGGACAAACATTTGTCAGCATAAACAGGAAACATTTCCTTATGAATGTCCTTTGCAGGCTTAACTTTTGCCCACACAAAATGCACAACATCTTGTTGCTCTTTGGTTGTACACTCAGTAATTACAGTCGCCATTTTGTTTATGTACTGCGCATGCGCATGAGACACCTAGCGCCATCTGACGAACGGGAATATAAAGTTCGATGTTGCTGTCGCCCTCGTATTTCACACATCTCTTTGTGTAAATTATGCACATTATCTACACGACTATTGTCAAAGATTGGCATAATGAATAAAAGAAGCATGCGAGGGGACCACACAAAAAAAAAAAAGAATTAATAAGAGCTAATTCAAGAGATGTTATTACATATATTGTTTCCTCGGTCATTCATATACTACTTAGTGTACATTATGTTACCTTTTACTTCTGTCGTTATCACAAATTGGAGGGCACGACCTCAACAAATTCATGCCATGGCGTCTCTGACAGCTTCTACAATGCCCGTCTCTATTGATACATCTCTTGTGTTGTTACGTCTACCTTAATTTCGTTTGCTCTCTGGGTTCCAGTGAAAGAACTTTCCTGTCACAGAGTGTTACCCAGCCAGCGAGAATGTTTTTCCTCACCTGGTATTTCTCTTTACTCTGATGTTTTAATTTGTACCACGCCTGGTGCTTACTTCGTTTCTATCATTGCCACATTATTTCTTATTTAGCTATAATTTTGTTCTTCTACTTTCAATGTGGCAAGGGTGAGACAACGGCTTTGGGTGGGATAAGAGACATTGGTGTCAACCCTGGAGTTGCGAGGCCTGATGACTTTGCAAGGAACAAGAGAAAGCAGGTGAAATAACGAGCAACTGATATAATCTGCTGTTACACACTATATAAACTGCGAGCAGGTGTTTGAGCACCAATGAAATTTTGTCAGCGTTCAGTCAATTTTTTTTTTTTTTTTTTTTGCGCTCACTCGCCTTGAACTCAAGCATAATCCATACACACTATTTTATAATAGTGCTGGACTGAATTTTGCGTGTGGATTAGCTTTCCTTAAAATAACAGTGTCCCTCGCCATCACGCGAACCCACTACGACTTCAGAGGTACTTGTAATTTACGTTCCAAAGTCAAGGACGACAGGTCAACATTTTAGTCCAAGCGTTCAGTGATAATAATCAAAGTTGCTAATTTGATCATTTGAAATAGTTCCCATGTTCGACAAATTAATCAGTGAATATTTGGTTTGAAAAGCATACAGCTAAAACAAAATAATTAAACAGGCAACAATGTAAACATTGTGTACATAGACACATACGAATGAAGATTACAATTTTAATTTAAGAGGATTGCACTTACAAACATCTGGGCGAATACAGAAAGACGCAAATGAAAACTTTGTTATTACAGCTAGTGTGCATGATTCTTATTATGTAATTCTAATTGTTTTCATAGAATAGCTATACTTAATGACATGTATGGAGTCGTTTCTATATTAAATTACCCATCGCATAAAGAAAAGTTCCTAGATGAAATCACCCATCGCTTACAGACAAGTGGTGTTTATTAAGAGGTAAAACATTACAGTAATATTGAGAAATATTCACAACGGCTGAAGTTAAGTTATTGATTGATGACAATTGTTCTGTCAAATATGCATAATGAACCAAAATAAGCCACGACTAGTGATTTGTATACCAGAGAGAAACATATCTGGATGGCTGGGACACATGACATAATCGAGACAAGAACACAGACCTGATACAGGATTATATTGTTCGTTACAGATGAGGAACTATGACTGCTCACGCTTATTGGCATGACACATGATAAGGATCATCATTTTTATATGTTCTTTTCACATTATTTATGTTTCATTAGTAATGTTCCTCGTGTCAGGTCTTAGTCAGATATGACTGGGCTACCGTATGACAATAAACGGTACTACCTGCTTTTTGTTAGCGCCGAATAGTGGATGGCTCTTACCAGATCCGACACTCGACATTGTGCCAACGTCTTCCGACGGAGCAGCGCAATTTGAAGGGTACAAGCCTATCCTGGTGCGAGGAAATGCAATCTTAAGATAAAATGTCATGGCAGGGCAGACCAGGCCGTAAGTGTTGGTTGGCAACTGGTCTAGGATCGAAGCTCCGACAGGCGGACAGTTAGATTAATGCTTTGCTGATCCGACAGCTTCTGCAGCTTGTCTTATTCCAGATCTGTTGGTACAACCTTTCCTCTGGAGAGAACTAGGCAGGCCGAGAGTGGGATCATGCTGCATAGGCATCACATGGTCTCTATATTTCAGCCCAGGCTTCGTGCTATGGATAGGTATAACTCCATCCCTGGTCTTAACCGGTCTTGGAATCAAAGCGAGAGATAGCAGTTACGGGTTATACGTCCTTGTCAATTGGCGTAGATATGGGGCATCACATGTTGCCTTTGACGGTGGGAGGTACCAACATATGTCACTGATCAGCCACCTCCCGCCTCAAGCTGGGCAGCCCCCCGTCAATTAGGTGCCTATCCGCCACAGCCTGCCTGCTTCAATGTGTGCTTGGGGCTGGGACAATATCTGAATCGCAGGCTGTAAAACCAATGCACCAGGAACTACTAAAAAGAAAAATAGAAGCCTCAAGCCACGGCATGCAACATGATTCATTCTATGAGGAGTTAGACTGTTATTAAGGCAGTTCCAAGATCTGACTACATGTATATACTCGGGATTTTTAATGCCCGTGTGGGCAAGGACTAGAGTTCATGGCCAGTGTGTCTTGGATATACAACATCGATCACATGAATGACAATGGGCGAAGGTTGCTGGGGCATTGCACCAAAAACGACCTATGCATTACAATTGTTTATTTTTTAAACAATAGAGCATCATAAGGTCACATAGAAACTTCCAAGATCCTGCCACTGGCATTAGCTAGACTTCATTATCACACCGAGACAACATTTGAATCAAACATCATGAA
Source organism: Cepaea hortensis (assembly GCA_963921405.1). Classification (NCBI taxonomy): domain Eukaryota; kingdom Metazoa; phylum Mollusca; class Gastropoda; order Stylommatophora; family Helicidae; genus Cepaea; species Cepaea hortensis. Next base: position 76,689,748 of record OY992894.1, on the reverse strand, counting down.
CTCTAAGTTACCAGAGTGCTGACTGTAATACTAATCATTCTTTAGTTGTTGCAAGGGTTAGACTGAGACCAAAGAGAATGTACAAGACTAAAAACAAATCTAGCCAAAGAATTCATATTACTAACACTCACGATCCTGATAAATGCTTTGAGTCCCAAAAGCAACCTAAAGACGCTTTCACTTTTATATCAGAAAATTATACAGCAAGTTAAATGTGGGGTAAACTTAAGGACGCTTTTTTATAATATCACTTTCCCACAGGAAGAGGTTCTAACGTGTGAACCACAAATTGAAGAACCTGCATTTGAAGAAATCCTATATGTAATCACACGACTTAAAAACAATAAGGCAACAGAAGCTGATGGAATTGCTGCTGAATTTATAAAGGCAGGTGGCTCTGCATTACATCTAAAGCTATACGAACTAATAATAAAAATCTGGAGGACAGAAGAATTACCCCATGACTGGAAAGAGTCATTATTGATACCTATCTTTAAGAAAGGAAACATGTTTCAATGTGAAAATTATAGGGGAATATCACTACTGTCCACAAGCTGTAAGATACTATCCGCAGTACTACTTAAAAAAGTCGCTTAAAAGTCGACAGGGTCGACTTCATTGCACCGGGTTTTATCCCATATGGCTCGGTCTCTTTCCGCAGCAAGGAAAGCGTCGCACAAAGCACGAACTCCGTAGCTTTTAGCGACGACCCACAGAAGTCTCTGAAACATTTAACTCGTAAACAGAAGGGCGCGGCCCGGAATCGAACCCACAACCTTCGGAGCACGAGTCAAACGGCTTGACCACTTCGCCACAGAGACTTCCTACTAAAGTTGCAGTACTACTAAATAAACTAAAACCATATTCAGAAGACATATTAGGTGACTACCAGGCGGGTTTTAGACAATTAGCCGAGAAAAATTCGGAATATAAAAGAGATCTCCAAAACATTTTTGTGGATTTAAAAAAAGGCGTGTTATAGTGTCCACAGGAATAGTCTATTGAATGCTATGCAGGAAATTGGAATACCAAATAAGTTAATCAACATGACCAGACTATGAATGGAAGAGACTTATAATATAGTAACATATAAAGGCAGGAAATCAGACCCTTTCTAAATAACATCTGGCTTGAAACAGGGTGATGCACTATCACCGCTACTCTTCAATCTGGCTCTAGAGAAAGTTGTAAGGAAGGTAAAGGAGGACTGTGATATTGGAGGAACATCCAAGCTGCTTAATTATGCAGATGATATAGATATTATAGGGAAAATGAACAAAAGACATTGGAAATATTGACTCACTTAAAGGAAAAAGCCCAACAGATGGGGTCTGGTTATCAACCAAGATAAGACAGAATATATGGTAATTTCAAGAGAAGGAATGGCTAAAAACTCTGGCCACATACAAATAGATAATATGACCATTAAAAAACGGAAATGTACAATCTTCAACTGCTCCAACATTATAAGGGAAGAAATACAAACTAGAATCAACTCTGGAAATAAGATATACTATGCACTACAACATCAACTAATATCAAATGCGCTATCTCGTAACACCAAAATCACAATATACAAAACACTGATCAGACCAGTTGTGCTGTATGGCTCTGAAACCTGGAGTACAACGAAAGGAGACGAAGCCTTGTTACAAACCTTTGAGAACAAAATTTTAAGCCGCATCTTTGGACCCATTAGGGATACACACAGTGGAGAGTGGAAAAGAAGAAGTAACAACGACATTTATGATCTGTTTAAGTCCCCGCTAATCACTGGATTCATGAAGGCTAATAGACCACAATGGCTGGGGCATACAGAAAGAATGGAAGACAATAGGGAAACAAAACTCGCTTACTCTCAGGAAATAAATGACCGTAGACCCCGAGGTAGACAAGCAAGTCGGTGGAGAGATAATATATATACAGACCTACAAGCACTTGGAATCAACGACTGGCAAGAGAAGGTCAACCAGAGAGACGAATGGAGACGGATTTTATCTGCAGCAAAGAACGCTCGGAACGCTGAAAAAGAAGAAGAAGAAGAAGAAGAAGAAGAAGAAGAAGAAGAAGAAGAAGCAGTGGTTTATGGCACTGTGGATCATAAGAGGCAGGATTGGTCTGCCGCAAACAGCCAGAAACTGCAGCTCTTCATTGATAAACAGAAGATAGCTTTCTTAAGAAACAATGAAAAAACATCGCGAAAAACTCTCAGTGAGGTGAAGCAAGTGCAAGCTAGGAAAGATGTGTAAAATGCTACTAGGCAGTGTGCAAACAACTATTTGATCACGTTATGCGAGTACATTCAAATGCAAGTGATAAGGTATGAGAATAAGGAATAAAGGGATAAAGAAAGCATATGGTCAATGATGCAAGAAGTGCACCACTGACAACCTTGACTGGAGAAATCATCACTGATAAGAAACAGCAAATGGATATATGGATAGAGCACAATATGGAGCTTTACTCAGGCGAGACAAAATTAGCGGATGATGCACTTAACGCCCTAGAGGCCCTGCCAACTCTTGACCACCTGGATACCATCCACCCAGCATGTGCCATGCCGATAAGCGTGGGCAGTCATGTTCTGCCATCTCATTCGATTACCAGAGTCATGGATCAGCTCCGTGTTCCTGTCTCGACCATGCCAGGTGGTCAAGCCAACCAGGTATTTACATCTCGATCTCCCCCTTGGTCTCTTCCCTTCTATTTTGCCAGTTGTCACCAAGTTCTCTAAGTCATTTTTTCTCATAACATGCCCAACAAATTTTGATTGTCTACGTCTAATAACTCTAATCAGTTTACGATCTTCATTTGTTTCTTGAAGGACTTGTTCATTGGTTTTTCTGTCTGCCCATGGTATTCTTTGCATTTTCCTTAGACACCACATGTGCACAGCCATCAGATGTTTTTCAGCTTGAATGCTTATTGTCCACGCTTCACAGATACAAAAGTACAGTTTCTATATAGCACGTCAACCCTCTTTTTCTCGTTTCAATTGATATCTTTTTATTGGTCAGTATATTTTTCATCTTGCAAAAGGCTACCTTCGCAATGGCAATTCTTGTTCTAATCTCTTCAAAGCATCTCCCATCAGATGTTATGACTGTTCCGAGATAACTGTATCGATTCACTTGCTTAAGAATATACCCATTTACTCGTATATCACATTGTGGTATTTCCTTCTTCCCTGTGACGACCATAATATGTGTCTTCTTAATATTCAGTTCTAACCCTAGTTGTTCACTGTGTGCAACAACCGCATCTACTAAATGTTGCAGTTACTGTTCATTGTCTGCAATCAAGACTGTATCATCTGCATATCTGATGTTATTGATGTAACGTCCGCCAATGCTCATTCCTTCCACATCGTTATCAATTCTGATGGCAGTTTGTTGTTTTCAACATATGTTTTTTACAAGTCTAAGGTCTATTCCATCAATTTATAGATCTTCAAGCATCCTTATCATGTCGGCATGTCTCACTTTATCGACAGCCTTTGTGTAGTCAATAAAACAAAAATATAGATCTTTGTTTACTGCTAAAGAACGTACAATTACTGTTCTCAGTATATACACAGCATTTACTGTGCCCTTGCCTTCTACAAACCCACATTGTCCTTCTCCAATTTCGGGTTGTATTTTCTTCCTAACTCTTTGCATGATAATTCTCAGCAAAACCTTCTTGATGTCGCTCATTATACTAATTGTTCGATGGTGATCACATTCCAAGGCTCCTGATTTCTTCGGAATTTCAATAAATATAGAATTACATAATTAATATTTCGCGCTCATCAGTCTGGTGACTTGGTCTACTCCATAATCGTCTAGGGCATTGATTGTTTCTATTGTGATGTTATCTGTACTTTGGGTCTTACCTGGTTTTTCATATGGTTAAGAGCATTCTCAACTTCCATCTTCAAAATTGATGGTCCTACATTATTATTCCGATGATCATATTGTTCTTCTCTTGTATCATCATAAAGGTCTTTCACATAATTTAACCACGCATGCAAAATCTTCTCTTTTTCTATTATGATTTTGCCATCTTTAGTTTCTGGAAGCACGTTGATATGTGTGTTGTTAGTTAGTGATGTCATTAATTCCTTTGTGCATTAATTTGGTATTCCAGGTGTTTTGTTGGTTTTCAATTTCCTTGCAATTTTCCTCAAGCCATGTTTCTTTTGCCTCTTTGCATAGCTTCATAATTTCCCTGTGAATCTCTTCATATTTCTCCTTGTTATGTTTGTTACTTCTTCTTATTTCCATGCGTTTTAAAGATGTTTTCCGCCATCCATTTCTTGCGTCATATTATCTTTATATTTGGGATGGTTGTTTCTGCAGCTTGATTGACTGATTTCTTTAATATTTCCTATTGGTCACTGACATCTTCAAGTAAAATTTTCATATAGGACAATGCATCGAATCTGTTCTTTGCCTCTACATATAATGTATCTTGTATCTCCTCACTCTTCAGTGCCTGTAGATCAAATTTTGTGTTTCTTGGTGAATATTTGACTTCAATTTTATATTTAAATTGCTTAAGATTAATCTATGGTCGCTGTAGCAGTCTGCGCTTGGTATAGTTTTTGCTACTGTTAAGGCATTTCGAAATCTTCTGTTGATGAGAATGTAATCAATCTGACTTCTGATCCTATGATCATGACATATCCACACTTCCCACCATAAGAGAAGTTAATTATGCTATTAATGAACTTGCATCTGGCAAGGTTCCGAGTAAGGATGGGATTCCAATATAGGTTATCAGGAGTGGGCAAGACACACTCACTCTACAGATCCACCAGCTAATAGAGCTATGCTGGCGAGAAGGACAAGTCCCACTGAATTTCAAAGATTCAAGCATCATAACACTGTACAAGAACAAGGGCGATCGGAGCGACTGCACAACTATAGGGGTATCTCACTTCTGTGTATTGTTGGAAAAGTATTTGCCAGAATTGTTCTGCGCAGACTTCAAGTCCTGGGAGATCAAGTCTACCCCGAATTACAGTGTGCCTTTCGACGGAACCGGTCTACCATTGATAAGATATTCTCATTGTGCCAAATGCAAGAAAAATGACACGAAAAGAATCAACCACTGTTTATTGCCTTCATCGACATCACAAAGGCATTTGACTTGGTCAGTGGTGAGGGTGTGTTCAAGACACTAAATAAGATTGGCTGTCCACCAATTCTTCTGTCCATTGTGGAATTGTTCCACACAGGCATGACGGGTATAATCAAGTTTGATGGTGCAACTTCTGAAGAGTTTGAAATCAAGAGTGGAGATAAGCAAGGTTGTGTACCAGCTCCCACCCTCTTTGGAAAATACTTTTCACTTCTACTGAAATATGCCTTTCGTGATCAGGATGGTGGTATATACATTAATTCACGCTCAGATGGCGGCCGCTACAGTGCTCAGAGATGTAATGTCAAGACCAAAATTAGGAGGGTACTGATTAGAGAATTTGTTTTTGCAGATGATGCTGCAATTACGATCCACTCTGAAGAAGAATTACAACGCCTACCATCTGCATTTTCCCATGCTTGTTCTGAATTTGGTTTATCAATTAGCAAAAAGAAGACACAGATCATGTCACAAGGTGTACATGGGGTACCATCAATCTTTATTGACGACGCCGAACTGGAGATGGCAGACCATTTTAGATATTTATAATAAGAGGTAAATGCCAAATTATTTCTTGATCAGGAAATCAACATCAGGATTGGTAAGGCAGAAAAAAACAATGAACATTGTAACAAAACGTTTCTGTTGAAAACACGAAGCTTACTGTTAAATCAAAAGTTCTTATCTTTCAAGCCTGTGTTCTTAGTACTCTTCTTTGTGGCAGTGAAGCCTGGTCAATTTTCTCACACCAAGTGAAACAAAAGTTTTGGAAAGATTGGGTTGTGTGACGGTTTGTTTCATGCTCAGTCTTCATAGACTTAGATGGATAGGACACGTTAGGAGGGTGGATGATGGTGGAATACCAAACGGCATCTCTTTTGGTGAATTACAGATGGGTTAGGGATCTTGGAGTTGGCCTCTACTACGATACACAAATGTGTGTAAGTGGGGCATGATTGATACAGGCAATGCTAACACACATTGGGAGCAAGTCGCCACCAAATGTATTGCATAAAGGGCAAATATTAGAAGTTGAATAAAGACAAAGGAGAAAACGATTGCAGATAGGTCGCAAAGTGAGCGCGTGAGACGTAAGATGATGCGTGATGGTAAACATAATCATGTGTTCAAATGCATCAATTATGGACGAACATTTATAGGGCGAATTCGTCTGAAAAGTCTCATTCGCTACCGTCGTGGGTTGTAGTTATTATGCCCACTTGAAGCACAATGTAACAAACTATCGTCTGTCAAGGCGGCAATGTGCCAGTTCAAATTCAATCAGTAATGTTCCTATTGTTACTGACCAAAATTATCTCATCTCATCTCATCTTGTTCCTCTTGTACATTGCGTTGTCGAGGTGAAGTATAAACAGCGGGAGAGTGCCCGCTTATGAGCTTCATGTATCGATACTTTCTTATTCCCTGCATCCATCATTTACGTGGTCGGCCTCTTCGTGGTCTGTACATCATTGCTTGTTGTGGTATACTGTTAGTTGGTAACCTACTTGTATGACCAAACCATTTGACTTGCTGCCTTCTAATAAAATCTAGCGCAGCTATAATCCCCCCCCCCCCACACACACACACACACACACACACACACATTTTAGTCCTGATTTCTTCATGTCTGATTTTGTCACTTCTTGATACATTGAGTATTCGTCTCAGGAATTTCATTTCTGTTGTTGTGATTTTTGCTTTTCTCTTTTTCTGTCATTGTCCAGGTTTGGCATTGGTAACATAGAGTTGGTATGAAGATTGTGTTGTAAAGTACTTTCTTAGTAATTATTGATACATGTTTGTTCTTTAGTATTGGTGCCATTTGTCCAATTAGTTGGTTTGCCTTATTGCATCTATTTTCTATGTTGTCTTCTGATTTGTCATTTAATGATATTATACTTCCTAGGTACTTGAAACTCTTTACTTGTTTCACGGGATGTTCGTTTAGGTGAATTGTTGTTGTTCCTTCTTCCTTAGTTATAGACATTACCTTTGTTTTACTTGTTCTAATTTTCATGTTATGTTCCCTACATACTTCGTTTAGATTATTCATGTGGTCTTGTAATTCACTTCTGATTTTGCTTGTCGTCCGCAAACAGGAGTTCTCTAATAGTGTAATTTGCCAATGGTTCTTCTTCTGTATTCTCGTCATGCGGTGTTCTTGCGGTCTTTGTTTTGCTGGTTTCTTTACATATGTTGTCTATATATGTTATGAACAAGAGAGGGGACAGGACACAACCTTGTCGTACTCCGAATCTTATGGTGAAGGGTTCTGAGTGTCCTCCAGTTGCTCTCACTATGCATTCACTGTTGTTGTATAAGCTTCTACATAGGTTTGTTAGATGCGTACTCACTCCGTATTGTTTAATCATTTCCCACATACATAAATTCTAAATATTATGAAATATATAATGAATCTGTCAAATATGTATTGCTTCATCTATTTAATGCAGTCATGGAATGTGAATCCAAACAAAAGGGCATCATTTGAAAACATTACATGAGTAGACACTGACTAAGTTACATGCAAATGGACACGTTATAGTCGCAAGAAAATCGTTGAATTACAGTGGAAGATATCTGTTGCATTACAACGGGGAGATAGTTGTCGCATCACAGTCGAGAGATAGTCATTGCTTTACAATGAAATGTGATTGCATTGAATAATAGGCTGAATAAAGTAGACACAATCATTGTACTTTGAACACTGTTAGTATATTTCTTGTGTGCGGAAACAGAATTGTAACATTAGCATGTAATCTTGCTCTGAAAGTACATTTTCATCCAGAAATGTGTTGATTTGTTCACACACTGTCTGATTCAATACACCGGCGCTGTTGCGAACGGGTTGCGAACTTGAATCGTAATCCCGCATACCGCGTTCGAAACACAGCTGCAGATGATTTGGAAACAGATGGGTTGGTTATCATTCAACGTCATGAGCGTCAGTCGTTCAGACAACAATGGGAAAATACTGAACGTAAACGAGCCATGGATCAGACTGATATACTGAATGCTCAACGAGAAGTAAGTCGTTTGCGAAAACCATGTGTTGACTGAATCTACATCCATCGCCAGACTGCGAGAACAGCAAGTTAGAAGAGCTGTGACCAAACGAGAACACTATGCAGGAAGCCACAGACTATTAACAAACCAAAACAGAACTGGTGCCGTGAGCCGCTACACGCTGCCGAATTTACTGAGGAGGGGATCTGTGCACATATGAACTGAATGGTTTCTATGTGCAATGGGGATGATATGTCGACTAACTAACTAACTAACTCACTCACTCACTCACTAACTAACTAACTAACTAACTATCTAACTGACTTACTAACTAAGTAAGTAACTAACTAACTAACTAACTGACTAGGTAACTAACACTAATTTGATATTCTACACATCTCTTTGTGTAAATTATACACAAACATCATCTACAAGTATACTGTCAAATAATTGTACTTACCATCGGCTGGACACACAATAAATACGAGAAGCAAGGGGGAAAGAAAACAAGAATTAATAATAGTCAGTTCGAGAGATGTTATTACATACCTTCTTTTCTCGGTCCTCCATATACTACTAAGTTTGCATATGCTGCCCTGTAACTCTGCCTGTTATCTTAAATGGGATAATTAAGTCAAGCCAATGCTTTCTTTCGTTTGTTATCTCTTACAGCTCCCACAACGTTCTCCTCATGTGATGCATCTTTGTCTCTAATTTTGTTCTCAGTGTGTTCTTATACCTATCTTAATTTCGGTTTCTCTGTACGTATCGTAGAAAAGGACTTTCCTGTTAAACCATTATCATGTTTTCAGAAAGTGTATCTCATACAGTGATAACGTTTTCTATTCACCCCTTGATCCTTATTAGTGGTTCTGTGATACTTTTTAAATGCCTATTCTAAGCAGGCTCCATTTACTGAATGTTTATAGTTTATTATCAGTTGTTTAGGTATTCCCCCTTGTTTCTTACCTATAAACCTGTGTTTCTCGTGCCGTTTGTAATCTTAGTTTAATACCCCCATCCCTTCGCCGATTTATATTGCAATATAATGACATAAACCGTTTTTAATTCTACCAATTGAAATTAAATTAATTGAAGGTGAATTGGGTTATCATTTACTTTCATTATCTTGGTTTTTCTCTTGTGAATGTTGCGACCAAATTGTTATAAACTCACATCAACTGTGTTTAGTTTCTTGCGCAGCTGATGTTGTGTTCGAGCGAAGTCCAATTAAGCAAGCTCATTTGCCAGATTGCATTGAATTCCATTTAGAAATCAGAGCCATTGTCAGAAAACGATAATCCTAATTTGTTCGTCATGCTATGAGATGGCAGATACCTGAAGAAGACTGTGACAAGAAGGATTATTGAGCATATATAGACTGGGATTCATAGAAGGAGAGCAAGCTTCATCAATTCACAAAGTGGGACAGACGGCGCTCAGTGGTAAAATGTATAAAGAACAGAGAGGGAAGCATTTGAAGAAACTGGTCGCCTTCACAGCTTAGGATGAAACACGATGATGACTAACCACCAATCAACACAATACTTGCAATGACCATCTTGGGATTTTAAACTCACAATAATATTTAAGTTAGGCACGGTTGTCGAGACAGCCATACAAAAACATACTCACACACACACACACACACACACACACACACACACACACACACACACACATATATATATATATATATATATATATATATATATATATATATATAGCATGTTCTTTGCAGGACATCACAGTCAGCTCCAACTCAGACTGTTTTTCTTGTCAATATTACGTTGCATTTTGCTTTCTGAACTTGAAGTAAACATATGCTCTACTGACCGATGTAGGTAATGAAACAACTATCTCTACATAAGCGCACCGTGATTTGAAGAGTGAACTTTTTATAAATGTTGGCTAGCCGACCTTTTAGCTAACAACGAGATCAAACTCGAGCATTCGTCCGGCTGCGCTAGTGACTGGATCAGCGGAATTTCCGTAATATTCCATCCACAGAAGTAGATACATTCGATATAATCATTATGTAGAAAGAACTGTGCATAAATGCCAATTTTAAATCCCCCTTAACATAAATACAGCTGCCTCTATGGAATAATCCTTTGCTTATTGTCAAGTGGTATTTATTAAGAGTACATTCAGCTTTGTCAAAATTGAAGTAAAATGTCACAACGGCTCAAGTTTTGTTATTGATTGATGGCAATGTTTCTATGAAAACTGCAAACTGAACCAGAGACAGTCACGTCCTTTCTGTGGAACCCACAGAGTAAACGAATGTTTATTTTAAAATTGAGTTGCTTGTATTATAGTGGGGAGATAGTTATTACATCGCAGTGGGGAGACAGTTGATGCATGAGGTGGTTGTTGAATTACAGTCGGTAGACATTCGTTGAATGAAAGTCGGTAGATAGTCGTTGCTTTTCAAAGGATACTTAATAGCTTCAGTACATTACAGTCTGAATCTAGTAAACAATAGCATTGCATTCTAAATACTATTAGAATATTCCTTGTGCAATTAATATTATTGTGAGATTAGCATCTAATTCTGCTCTAAAAGTACATTTTGTAAGAACTTCATCTAGAAATGTGTCGATGTTTTAGCGGTTGGGGGGATAAAGGGTTACGACCGCAATTCATAATCCCGCATAATGCTGTTCGAAACACAGCTGTGGGCTATTGGGCAACAGACTAATTTATGGGTGAACGAAACCATGCCACAAGATTTCAAGAACACGTCAATAGTCCACCTTTACAAACGTAACAAAAACTGCCAATAATGTGCAACCACGGAGGCATCTCCTTGCTCTCCATTGCATGGAAGATACTCTCCAGAATTCTTCTCAATCGTAACAAAATATCGTAACAAAAACTGCCAATCCTGTGACAACCACTGAGGCATCTCCTTGCTCTCAATTGCAAGGAAGATAGTCTCCAGAATTCTTCTCAGTCACCCTACATCCCATCTTGACCAAGGTCTACTTCATGAGAGTCAATGTGGCTTCAGAAAAGAACGAGAAAGTGTTTACATGATTTTCGCTGCAATGCAGTTGCAAGAGAAACGTCAGAAGCAGAACTCCGAAATGTTCTTCAATTTCACCGATGTAACCAAGGCTGTTCATACAGTCAGCAGATACGGAATGTGGAAGATTATGGCGAAATATTGCTATCCACGAAAGTGTGTCTGCCATGGAGTTGGCTTAGGTCAAAGTACCACCCAGTGCAGGTGACCTAGAGTCTTGCACATTTAAATGACAAACGTGAAGATCGAGTGGATTGTTAACTACTCTGCCGGAAGTAAGCTGAGCGAAGGTCAAGCACGGACTACAGGTCCGTGAGAGATCATTCACGTCTGAACCGCGTTCGAGGTCGGACGGAGAATGGCACATGGCAGAGGTCAATCTGGCCGCCACGTTTGTAGACATGGAACGTTTGTGAATCTGTGGACGAATGTCGACGTCAGTGATTGTTCGAGCGACAGATATACAAGATAGAGATCGAGTGCAAGTATTGTTGTTTTAGTGACATTGATGTGACATTTGTTTTAAAAGAAAGACAGAATACACTGTGTGAAAATAGATGCAGCTGTCATGTTAAGTTATTGTTAACGTAGTGTTGACTGTTATGTGGTGTATACGTGGTGATTTAGAGAAGGAAGAAAGAGTAATACTACCAATCAATTCCAGGGCAAATAAGAACAACAATAGAACATGAATATTACATATGCAGTATCTACCTGGTGACAGTAGAGTGACTTATGTCAACAGTTGCAGGTGCCCTAATTCGTTCGCAACTGAGTAACATCATCTCATCCATCGGCAACACAGAATAGCTCAGTGGCAGTAGAATCGCCAGTCGTAATCCATCCAGCAATAACTTATTGCCGACTCATTTGTGACCCATTTCGCTCCATGACAATAAAGTGCGCTCATGTTAGCACCTCACACATGTCAACAGCGCTCATGCCATCTGAATGCCTTTCTCGCTCATGTCAGTGTCCAAATAGTGTGGTTATTTCATACTGGTATGCAAGCAAGAGTAAAGGAATATTGTGAACTGCTTGAGCCTTTTCCTGTCACCAATGGCGTGAAGCAAGGGTGTGTCCTGGCACCAACACTGTTCAGCCTCATGTTTTCAGCTATGTTGACGAATGCCTTCGAAAACAATGACATCTGAATAAACATCAACTACTGCATGGATGGAAAATTGTTCAATCTCAGAAGGCTAAAAGCTATAACCACAACTACCAGCGACACCGTCAGAGAGTTCCTGTTAACTGATGATTGCGCTCTATATGCCAACTCAGAGGCAGACATGCACCATAATGTTTCAGCTTTCTCATATGTCTGTGTCAACTTTGGGTTTAATATCAACTTGGAGAAGAATGTAGTTATGTACCAGCCAGCTCCAGGGATTAATCACACCGTGCCTTATATCTAAGTGAATGTTATTGACTAAGTGTTGTGGACAAATTCAACTATTATGGCAGCATCGGGACCTAAGCTGCCACAATTTATGAGGAAGTAAATGCAAGAATCTATAAGCCTTTGGCAGACTGTACATGAATGTATGGGACATAAACAGAATAAGCCTGCAAGCAAAGCTGAAAGTCTAGAAAGCAGTCATGTTATCCACACTGCTATATCCGTGTGACACCTGGACTGCTTACCAGCGACTCGCTAGGGAATTAAACCACTTCCACACAATCTGTCTTAGGAAGCTATTGAAGATTAAATGGCAAGACAGGATCCAAGACACTGAAGTCCTAGAAAGAGCGTCAATGCCCGGTATCCACACTCTACTAATGACTGATCAAATTCGCTGGGCTAGTCACTTGACTCGCATGCCAGATCACAGGTTCCATAAACGAAATGTTTACGGCAAGCTGCGCTGTGGTAAACGCTTCAAAGGCCGTCAGAGGAAACGCTTTAAAGACGCTCTGAAGATCTCACTAAAAGCTTCTGGAATTGATCACGAAACGTGGGAGACTGCTGCCAAAGACTGAAATTCGTGGCGTACATTATTACGGAAGAGTGCAGTCACTTGTGATGCAAACAGGACTGCAAGAGCTGTGAAAAAAGGCTGGACAGAAAAACCACTGCAGGAGATCCTGCTTCTGGAATGTCAAGCATTCTTTGCCCACATCGTCATTGTATATTTCGATCCAAAATAGGCCATACCGGCCATCTTAGAACACACGGCTCCATACTTTCAACTCCGTTGGATGAAATGAGTGGTCATCATTATTCTTGATGCATAAACAACAATATAATTGTAAGATTAGCATCTAATCTTGCTCTAAAAGTACATTTTGTAAAAAAAACTTCATCAGAAATGTGTTGATTTGGTAAGCGGCTCGGAGGCTAAGGAGGTACGGGCGTAATTCGTAATCCCGCATAACGCCGTTTGAAACACAGCTGTGGGCGATTCAGTAGCAGACTCTCTTGTGTACCCGTTGTTCAGAAAGCAATGGCAAATTATTAAACGCAAAGTTACCAAGAAATAACAAACATGTAAACAATGAATGCGTTGACAGAGACGTCCCGTAAAGGATATGCGACTAACAAACATACAGGATTATTAAATACAATTACGGTGTGGCGAAGGTTTTGCGAAAGTTTTACGCAATGTCTCCTACGGCGTTGGTTCGAAAAAAAGCTGCAGACGATATGGTAACAGACCACCTTCTGTTGGCTAGTTATTTTTTTTTTCATATCCTATTTACAGGACATCGCTTTCAACACCAGCACTACACGTTTACGTTAAGTAGTTTGCCATTGTTTTATGAACGACCGGCTCCCATACCAACACATTAACATTCTGTGCGACACGGTGTTGGTTATCTTTAGATGGTAATAATGTCTGTCTCTCAGAAAACAATGGGAACTTACTGAGAGTAAAGTGGCATTGTAACTCACACACTGATTTAATATTCTATTACATCTCTTTGAATTAACTATACACACACATGTTCTACACGTTTATTGTCAAAAATGGTAAAATCAAGAGACTAGACACAAAGTTATACAAGAAATAAGAGAAACAAGAACAATTAATACAAGTCAATTCGAGAGATATTATTACATTGTTTTCTCAGTCTTTCATATACAACTCAGTGTACATTATGTTGCCTTCTACTTCTGATCTGTATATAAAATAAGACAACAAACCCTCAAATAACACAAGCCAATCCTTCCTATCGTTTGCTCTCTTACACCTCCCACAACGTTCTTCTCCTGTGATTCTATCCTCAGTGTGTTTTTGCGTCTCCCTCTATTTCGTTTCCTCTACGGGATTCATAATTACATTTATCAGGTTTTCACACATGTGTGACCCATTCAGCGAGAACTGTTTCCTCATCTATTGATTCGTCTACCCTGTCTAATCTCCGTCTAATTTTCCTAATAGTTAATATGTCATACAATTTAAATTATTCTATTCTGAGAAGATACCAGTATGTATGTATGTGTATGTGTGTATATATATATATATATATATATATATATATATATATATATATATATATATATATATATATATATATATATATATATATATATATATATATAAAATAGAGTGTATGTATGTGGGTGGTTGGATATGTATTGGATGCGTTCGATAACGGTACATCCGATTGAGATGAAATTTTCTACACGTCTTCCTTTCATTCCTGTGCAACCGACTGTAATAGTTTCTTAGTGTAAAATCGGCTACTTACTTAATAAAATTTAATATTTCATTTTTCATTATAATTTCTATATAGCAAGGGGACTTAACTCTAGAAAAGTTATTTCAAGGGGCATAACTTTTAATAATATTTCTATATACTTTATAGTCATATTGTTGCATGGTTTTCAAAGATTTATAAACTCTTTGCCTATAGTTATTTACAGGCATATGAGTTATATTAAATGATATAATCTTTAAGGCATTTTCAAAGTTTTCATAAAAATAATGCATAATGCATAACATTGTAACTCATCTTTTTATGCTTAAAAAATTATCTACAGTCATGTAGGTGATTAAAAACAGTTTTCATTAAAAATAATGGATGGTGTGTGGAGGGACATTCTTTTAAGTTACTGTGTGAATTTAATTAGACGCTCCCCGCCAGGAGCTGGGCGAAGCCACGCCGGGTCAGATAGATAGATAGACAGACAGACAGATAGTCGGGAACGGGAGCTTATATGACTACTTATATGAATTAAATGAGATGCTCCCCACCAGGGACTGGGTGAAGCCGGGCCGGCACAGACAGACAGACAGACAGTCGGGAACGGGAGCTTATATGACTACTTATATGAATTAAATGAGATGCTCCCCACCAGGGACTGGGTGAAGCCGGGCCGGCACAGACAGACAGACAGACAGACAGATAGTCGGGAACGGGAGTTTATATGACTACGTATGTGAATTAAATTAGATGCTCTCCACCAGGGACTGGGTGAAGCCGGGCCGGGTCAGCCAGACAGACGGACATACAGACAAACAAGCAGACAGACAGACAGACAGACAGACTGATAGATAGATAGATCCCCTCCAGGACCTGGGCGAAGCCGGGCCGGGTCAGCTGGTGTGTGTGTATATATATATATATATATATATATATATATATATATATATATATATATAGAGAGAGAGAGAGAGAGAGAGAGAGAGAGAGAGAGAGTTAAGCAGTGGTGTATTAACACAGAGCTGCGTGAAAAATACACAGACAGACTTATATGCGACCAACAAATAAATCCAGGCAACAGACAAGACGCGATATTCAATCAGAAATTAGTGACTACGGACAGAATTTGACACTTACCAGAATAAGAATTCTCTGAAACAAAATATATTTATACGACAAATGTTAGCGATGATATGTATAACCTTATACGAAAGATGGAAGTTCAGAATGCTCTTAACCATACGATAATTGGTAAGACACCGGGTCCAGACATTATCACAACAAAAATTAGCAATGCCTTAGAAGAATATGGAATAGACCAGGTCAATCAATCAATCAATAATGTGCCATGCCGGAAAGCTTGGGCGGTCATGACTCGCCATTTCACTCGATCACCACAGTCGTGGATCAGCTCAGTGATTCTGTCTCGTCCATGCCATGTGGCCAAGCCATCCAGATATTTTCCTCTCGGTCTTCCTCATGGTCTGTTCCCCTCGATCTTGCCAGTTGTCACTAAGTTCTCCAATCCATTTCTTCTCATAACATGTCCAAATAATTTTGACTGTCTACGTCTAATTTCTCTAATCAATCTACGATTTTCATTTGTCTCCTGTAGTACTTGGTCATTGGTTTTTCTATCTATCCATGGTATTCTTTGCATTTTCCTCAGAAACCACATTTCTGCAACCATCAGATGTTTTTCAGCTTGACTGCACATTGTCCAAATTTCACATCCATACAAAAGAACAGGCTCTATGTATCCCCTCAACACTCTCTTTCTCGTTTCAATTGACATCTTTTTATTGGTCAGACCAGGTTACCAAACTGTTAAACACAATATATGATACTGGAAATGTACCTCCTGATTATGAAATTCTTTGCTTATTGCAGTCCTTAAGAAATCAGGAGCCTTGGAATGTGATCAACATCAAACAATTAGTATCATCATCATCATCATCATCATCATCATCATCATCTTCCACTTCTGCCGTCAAGCGTCGTATAATGAACCATATCACGAAGATTTTGCTAAGAATCATCATGCTAAGAATTAGGAAGAAAATACAACCCGAAATAGGAGAACAATGTGTTTTCATAGAAGGCAAGGGCACGGTAAATGATGTGTATATGCTGAGAACATTAATTGAAAGCTACATAGAAGTAATGAAGCCCATAATCAGGCACTCTCACGATGTTTATACTTCACATCGACACCGCAAGGCACAAGAGGATGAGATGAGATGAGATGATGAGATAGAAGTTTCGCGTATCGCGGTCTTCAGTGTGTTCACTAGCATGTCACTTCGTCAAACACCAGTAAGTTTCCAATGCATCGCCTGTCTCTATCTCTCTGATTCGCAATTACTGTCTCAAAAGTAAACAAATAATCTTGTGTAGATTTCACAAGGTTTCACTACCCCCCCCCTCCCCCCACACACACACTCACTCAGACGTACATCACACACACACACACACACACACACACACACACACACGAGTAGCGCGTCTTTGATCTTTCATGTTGCAAGTCGATGTATGAGCATTCATTTTGTAATCGCAATTGCGCATGCACAAAATGCTCGAACCGCACGACCTCTAAATGGGGTACAACTCAGGGGTCTGACATAAGATTTGTTTCTCGTCATTATTCTTGCATACATTATATAATAAAACTAGCTGACACGGCCCGGCTTCGCCCAGACTCTGGTGGGGAGCATCTCATTTAATTCATATAAGTAGTCATATAAGCTCCCGTTCCCGACTGTCTGTCTGTCTGTCTGTCTATCTATCTGTCTGTCTGTCTGTCTGTCTGTCTGTCTGACCCGGCCCAGCCCATGGTGGAGAGCATCTCATTTAAATCATATAAGTAGTCATATAAGATCCCGTTCCCGACTATCTGTATGTCTGTCTGTCTTGGGTAAATGGAGGAGGGAGGAGGAAGAGGGAGGTGGAGGAGGGAAGAGGAGGGAGGAGGAGACAGGAGGAATAGGAGGGAGGAGGAGGGATTAGGAAGAGGAGGGAGGAGTAGGGTGGAGGAGGAGGGGGAGGAGGAGGGAGGAGGAAGAGGGAGAAGGAGGGAGGAGGAGATCGCAGGAGGAGGAGGAGGAGAGGGAGGAGGAGGAGGGAGAGGGAGGAGGAGGGAGGAGGTAGGAGGAGGAGGAAGAGGGAAGAGGGAGAAGAAGGGAGAAGGAGGAGTGAGGATGATGAGCGAGAAGGAGGCAGGAGGAGGAAGAGGGAGGCAGGAGGAGGAGGAGGGATAAGGAGGGAGAGGGAGGAGAAGGGAAGATGAGGAAGGAGGGGGAGGAGGCGGAGGGAGTAGGAGGGAGGAGGATGGAGGAGGAGGGGAGAGGAAGAGGGAGAAGAAAGAGGGAGAAGGAGGAGGGAGTCGGGAGAGGGATGAGAGGGAGGAAGAAGAGGAGGAGGGTGGAGGGAGGAGGTAGAGGGAGGAGGAGGGAGGAGAAGAGAGGAGGAGAGAGTTCGCCATTCCGAATTCATACTCGTCTAGTTCTTCCCTTCTACACGACTGTAGATAACTTCCTTACACATAAAAAGATGAATTGTTATTGATATTGCCGTGGCATGGAGGAATATCAGCAGCAGAGTTGATCCAAAAAACCAAAGACTGAGATCTACGGAGAGCCATGAACGCCTACGCCAGCCGGCACGGCACTTGATGATGATGATTGCCGTGTGACGATTCTGTGTAGTCACGTCATTTTCTTCCCTTTGGTTCGGGGATTCTTTCATCATCATCATCATATATTTACGTACGTATTTTGGGAGGGGAGGAGGGAGGAGGAGGAGGAAGAAAAAAAAACTATGACAGTTGACAGCTCTGGAATGAAAGGAAGGTGTGTAGAAAATTTCATCTCAATCGGATGGGCCGTTCGCGAACAAATAAAGGACATACGGAGATACGCACATCCTTTTTTATATATAAGAAGATGCGTATTACTTCACGACTTTTCCTTTCACATACAACTCAATGTAATAAAACCGGATGTGTATATTTTGTCTTTACTATTCGCACTACAATCCCGCTCAGAGAACTAAGCTCCCTTAAACGCGCCCCTACCACATTGTCCTATCTCTAAACCTAACTCACTGGGTTAGGGTACGCTGACCTGAATACGCCATCCTGCTGTACTCAGTCTAATCTGTTAAATTAGCAATTAAAATCATTTTTAATGATTTACAAGTATAACAAAGCATATAATGTACATAACAGATCTATTTTCGGAGATATCAACCATAGACACACCACGCGGTATTGTAAAGCTAGACTCATGTGCCTCCAATGACTGAAATCTTCTATACAATATGCAAAACTCCATTTGGTTTAGTGCAACCTGTCTGCAAAACAGTTATGGCGAACACCTCGATATACTTACAGCACGGCCGATAGTATTTTATTAAAAGAGTCCACTGCTGCTATCGATACAAATAGACAGGTACAGACGGCCAAGGCTCATTGTCAACTATTTCAACCTATGGATTGGACGTTTGCTTAATTTTCAATGCAAACGCGAAATCAGCGTAAAGTCTGTAAGATTACCATGTACGGCTGGTAAACTGGATGTTGGCTGGTTTAATGTAGAGATGAGTGACATTTCCTGTGGAAAATGGGCATTAGATCCCGAGCAATATGTACTTATTTCCCCTTACGTTATCCATTATCCCCAGTGCCGTAATTAATAAATGCGAAAAATCTACACATAAAAATGTGCACATGGCTCAGCGACATTCTCACATAAACAAGTGAACAGGATCGACATAACTGTCATTGATTTAGTTAACACAACACTGAATGTAAAACATACTTTGCAAATAGGCATTCACCGATATTAACCCTGAACATTGCCTGTTATCAGCAGTATCTACAGGTAAACAGCTTTAAACAAGAAACAGACCTAATAGTTAATAACAGTTGTTGCTTTGTTGTCAATTACGTATTGCTTTTTGTGTGTGTGTGTGTGTGTGTGTGTGTGTGTGTGTGTGTGTGTGTTCAGAACGCTGTTTAAAGAATACATTTGATAACAAATAAATGTAATTCTGTACCAGAAACCCGTTTATTAGTACTATGACTTTCGTAATATTTCAAGAATTGAGTAATAACTTTCGGCGTTTACTGATCTTTATTCAAAGTCAAACAATCTTGGTTACGGTGTTAGATCTATGATTGCAGCTTCATAATGTGAATCCTCATTATCTAGATTTTTTAACATACTGTTTAACATTTCTTCTAGATTGTTTATCTCTCTACAGATCCACGAACTTGTTCGAATCTGCACCATTAATTTTTTGTATTCTATAAACGCTGCCGTCTCCCTGGCCGAGGGGTTAGCAGCTTTCTCCGTAACCCAGAATACTCTCGTGGTTGACGTGAGCGCACGAGAATTGGAAGCGGTTTGAGTCGCGCCAGTGACTTATGAGAGTATGGAGCCGGTCGCTCAGAAAGTCGTGGTGTGCTGATGAGCGTAATCTAGCCTAGGAATCAACATACAGCCGAAAGATGCTGATGTTGACAGGAATATCCTGAAACAGGATGAAAACGCCGGGGAAAAAAAAAAATTATCTTAACGCTTTCTGATGTATGATGACAATCGTGCTAAAACTGGGTAAACTACAAATACACACTTTTATATTACAAGTATTATATCTGTCAATAGTGCAATGATTTCATTAAACAGATATACAGATCGCAATGGTTCGCTTAAAGATTAACTTAAAATTCGACATGGTCGACTTCATTGCACCGGGTTTTATCCCATATGGCTCGGTCTCTTTCCGCAGCGCGGAAATCGTCGCACAAAACACGAACTCCATAGCTCTAGCGACGACCCACGAGAGTCTCCGAAAAATTTTACTTGTGAACCGAAGGACGCGCCCTGGAATCGAACCCACAACCTTCGGAGCCCGAGTCAAACAGCTTGACCACTTCGCCACAGAGACTCCATTGAGACAACAATGGTTCGATGTGTCATTTTCTTGAATTAACACACACCTGCTAGTTTCATAGTGGATGCGCTAGTGTAGTTGATAGGGTGCTACACCTTATGACGTCATGAGCGCGGTCCGACGATTTTTCAACGTCTCCCTTCGTTGTTTTGTTAAGTGATGACAAGAGTGGCCACCTTTCTATTCACCCATTCAAGCCCACAGAATGTGGTCGTCCCATAACATCATAGACACATAGCTGACTCCTTCGTAGAGTCTTTTGTTTTACACATCACATTGTTTATTAACTGTTACAGAAGAAAAGATCATTATTTTGTGGACGACATGTCTATGCCTTGATGGATGGGGGTTGATGGCCGGCAGCTTTCATGAAATGTATTGTGTCATTTCTTTCCTTGTGGTAATTTTAGACTAGTTACGTCATACTGAACTACTGAATTAACACGGCGTGGTAAATCACAAACGATATCCAGCTAACTGTTTTACAATTTATACCATTGTTAAATAACAAAGCCCAAAACAAACCATACAACAACAAACAACAAACAAGCTGTTACATAAACTGTCTGTAGTTCTATTACATCTGTCAAACAGACATTGTAACACCTCTAAGCATTAAAATTGAGGCGTTATTTAAGACTCAATGTGGAATACGTTACTAAACTAGAAGAACATTATCAAAAAGCGTGATACGTACTGGATGCCTGGGGTCCCGCTGAAAAAAACAAAAACAAAACATCATAAAAACGAAATATGTAGTCTCATGATACATATTGCCGTTAGAGTGTGGAGTGATAGTATCTTCACATATTTGAGGTCATGGCATAATCAGATGGGGTGACGAGTTTCCTTCAACGTGCAATTAATTACCTTATAATTTCCAGATAATTAGGAATAAGGTCTACACATTTATTGAGGCTGGTTCGATCAACGCGAGTATTGTTAGGAATAACAGCATCTATCCAACTGCCCAAGATTAAACCCAGACCATTTGCAATGTTTACATCCTTACTTCTACCCATTTCTCAATTCATTCATCCATCTGTTCGTCAGTTTTTCTGACTCAATGTCTATCTATCTGTCTGTCTGACCGTAAACCTGTATGTCTGGCTTTTAGCGAGTATCTATGTTTGACTGTTTTTGTATATACCACACCGTCGTTTGCGATAATCATTATTGTTTCTCTAACATGTTACATAGACATTGTAGTATGATTCTAACACCTGTTCTTATACCTCCAATTTTATCATTACGTGATATGAAACATGACGTGGTACTGGAAGTATACTATAATTCTAACTAAAAATAAAAGCGACAATTGATGAACATCAGTAGTACGCAAGAGGGTTTTGCCACCCTTTTTCGGGATCCAGATCCCAAATATTTCCTTATATATCTCTATGTGACGTCAAATCTCTATGTCCCTCAAATAATGGATCTCAAATAGCTCCTTATATAGCTCTATGTGACGACAATTATCAAGGGATATAACTTATGAATAACCACTAGACTGGTTTTTTGCACTATTACATCGCATTAATAATTGTAAAATCCGGCCGGTGGTGCGTGTGTGTGCAGTGGTGGGTGGGTGAGCATGCGTGTTAGGGTTACAGTGCCCGTTCTCATTGTGGGGGAATGATTGTAGAGTGGGCGTAAAAAAGGTTTTCGTAGTTAAAAAGACGGCTATATGGTATGTAGAGGCTATTAGTGACTTATACACTTTCAGCATAGGGTTATAGATTTTCAAATGAAAACCGCAATAAAGTAAAAATGAAGGTTATTAGTGGTGTGGATGTGTGACTGGGGGGGGGGGGGGTGGTCGAAGGGTAAAGTAACAAGAGTGTGTGTAAAGATGGTGAATGGTTATGGTAGGAGTTGGTTAAGGCGATGATGATGGTTATGGTTAGATGGTTATAGTAGGAGCTTCGTGATCGGGATGTCTGACTGTGTGGCGGTCGAGGGGTAATGTATCAACAGTGTGTAAAGATTGCGGCGTGGGTACTGTAGTTTCTCTACGTCTAGATGGTCATGTGTTGAACTAATCTTATTCCTACAGTGAGGCACCATGTGGGAGTGACATGTTCGAATTCTGAGATCGGGTTGGAGGATTGCTGTTTCTATGAGCAGACAGTTCGCGACCGGGCTTTTATAAATTAATGTTTTTAAAAATTTACAAATGGCTTCACCTCGACACCGCAAGGTACAAGAGGAACATGATGAGATGAGATGAGACAAATGGCTGGGAAAGCGATCGGTTGGTAGGTCGATGGGTTTAAAATGGCGTAATGAGCTCATCCCAGAGGATGTTTGTCTAAACAATTGCAACGAATAATTAACACTTGGCAATAGTCAGTGGCCAAAACGGGGAAAATTATTCCCCTTGTTTCAAATTAGCTCCCTTAATCCACAATTCCAATAATATTAATAACACCCACGCAGAATGACGTCATGTTCACACTAAAATGGTGGCCTATCATTGGAAGCGGCACGATTATAACCATTAACATAATATATGCTAATAATGTAACCTCAGCAGATGCTGGCAGAAGTTGTATGTTGAGGTGCAGTCACTAGATATTAACTGACGAAACCAGACCTGTTGGCCAGTCGGCTTCTGTTGTGGTTATGGGAAGTTATCTATACCTTTATACGGGAAAGAGAAGCATTCAAAGATGGAGAAGTGGCATCATCTTTGCTGATGTCCATAAGATATTCTCGGCGCTAGAGCCTTGAAAGTACGCAAATGATTCACCTCCATCAGGCAGGAGTGAGAGAGACATATCATGTCAAGATAAATCAGAAATGACAGCATAAGATGCTGGAGAAATGAGGCCCAACAGGACCGGGTCGGACTGACCTGCCTTTGCGTAAGCATCAATTCAGCGTCCTCTCTCTCTCTCTCTCTCTCTCTCTCTCTCTCTCTCTCTCTCTCTCTCTCTCTCTCTCTCTCTCTCTCTCAGTTATCAGTTATCAGTTATCAGTTGGGGTATCTTCGTTGCACTCCGGACATGTCCATAGGTGCTCAGATCCTCCCCCAGCATATTCATCAGCGTCCGGTGGCTAATAGTGCCAGTTCTGTGTTGGTTGACGAGGCGCTTTGTTTTCCCGATGTACCTCTAGCGTCTGGCTGTGCCGATTCTTACTCCCAGGTCTTTCATCCTGGACAGCGATGTGGATTCACTGACGTCAAAGTCCTCTGTTCTCGCCATATCTTTAAGGACGTTAATAACATCGGCACGATCCATGGGCTGGCCATCTACAGGGGGTGCAGAGCCAGCCAGTTTGTCAGCTCGTTCATTTCCCTCGACTCCCGCATGTCCCGAGACGAAGATGAAGGTGACTTTACGGACAACAGACTTCCGCAGCGATTCAGTCCACTGTCTACGTACAGATCCAGCTTTGACCTTCTGAATCATGCTCATTGAATCACTTAGTACACACACGTTGGTATAATACTGTGATTCCAGCCATATGAAAGCCTGTGTAACTGCCATCACCTCCATCGTCATGCTGCTCGTGGTCATAGAGTGGTCACCACTGGATTCTTGAACGGTTCGGCCCGCTGAACGGGCTTTAAATGCCCACGCACTTCTCTGCTGCTTTACAACAGATCCATCTGTATAGATGAGCACTTCGGGGCTATCTGAGTGTTCATAGATGAGCGCGTTAACCTCTGCATTGACAGAGGCAGGGTTCTGCTCTCTACACCGTCTGTCGAGTGTGATAATGCAGGAGAAAGTGCACTTAAAAGCTGGAGGCACCGGCACCCATTCCTTGCCGGGGTTGATACTGGTAAGACTGCAGACCTGTCTGACGACATCTTCCGCCCGACCCATCCATGATTTGCCCCTCTTTATGACAGAGTCCTACCCCTCCCGTCCAACTGTTGTTCAGTGATCGGCACCGTATACACGTTGAATAGTACTGGTGACAGTGGTGAACCCTGCGGCAATCCTGGACAGATCGTTATCGGCTCAGAAGACCAACTCCCGCATCTTAGCACCACCTTCCTTTGGAGCAGAACTGCAGCTATCCATCGTACAAGGTGAGGGTGCACTTTCAGTCTGAGGAGGGTTTGCATCAAGTGCTCGAAAGATACTCTGTTATATGCGTCCTCTAAGTCTATGGCGGCCGCACATGTCTCTTCTCTGACCTGAAATCCTTCGTAAACATCTTGAGCAAAGACCGCCGCATTCAACCATGACTCTTTGTTGCGTCTGTATCCTCCAAGTGTGGGCGGGAAGCAGCCGAGCTGTTCAAAGCCACAAGCAAGTCTGTGTGCTACAACTTTCTCCAGTAGCTTGCCAACAGTATTCTGCATCGTAATGATTCTGTAGCCGCTTATCTTGGAATGGTCTTTGTTCGGTTTTGGCAGCGGCATCAAGTAGCTGTGTAGCCATTCTTCTTTGACCTGACCCCTCTCTATACTGGTGTTGAATTCTCTGGCCAGTTCTTCCATGTCATCATCTGATATCACCAGTAGGTCACCATATCGGATGCCGTCTGGGCCTGGGGCGATGTTAGGTGATTTCTTGAGCATCGCACGCAATGTCTCAGCTGTGATTGTCCATTCTTCGTCTGTCCCAACCCCCTCGCACAACTGAGAGAGTGTCGTTGTGGTCCTCTGTCTCGCGGGCTCGTCTTTCTGGTCAGTCTGTTCTATGTAGTGTGCAAGAAGGGCCTTACCTTTATCCGCATCCGACTTTTTCCATGCCAGGTCTGTGCCTTGAAAGTCTGGAATACCCCTACGCTGTGCTGCACCGTTAATGCTCTTGTGGAGGCGCCAGAATGTCGTAAGAGATCGCTCGGAGCACACCTTCCTGCAGAACTCGTCCCATTTCTCGGCCTTGGCATGTTTGGCGCAGGATTTGAATAAAGTCATCGTCCTATCGACCTCAGTCTTCAGGTTCGCCAACTCAACCTGTGGCATGTTAGCCTTTCTGGCCTTTTGCCAGTCTTTGACAACCTGCCTCTTTCCCAGCCATGCCTTCTCCACCTCTCCATTCCACCATGGTGGCTGTAACCATCTTTCTTGTCTCCTGCGGGAGGAAGTTAGTTTTCTTCTTCTGATCTTGCTTATGGCGTCTTGACAAGTGTTGTCGTACGGGAAGGCATTTGTCTTGTTTCTTTGACTCATGGCCCCGTCTTTCTTGATCAGGATGACACAAGGGTAGTGGTCACTATCGTGGTATCCCAGTGTGCCCCACCGGCACCTTGGTGCGATGGTGGGTGACACCAGAGCCAAGTCAATGACGCTGTCAGAGTTACCTGGTCGAGTGGCTATTCTAGTGACCTTCCCATCATTCAGACAGATTAGGGAAGCAGATGCCAGGGCGTCCTCCAGATCTTCTCCCTGTCTATTGGTGATGCAATTCCCCCATTGACTGCCTCTGGCATTGAAGTCCCCACAGTAGATGATATGCCTTTCATCCATATCGAACAAACTCTGCCATTGTCGCACCTCGGCCTACCCATTTCGCGCATAAACGTTGACGATTACAAGCTGCACTGGTGTCATTATTCTTAATGCCTGCACTTGCAGGGCATCACTGTTCCAGGAAGACATATCGATCTCAGACACTAGTATGTTGTCGCTTACCAGAATGGCCTGTCCGAGGTGCCGAATGTTAAAGAATCCCTGAAATCCCGCGACATTGGCTGTTCCGTCGCCGAGCTGTGTTTCTTGGAAGACTACAATATCGTTTCCGTACAGTAGTTTTTCAAGAATGGGTCGGCGTTGACTAAATGATGCACAGTTCCAGTACAGTACTCGAACGTGTCCGTTGCCCAATCTGTCACATTTTAACCGCCTTCTGCGTGTGCCCGCCCTCTTGCCACGCCGTGTTCTTGTCGGTCGTCTGGTCGTCATGTTAGGCTTAACTATCGCCACCGGGCGCCGATGATATGCCGAAGGGAGTCCGGGCGCGCGTGCACGAACTCCGTTGCAAGGTCCGAACTCCATTTCACCACGAAAAACACACTTAATCCATACACATTTCGGAAAAAACACGTTCCATTTTACGGGACGAAAAAATGTCCCGCCATCTCTCTCTCTCTCTCTCTCTCTCTCTCTCTCTCTCTCTCTCTCTCTCTCTCTCTCTCTCTCTCTCTCTCTATCTATCTATCTATCTCTTTCTTTTTCTTTCTTCTTTGTTGTTGTTATTGTTAGGTGATTGTTGTCTTTTCTTTGGCACTTGTTTTTATGGGTATGACTATAGTGTATTTTCTACATGGAACAGTGGTTTCTATATTGCGCTGAAAATGTCTGCGTTTTAATAAAGATCGGGCATTTTCATAAATAATAATGAATGGCAACAATGGGGCGGGGGGGGGGGTCATAGTCCTAGGGGTAGGAGGAGGAGATGTCTTTCCAATGCGGGAGGAGAGATTCATCATTGATAATCACTGGCCTCTCCATTGTCCGAGCCTTAACCAAAGCATGATAAACGCCTCTAGGCCTCTTTTAATATTAATTTTGTTGTCCCCGTACCAATGTCTGCGAGATTATGATCCCAATGACTCCATTTGTGACTCCTATTGAATAATGAACATTAGCACTCCTGCGAGTGATACAGTGGACATGTGTATGTGTGGTTAAACAATGGACATGTGTATATGCTGTGAAACAATAAACTTTGATGTGCGTAGTGAAACAATGGACTATTATATGTATGGTGAATCAATAGACATTTATATAGGTAGTAGAAACAATGAACACTTATTTGTGTATTTCAACCAATGGAGCTAGGAAGGTGTTAATTTCATTCCTTCTTCCAAACATCTGGGCAGTTAATTAATTAAGTTGATATTATTGCTATATCATTCATGGAAATGTTGTCCTGTTTATTATTATTGAGTATCATTATGCCATGTACATGAACATGCACGATCGCTCCCCTTTCCCCAGGTTATTCCATTATAATGTAATTTGTTGTATATTAGAGTTGGTTATTTACGTGGTATTTGGTGTTTGAGTTTTATTTTTTTCATGTGTGTCCTCTTTGATAATATTAGTTCAGGGACAACATTATTACGGAGCTGAGTGTGTGTTGGATAATCATATGAGCCCTCGGTTTACAAAGAGTGAGTGCTATCTTCTCGAAAGTTCGGTAAATTTCTAGTGCACTATTGGCTTCTGTTAGGAAACATCACTTTAAAATACCCTACAGTCTATACCCCTAGAAAGTCTTATTGAGCCATTTCAAGTTTCTTATACAGTTGGTGTTTAGAATTATGGCTATCATGCCCTACCTCTTTCATTAATCACTCCACAATTAAGCAAAATCCCTCAATGCTTACAAACAGTCCATTTCCAAAACACTGAGTACATTGGCATATTAGAAAACAAACGTCCGAACTGACTTCTCTGAGCTAGTCTGCTAAACTCTCAGCAGCATTCCCTAACTCGCTCTTCGTGCTCTGTACTGTCTGCTATTTGATATCTCTACACTTCAGCTTCTTCTATCCTCATTCCTCCTAAAACAGTCCTGTTGCACAGTTTAATTTTTCAAAACTTACTTTTATCCAAAAACTCAACTTTAGTTTAAGGTATAAACTTCTTCAAAGCTTCCAAATGAACGTCAATAGCTTTCATTTAACGTTTTAGCTTGCTTAAAGGCCTTCTGCAAAAACATAACCTCCTCCCAAAACGTCCATCCCATTCTATAAACATGATCGTCCATTTTTATGTTACAGCTTGCTGTTCTTCAATACATTAACATCTTTAAGTAGCTTCATCATGCTTTTTTTCATTACTCACGAAAGTTCACTTCAGCACGCTTTTCTTGATAAAAGTGCTAAATAACCTTCAAGTCTACCTCGTACAACCTCTTCTCCCATGCAACAACTCTGACTGTAGACTTTTCTCAGCCAGACACAGTACGAAGCACCAACCTTTCATACCTAACGCCATGAAATAAAACCGAATTTGTTCATTTTTTCTCTACTAGTCGCTATACAACCCCGCTGTGTTTCCCGAACTAAGCGCCATTAAACTAACCCCTATCACGTTGTTCTATTCCTAAACCTTACTCATTGGGTTGGGGTACCCTGACCATAGTACGCCATCCCGCTGTACTCAACCTAATCTGTTACAGTAGCCTGCGAACAAGAATGAATAGATAGTCAGTCTTCACCTTACTTTGACAAGCAATGAGCCCGGGAGTCATTGTAAGCGCAGTTTGCACTCAACTTCGGAGCACGACAGTTGTGTTATCTTGTTTATTAAATATAAGGGTTCGGGGTCCCTCAGGGGCCAAAGCCGCTCCATCAGATCCCCAAGTCCCTGTGTGTCATTCGGTTGACCGTCTCTGCTTGTGCCTTGTCAAGATCCAGCGCAGATACGACACTTTAATCTTAGCCAAAAGGCCGAGAAGCGATCGTTTATAAATAGTGCCTACCTCGCAATTCTGGAACTGGCATTTGATTTTTCTATTTTAGGAGTTCCTTTCCCCTCTGCGTGTTTTTCAAGTGTGCTGTGCATTAATTGGAGCATGAAACGCAATGATCGACGACACCACTCATATCTAATGTATGGTTACTACAAGCTACCTTACTACAGGCGGGCAAGATATATTTCTTAAGGTGCCACATGTTCCCAAGTGGCATATTGACAGCAGTCAACACTTATTATCAAGAACAGTTCTGGGACGTAAATATGGCCGGTGTGATACTGACTACATAAGTACCGACTGGTGTTACAATGTAAACACAATAAGCCCCAAAACGTGGAAACATGCTTTTCTGTTTACTATACACACACAATCATATTGAGTTGCCATGGACCTTAAGTAAAACAAATATAAGTGATACTGTAAAGAATAATGCATGTTTAAAAGACGTTTAAGAAGGGTTGTGTTTTGGAAATGCTGCTCAATCAACTAGAAAAAATCAAATTTAAAACAAAACAAAAAATTAACCACAAACAAATCACATGAAGCTAATTGAACAATTTAGTAACCCCCCCCCCCCCCCACCCCCCACCCCCACCCCACCCTTTTCTTCCCTTTGTCATCTCATTCTATAATGTTTACCAGAAAATGCCTTGCAAAGTGAAAGCGGATATAATAATTTAAACTGCATTGCTCCTAACATGATGATTGGTCTATAAAATATGAGATTTGTCGCATATACCTATACTTCGCGAGGCGAGTGTTAATGGACAATCAAAGAACTTACGTAAATCCACTGCAAGCGCTGGAAAACATGCATAAAAGGTACACATGAGAAATATTATTGAAATGTCGTTTTTTTTTAAATTTTAAACAATATTTCAGTATTCTTGATTTCTCAAGTCTGGAATATTTATTCATCATGTAGTGGTTCTCAACCTATTTTGGCCCGTGCCCCCTTTACCATATTATCAGAACGTCATCCCCCTACACTTTTCGTATTTCCAACCTAAAAATTTGGCCCTTGCCCCCCCTTCACCATATTTTCAGAACGTCATTCCCCCCTTTCGTATTTTTTTTTTTTTTTTTGCATATCCTTTACAGGACATCGCTGTCAACACTCGCTTTCAGTTGTATGTTGATTTTTTGGCAAGATTACGCTCAGTAGTTTGCCATTGCTTTCTGAGCGGCCGGCTCACATACCCCGTAAGTTACCGCATTGCGATTCGAACCACTGCTGATTCTCACCGTCATCACGTTACCGACGAGAGTATACGAGATTACGGAGAAAAGTCATAACCTCTAAGCCACGAAGCCGGCCCTTTCGTATTTACCACCCCAAAATCCCGCCCTCGCCCCTACACAGTATACGTAAAAATGGAAGCTAAATTTAATAGCACATACTAAAACAAGTCTAGACGTCCACATAAAACATGATTTGTGGGTCTACTTACTTTATAAATTGAATGTTAGAAGGGTGAGACATACAGAACTGTAAAGTATGAAGGGAAAAACAATATCAAGTAATCGGTTCTTGTATTAACGCGATCTTGAAATAATCTTAATTCCCTCCATCGACACCCCCCCCCCCCCCGGAAACCCTAAAATTCCCCCCTGGGATGGGGAGGAATTTCCCACCGGTTGAGAACTACTGTTGTAGCAGGTTCATTGCAGAAGGTCACCATCATCACGACGCGCCCGAAAGTCTCTCTATCTGTTGACATGTTTCATGCCACATCTAACACACATCTTTATAACGTAATAGAGGCGGACATCGGGTCATTTACCCATCTGAAATTAAGCAAAACAAGATTTGCTTTGGTATTCTACCGTCGTTCACCTCCTAATGTGTCCTACCCACATGTAAATCTACGAAGACTGAGGAAAGAACAAACCGTCCCACCACCCGATCTTTTCAATACTACGGTATTCGTGATCTTGTCTTGTCATTTATTACCACGAATTCTTCCCAGACACTGCAAATGACAGCTGTTGAAACGTATCTTTTAGCGTGAATAATTTGGCCCAGTTTCACTGCCATAAAGAAAATTACTAAGGAGAGCGACTTGATAGACTAGGAATTTTGTTTTGGCAGTAAGCTTTCTGTTCTCCCAGACTCTTTTAACCTGTTCATCTTTGTTGCTGCCTTACCGGTCCTGATATTGATATCCTGATCTAGGGATAATTTATTCATAATATCCGGTCCTAGATTTGTGACATGGGCAACTATCTCCAACTCTGCGTCATCAATAAAGAATGAAGGTACCCCATTTGCACCTTGCGTCCTAATCCGTGTCACCGTTTTTCTAATTGTTAAGAAATTAATATTGGTCATTGGAGAGTGCAGATAGTAAGCATTGCAATTCTTCCTCATAGTTGGTCGTAATTGCAGCATCAGCTGCAAAACACACATTTCCGATCAGTATCTTCCTAATACTGATCGTTGCCTTCAGTCTCTGAGCGCCAGAGAGGCCACCATATGAAATATATAAATATACACATATACATATACACACACATCTGATCTGTGTTTCGATGCGTTTGTGTGTGTCATATTAGGTGGAGATACATGACCACTGAAACAAAGGTTTGAAAGGCAATGTGACGGAACTAAAACGTGACAACACAAATATGATGACAATAACTTAGTGAGAATATTCAACCATGTGTCATCAGTATGTATACATTTAATAATCTAATTAATCATGTGACGGCGGTTTATCAATCAATCAATCAATCATGTGCCATGCCGGAAAGCGTGGGCGGTCATGATTCGCCATTTCACTCGATCACCAGAGTCGTGGATCAGCTCAGTGTTCCTGTCTCGTCCATGTCATGTGGCCAAGCCATCCAGGTATTTTCCTCTCGGTCTTCCTCTTGGTCTGTTCCCTTCGATCTTGCCAGTTGTCACTAAGTTTATGGTAATGTGTAAAACATATACTTACACAAAACGATAGGAATTATTGCCAGAAGAAAGAAGTACATCATTTGCATCAGCATCATGGTTACTGCGTTCTGCAAGGAACAAGCATAATTCATATTCTTAAATTCACTAGAAAGCAGACTTAAATAAACAAATGCATCTCTAATGCAGCTACTATATTTCTTTCAATGATTCAATTTACAACTATTATTTATTTGGCTACTACTTTAACTATTGATTCTACTCAACATCAAGGCAAGAAGCTTTGACATAGCTATATTACAGACATACGATTCTAGAACAGATTATACTGATACACTACTAAAAGAATACCTTAAATTCTACATCAAAGACTCATCTCATCTCATCTCATCTCGTCATGTTCCTCTTGTACCTTGCGGTGTCAAGGTGAAGTATAAACATCGTGAGAGTGTCCAGTTATGGGCTTCATATATCAATATTCCCATGGACTCTGCTATTCCCTCCGTGCAACGTTTAAGTGGTCGGCCTCTTCCTCTGTTTCCATCTGGTCTGTACATCATTGCTTGTTGTGGTATGCTGTTGGATGGTAACCTACTTGCATGGCCAAACCATTTGACTTGCTGCTTTCTACTAAAATCTAGTGCAGTTATAACCCCCACTTTAGTCCTGATTTCTTTATTTCTGATCTTATCTCTTCTTGATACGTTGAGTATTCTTCTCAGGATTCTCATTTCTGTTGTG
This sequence comes from Cepaea hortensis, assembly GCA_963921405.1. Classification (NCBI taxonomy): domain Eukaryota; kingdom Metazoa; phylum Mollusca; class Gastropoda; order Stylommatophora; family Helicidae; genus Cepaea; species Cepaea hortensis. The sequence goes on along the minus strand of OY992894.1, from coordinate 76,656,939 downwards.
ATTTTTCTTTTCTCTTTTTCTGTCATTGTCCAGCTTTGGCATTGGCAGCATAGAGTTGGTAAGAAGATTGTGTTGTAAAGTGCTTTCTTAATAGTTATTGATACATGTGTGTTCTTTAGTATTGGTGCCATTTGTCCAATGAGTTGGTTTGCCGTATTGCATCTATTTTCGAGCTCGTCTTCTGATCTGCCATTTGATGATATTATACTTCCTAGGTACTTGAAACTCTTTATTTGTTTCAAGGGATGTTCGTTTAGGTGAATTGTTGTTGTTTGTTCTTCTTTAGTTATAGTCATTACCTCTGTTTTGCTTGTGCTAATTTTCATGTTATGTTCCCTACACATTTCGTTTAGACTATTCATGTGGTCTTTTAATTCAGCTTTTGATTTTGCTATTAGTGCCTGGTCGTCCGCAAACAGGAATTCTTTAATGGTTAGATTTGCAGATGGTTCTTCTTATGTGTTCTCGTCATGCAGTATTCTTGCCGTCTCTGTTTGGCTGGTTTCTTTACATACGTTGTCTATATATGTTATGAACAAGAGAGGGGGCAGGACACAACCTTGTCGTACTCCAGATCTTAGGGTGAAGGGTTCAAAGTGTCATCCAATTGCCCTCACTATGCATTCACTATTATTGTATAAGCTTTTACATAGGTTTCTTAGATGTGTACTCACTCCATATTGTTTAAGGATTTCTCACAGCCTATTTCTATCTACTCTATCAAATGCCTTTTCTTGGTCGACAAAGGCTAAGTAGAGTGTTTCATTGAATTCGATTGATTTTTCTATAAGTTGTCTAAGAGCCAAAATTGCATCTGTGCATCCTTTGTTTTTCCTAAATCCAAGTTGCGTTTCGCTTAGCTGGGGTTCTATAGTTGTTCGTAATCTTTTCTCAAGAATTTTACAAAATATTTTCCCAGTATGACTCAACAGTGAAATGCCTCTGTATTGTGTGCAATCTCTTTTGCTGCCTTTGTTTTTGCAAATTGGGATAATTATTACATTTCCTCTATCTCGTGGTGTCTGTTGTTCTACCCAAACATGGTTTAATAGTCTATGTAGCCATGCTGTTCCTACTTCTCTTACTGCTTTAATTAGTTCATTTGGTATTTCATCTTGACCCGGTGATTTATTCAATGGGGCCAGTATGATGGCTTCTATAATTTCTTCTTTTAGTATGTCTGGTTCTAGTTCTTCGGTGGCATATGTGTAGGTTTCTTGAATTCCTGTGACATCTGATGGGATGTTGAGAAGTTGTTCGAAATGCTGTAATCATCCCTAGGATTTGTTTTTGTTCACTTATTGGTTCTCCAATTTCGCTATTAATTATTTCAGTTGGGTCAAAGGGTTCTCCTCTGGTTCGCATTGCATTTATCTTTTTGTAGAAGTTTCTAGTTGCCTCCTTGTAGTTTTATTTAGGGTTCCTCCATACTCTTCCCAGTCTTTTTGTTTTTCCTTCTTTACTATTCTATTCACATGTCTTCTCGCTATTCTATATTATATGTAATCACATTCCTGTTTGCTCTTCAGCCCACAGCAAAGACTGAAAGTAATAAAATAAACGCACAATTAGGCTAAAATGAAATTTAAGTACATTTTAGGGCAACATGAACTGGGAACTACAAATGACAGAGGAGAGAGGCCGTTACACTGTTGTGCATAGAACCACTTTATTATCTGTAAGACATATTTCTAATATGAACTTAGGAAATGTATATGTGAAACATATCTGAAAACGGAAAGAGAAACTAATCTGGTTATGTTGTGATTGAAAATATGTTTATAAAGAATGTCAAAACATGCCCTGTGCGGATATCAACCTATATCACAATCCCGTAGTTGTAAACATTCGAACAAAATATATAGCACAGGCAACAGAAATATGTATCATTTTAATTCAATACAGTAGCATTGGATCGCCGGTCTCTCTGGCTGTGGGGTTACAACACTTTCTCTCTGTAATCCCGTTTATCACGCAGAGTCTCGCAGCGGAGCGAGAACTGAGGTGGTTCGACCCCCGCGCGTGACTTGCGGATACTGAGCCGGCCGCTCAGAAAGCAATGGCAAACTACTGAGCGTAATCTTGCCAAGAGATCAACAGACAGCTGAAAGATGCTGCTGTTGACAGCTAAGTCCTGTAAAAAGATACGCAAAACATTTAGCATTGGATCAATCAGACACAAGTTAATTATATTTTGTTTAAGTAAAAATAAGAATAATTATGTTATAGTTGAAAGCATAGAAAAATATATACATATGAAGGTAAGTTAATAAGTAAGTCACAAATGTCTGTAGACACATAACTAACTATGATAACAACTTGAAACCAGTTTATTTTTATACATACATTGTCCCTTTATTTCCCAACATAATTTCCACCAACATTGATGCACTTATCCCATCGTTTTATCAGTACTCCCAAACCGGCTACATAAATCTGCGTGCTTTGTTTTCATTTACCTGCCATCCCACATAATTGTGTGACTTACTTATTGACTCGCCCGCGTATATTTTTCTACCCAACAATGCACCGCTTTACGGGAAATCACTAGGGAAAATCCACAATGGCGGGAGACATTTCGCAAATGACGCCGAAGTTGAATGTGAAGTGAAAGCGTGGTCTAGAAAACAGAGTAAGCAGTTCTTTGAAGCCGGTTTGGGAGGCCTGATAAAACGATGGGATAATGCATCAACGTTGGTGGAAATTATGTTGAAAAATAAAGGGACAATGTATGTATAAAAATAAACTGGTTTTAAATTTTTATCATAGTTATTTTTCGGCATCCATTTGTGACTTACTTATTAACTTACCCTCTTAAAATCTGAAGGCGATCAAAATACAAAATGGGAGAGTTTAGAAACCAGTAAATAAGCATCAACTACGAACTTAACGTTAAATAAAACAAGAAACATCAGAAAGCTATTGCTGACGGAATCATGTACGAAATCATACCTCCTTCCCCCCCCCCACCCTTCCCCCCCCACCCCACCATTCTCTTCCCCCCCCCCCCAAAAAAAAAAAAAAAGCAAAGAGCACTCCAGGATACTCTTTGAAAGAAACATCAAAGAGGAGTATGTGCTGGGCTGCTAAAGAAACGTGGTTTCGGACAACATGTCAGGTAATACCGGAACGGATCATAAGCAAGTGGGGGATTGATAGAGTGAGAGTAAGAGAGCGAAAAATAGTGACATAAGACAGAGATTGAGAGAGAGAGAGAGAGAGAGAGAGAGCGAGAGAGAAAGAGAGAGCGAGAGAGAGAGAGCGAGAGAGAGAGAGCGAGAGAGAGAGAGAGTGATCGAGTGAGTGATCAAGTCAGAGAGATTGGGAAGTTTAAAGAGTGAGAAAGAGAGTGAGATCCATATAGAGATAGAGTGGTGAGATAGTGAGCGAGAATGAGATTCAATCAGAGAGAGAGAGTGAGACAGGGTAAGATAGAGAGAAAGAAAGAAAGAGTGAGAAAGAGAGAGAGAGTGTGTGTGTAGGACTGAGCAAGGGAGATAAAGTGAGAGAGAGAGAGAGAGAGGAATGAAAGAGAATGAGTGTGTGTGTGTGTGTGTGAGAGAGAGAGAGAGAGAGAGATTGAGAGTTACATGGATTATGATAAAGAATGAGTGCCAGTGAAAGAGATAATGATGAATAGAGAGTGAGAGTTATAGTGAGAGAGGGTGATTGAGGCGGTGAGAGTGATTGAGAGAGTGATCAACATAGTGAGGGAGAGAGAGAAATAGAGTGAGCGTTAAAGAGAGAATGACAGAATGCGAGAGGTAGATAGTATGAAAAAATTAGAAGAAGTTAGAGAGAACGTCATAAAGAATGAGAGAGTGTGACAGGTGATGGAGAGACTGAGATATAATGAAAGGGAACGAGGTGAGAGGGTGTGATATGGCGATAGTGAGATATAGAGAGAGATAGTGAGAACGAAAATCAGGAGAGAGAATCAACAATTTAGACACAGAGAGAGGCAAAATGAATTAATATGAGAGGGAGAGCGAGTGAGTGAGAAATTGTGAGAATGAGTGAAAGAGGGTGAGAGAGAGAGAGAGAGAGAGAGAGAGAGAGAGAGAGAGAGAGAGAGAGAGAGAGAGAGAGGACAATACAGACAGAGTGACACAATGAGAGAGTAAGTGAAACAGTGTGAGAGAATCATAGAAATTAATAGAAAGTGAGAGACAGAGAGTGAGTGAGAGGGAGAGTGTGATAGAGTGTCAGAGGGTGACGGAGACAAGCAAAGAGGGTAAGAGAAAGAGTAAGTGTGACAGTGAGAGTGAAAACGTTTGAAAGCAGTCTGAGGCAAAGTAAGCTAGATTAAGAGAAAGTGAGAGAGAGAGAGAGAGAGAGAGAGAGAGAGAGAGAGAAAGAGAGACAGAGAGACAGAGAGAGGGGGAAAGAAATAGATATATATATATATATATATAGTGTGTGTGTGTGAAATAGAGAGTGAGAGAAAAAGACTAAATAAGAGTGATTGTCAATGGAATGAGAGTGAGAAAGTGTGAGGGGGGTGTTAAAGAGAATGAGAGAAAATGTGTCAGAGAGTAAGACTGAGAGAGAGAGAGTAAGAAAAAGTGAACTATTGAGTGAGAGCAAGAGAGCGTTAGTGAGAGGGTGAAAAAGAGTTTGAGACAATGTGTGAAAGAATAATGAGAGAGACAGTGAGAGAGATAGTGAGAGATAGTGAGAGAGAGATAGGGTTAGAGAGAGATAGAGTGTGGGATAGTGCAGAGAGTGAGACAAATCTAGTAAAAGAGTGAGGAAAACGGTGAGAGAGTGAGGGAGAGACATTATGAGAGATACTCAGAGAGAGAGAGTGGGAGAAAGACAGAGAGTGACAATGATTGAGCGGGAGAATGATAGAAAAAGAGTGAAGGAAGTGACAGAGAGTGAGGGAGAGTGTGAAATAGAGTTCGTTAGTGAACGTAAGAAATACTGAGTGAAATGAGAGAATTATAGAGAGATTAAAAGAGAGAGTGGGAAAGGGTGAAATAAGGTGAGAGAGAAAGAGAGAGAGAGAGAGAGCGGGAAGAGAGTCAGATGGTGATAGAGAGCGAGAGAATGAAAATGAGTAAGATAGAATGAGAGTAAACAAGTGGGGGGAAAATAAGAAAAAGAATTTAAATGCATTTAGTGTGATATAGATTCTGAGAAAGAAAGAGAGCGAGTTGGTTAACGAGAGAGTGGCAGGAGTGAAAAAAGTGAGATACAGTGAATGAGTGTGATAGGTAATATTAGAGTGCTTGAGAGAGTGATGCATATAGTGTCTATGAAGGCGAGAGAATGATATCCATTGTGAGAGTCTGTGATAGACTGATAAGGAGAGAGAGACTGAGAGAGAGAGAGAGAGAGAAAGTGATATTGAGAAACCATTTTAGAGAGAAAGAGAGTGAGGAGAATGAGAGCTAGGCAAAATGACAGAGAATGATAAGGAGTGTTAGCGAGAGAAAGAGAGAGAGAGAGAGAGAGAGAGAGAGAGAGAGAGAGAGAGAGAGAGAGAGAGAGAGAGAGAGAGAGCGAGAGCGAGAGAGAGAGAGAACAACAACAACAACAACAACAAAAACAAAACTTTATTTTGAAAAGGTTAAGAATTGGGCACGTAGGCCCGTTTAACATTCTGCCCTTTTATCACTCTCTTTCATACATTATACCATTCACACATCATTCAAGGCTAACTGAAAACACCAACAATATAAAAGATATGCATTATAAAGGCATGTGGAAAATGAAAAATCAATACTACACGACTCAGTAATAGTAATAACTGGTGTGGCACTTGTTATTAGCTATGTTGAATATACTGGCCTACAAAAAGGGGACTGGCTGTTATACTAGGGTTTCATTATTATTATTACTTCTATTATTAAGTGGAAAGGTAATCCGTACTGAGATAGTGTTCAAATAATTTGCGATTATATGTATGGGTATTGGTGATGTCTTTTATTTCAAGTGGAAGACTGTTCCACAGCTGAGCTGCAGAGTTCGTTAAGCTTGTTTTGGGGAGAGAGAGAGAGAGAGAGAGAGAGAGAGAGAGAGAGAGAGAGTGAAATAGAGAACGTGAGGAAGTGAGAGTATGTGTGTGTGTGAGAGAGAGAGAGAGAGAGAGAGGGAGAGAGTAAAAGTTAGTGACAATGAGATTGCGTCAGAGAGAGAGAGAGAGAGAGAGAAAGAGAGAGAGAGGGAGAGAGAGGGAGAGAATGAGATGAACTAGAGAGAACGAACTAGAGCAAAAGAGAGAGTGAGAAATGTAGATATTTTCAGATGAATGAGTGTGATGGCGGGTGAGGCAGAGCTGGTGAACGAACGAACGAACGAACGAACGAACGAACTCTATTTTAAAAGGGTAACAAATCGGGCACGCAGGCCCGTCTTACATTCGGCCCTTTCGATCACTCATCTTTCATTCATCAAATGTGCATGTTACATTTACATAGTGAAAAAAACATTGTCAAATGGATTTTGTAAGCATAAACAATGCATATTACGCATGGTAAATTCAGATGGGAAGGAAAAAAACAACATTGTCAAATGAAAGTTGTAAACATAAACAGTGCATATTGCAATCTTGTGAGACACTGTAACAGTAATAGAGTACTGGGGTATTATTAGGATCTAGTGGGAAACAGATACAGCACGATTGAGCATTGAGACTGAAAGCTGGGAGGGATGCTCAATCGTGACGTATTGGGTTGGCAAGGGCAGTTACCATCAAGCCTTGGACTAGAGAGGAAGCTGACTTGTCATCATGAAGAAATAAACAGTATTTGCATAAAACCAACGCGTCTTGTTAGTCTCTGTACACTGTTACAGGACACGAAATGTTGCCCAGACCAGGATTAACAACAACTTCAATTTGTCGCGGCACATAGCGGAGGTACTGGGCCACTATATTTGATACAGCCACTACTTCATACTGCGCTTGTTGGGAAAATGCGGTGCCCTTGACACTGGCACGTTATCAAACCTCTGATGAACAGATTTCAAGAAGTTTCTACAAGAATCTGTATGCGGTTGTGAAGCCCGCTTTGCAGGTTCAGTTCCACTGTCTTATTGCGGTTGTGAAGCCCGCTTCGCTGAGTCCGCTCTCAAATCGTTTTCGAGCCTTACTGGTGGTGAAGTCCAGTCCGCTCTCAAATCGTTTTCGAGCCTTACTGGTGGTGAAGTCCAGTCCGCTCTCAAATCGTTTTCAAGCTTTACTGGTGGTGAAGTCCAGTCCGCTCTCAAATCGTTTTCGAGCTTTACTGGTGTGTGAAAGCTGCTATCACTGTCAAGTCCTCGCCGGGCACTGTGGCATTGTTGTTCGAGCGGTTTGCTGACGGGATTGATTTCGGCGGACGACATGGGGATACCTACTTCTGATCGTACCTCCCACTGTTGCAGGGACTTCAAAGTTGAATCGTTGTCACACAGCCTGCTCGTTGCCATAGCCGTTATCTGAACTTTAGAATTATCAAGGGGCTGGCCTGAGTTTTGCTAATTTCAAATATCACTGGGCCTCGGCTGATCCTGATACTTTTTGGGCCTCGTTATTACTAAGACCCTATCAAATCGGCGAAGATGTACCCCACCCGGGGTGAACGCAAAGACTAATATCAGATGTGACCCGACCAGGGGTTGAAGATTATCCAGGCATCCCATGAGAAGTGACCTGAGGGGAAGAGATAGGCTACCTAAACTCCACTACCTAAATTCCGCGACTGATGGTCAGCTGATGCAGGCACCTGGTGTTCGAACTTAATTTGACGGCGAGGGTAAATTTCTGTGTTTAGTTTTACAAAACAAGTGAATTGTGCTCTTTAAAAATTAAGAAATTGCAAATGTGTGATACTTAGACCCAGAAAATAACTGCGCATTACTATATAATAAGTGAGTGCATTATTTAAATTTAGAAGTAAATTTGTGTGATACTTAGACCCAGAAAATAACTGCGCATTGCTATATAATAAATGAGTGCATTATTTAAATTTAGAAGTAAATTTGTGTGATACTTAGACCCAGAAAATAACTGCGCATTGCTATAATAAGTGAGTGCATTGCTTAAATTGAGAAGGTAAAATTGTGTCTATAATAAGTAAGTGTATTCTTTAAATTTAGAGGTTGAAATTGTGTGTTTCTTTGCTTGCCTTGTTTCAGTATTATTTCAGCATGGCGGAACAGGACACCTTGGCACAGGTTTTGACAGGCGTGGGAACAGCAGTGGGCCGGCTTAATATGGTGATTAAACAACAAGGGATGGCAACAGAAATTGTGAAATTTAGTGGACAGGCCAGAGACTATAAGAAATGGATCACTTCCATAGAAAAATATGCCTATTTAATCTCAGCAACAGATGAAGAAAAAATGAGATTGGCTTATCAGACGGCAACGGAACCAGTCTCGGATCATATAAGAAGAAAGCTAGAAGCTAGAGTAGATGAGACATGGGAACAATTCAAGGAAGACCTAGCAAGGAAATATGCAGAAATAACGGATCCACAACATGCATTTTCGGTGTTGAGGCAGGCTAAACAAAATAACGGAGAGACGGTACAATTGTTTAGCGATAGATTGATTAATCTGGCTGAAGAAGCATTCTTAGGACAGAATGTACGAGGAGAGGAGGTGGAAAGGATGTTAGTAGGGATCTTTGTGGATGGCATAAAGTCTGATGGTTTGAAACTTAAATTAATGAGGGAAAACCCTGAGAGGTTATCACAAGCGGTGGATATCGCGGTACAAGAAGAAAATTTGAGACGTAGGTTTAGATTAAGAACAGGACGAGAAGTGGGAAGTAATCGAGATGACAGAGTTGAGGAACCTATGGAAATAGGACAAACAAGATTCGGATGGAATAGGAGAGGAGGTATACAGACGTTACAAGGTAGAAATAGACATGATAATGAGGAAAGAGGAAATATGAGATACCCTACAAGAGAAACAGTAGGTAACACAAATAGTACAAATATTGTCTGTTGGAATTGTGGTCAACGGGGACATGTTTCTAGGTTTTGTAATAACAGGCGTGTCCAGTCGAATACACAGGGTAGACATGACAATAATAGGGTGAGTAGGAATGTTGTAGATGGATACAGGAATTTTACAGGTACAAGAACACAGGAAAATCGGCGCCCTACCTATTAGGCAGGACCTATGATAGGAGGGTAAATAATAAGGTCCCAAGGGTTAGAGAATATGTTAATAACAGGTATAATAGGTCGAACAGAGAATATTTTCAACTAGATGAAGTCAAGAAATTTATAGAAGATAAAACAGATTATAGCTCTTGTATATTAGAAATAGGAAAGTATAGAGTTCGTACATTAATTGATTCGGGAGCTCAGGTTAGTGTAGTAAAAGAAAGTTTTCTATATAACATAGTAAGAAATTGTAGAGTATTTAAGAGTCATAATAATTTACACTCTGTTACGGGACAGAATTTACAAGTAGTGGGACAAACAATGATAAATTTTAAGTTAGGAGGGATTAACATAAGACACCTTTTTCATGTAGTGAAGGGGTTAAATAGAAACATGTTAATAGGAAGAGATTTTTTAATAAAAAATGGAGTAAGACTTTTATATGATTTACACAAATTAAAATTCAGGGACGTCTATATAGATATGCAAGAAGACATGCATATATCAGCACTAGTTAGAGTTAAAATGACAACGACGTTAAAACCACAGTCTGTTAATTTGATACAAGTGAAGCTGAAGAAAAACCCATATTATGTGGAAGGAAACACAGTCAGAATCACAGAATTACAAGAGGAAATAATTGATGAGCCTGGTTTGGAAGTTCCGGATGGAATAATAGCGTTAGATAAACACTTAACCTTTCCAGTTATGGTGATTAACAACACAGGTAGAGAAATTAAATTATACAGAGGGTGTGTAGTAGCAAAACTAGAACAGAACGTTAGTGAAATATTGGCAACGGATAGAGTAGAAATGCCGGGAACTAATTATTCACAATCTTCTAGTGAAAGAAGTAATAACAGACGCGGACGCGGAAGTAGAGGAAACACACGAATGGATGAATTGATCCATCCATTAAAAAGAAATACAGCACAAATACATTCAATAGATAAAAAGACAAGAGAACAGGAATTGTTGGCACAGTTAAAGACTTCACCAGAAAATAAAGAAGTGTTGGAACAGTTTATAAAGGAGAATCAGGATGTGTTTGCAATTAGTGATTTAGAGTTGGGTAAGACAAAAACGGTAACAATGGAGATAGATACGGGAGACCATCCGCCGATTAGCTTAAAACCATATAGAACTCCCTTAAGAAATAGAGAAATTGTAGAAAAGGCAATAGAAGAAATGTTGAAAGCAGGGATAATTACAAGATCAAAATCAGAGTGGTCATCTCCGGTGGTAATTGTGGCCAAACCTGATGGTTCGAGTCGATTCTGTTGCGACTATCGGGCGTTGAACAAAATTACTAAAAATGTAGCATATCCACTACCAGTGATAGATGATATTTTGGGGTTGCTAAATGGCGCTACATTTTTCACGACGTTAGACGCAAGAGCAGGATTTTGGTGTATCCCGATGTCGGCAGACGCGCAAAGAAAAAGTGCTTTCTGTACTCATATGGGTTCTTATGAATTTTTACGTATGCCTTTTGGAGTCAAAACTGCGCCATCTCACTACATGCTCTTAATAAATGAAGTTTTGGAAGGTATGCAAAGGTTCGCTCTTGCTTATATTGATGATATTCTGATTTTTACTTCTGGAAATGTGGAGGATCATTTGAAACATATAAAGTTAGTGTTTGACAGGTTAAGAAAACATGATGTGAAGTTAAAGCTCAGTAAATGCCAATTTTTAAAGACAGAAACAAAATATTTGGGGTATATTATAAATAGAGAAGGTATAAAACCAGATCAGGACAAAATAAAGGTTATTAAAGAGTTACCTGCTCCAACTAACGTTAAGGAGGTACGCGCCTTTATAGGAACATGCGCGTATTATAGGCGGTTTGTCCCAGCGTTTTCAAAAATAGCTGAACCTATTACAAACTTAACAGGCAAGTACGCTAGGTTTAAGTGGGATGATGAATGTCAAAAAGCGTTCGAGTATTTAAAAAACAGTTTAACACTGGTACCACTGTTGACGCATCCAGACTTAAACAAACAGTTGATACTGTACACAGATGCTTCAGACAATGCAGTAGGAGCATGTTTGGTGCAACCATATGAAGGAAAAGAGTCTGGAATACCAGGGGTTAAAAATGAAAGGCCTATATACTTCTTGTCGCATAAACTTAGTAGATCACAAAGAAAGTGGACGACTATTGAGAAGGAGGCTTACGCAATACATTACGCTCTTCAAAAACTAAATTACTACTTACATAACGCAAATTTTGTTATTAGAACTGACCATATGCCTTTAAAGTCTTTTTTAGAAGCTCCAGTGCAGAACAGGAAAATACAAACCTGGGCATTGAACTTACAGGGATACAATACGAAAATTGAGTACATTCCAGGTAGGATTAACACATGCGCTGATTTACTGTCTAGGATTCCCTATCCACAGTCGTCAGGTGACACAGAAGATGAAGGAGAACCAGAGATTGACGATCGAAATTGGCAAGTAAATATTTTAGATTCTGCTATAATAAATAGAGAAGAATTTGATAGTCTACCATCGGAGCAAGAGTCTGAATGTAGAGAAGAAGACCTACAAGTAGCACAGTTTAATATGAAAGAAGAACAAGAGTTGGACCCAAAAGTCATACAAATAAAAGAAAAATTACGAGAAACAGATGATAACAAATATAAAAGGAATTATTTGGTTTTACAAGAGGATGGACAGTTATACTATATGTGTGAAAGGAATGAACAGCTAAGGAAATATATTCCAAAACATTTAGAAAATGAACTTTTAAAAGCATATCACGATGAAAATGGACATCTCGGTAGAGATAAATTGCTGAAAGCACTTACAAGTAAATATTATTGGCCAAACTTGTTTAAATCTACATGCAAATATGTAGATACGTGTGAAAAATGCAGATTAAGGAACATGAAAATAATAAAGTCTCCCTTACAAGACACAGATATTCCTCAGTTCCCAATGCAAAAGATTAGTCTAGATATATCGGGTCCACACCCCAGGACATTGTCAGGAAACGTGTATTTAATTCATATAGTAGACGTCTACAGTCTTTGGCCGGAGGTGTATGCAATTCCAGATAAGAGCGCGGATACTGTCATTAATGTTTTTTTACAAGAGTTCGTACCAAGGTTTAGTTGCCCACAAAGTATACTTACAGATAATGGTAGAGAGTTTGTAAATAAAAAATTCGAAAAGTTAGTAAAAGATTTAAATGTAAAACATATAAAGACCTCATTTTATAGACCTTCTTCAAATGCGAAAAACGAGCGTCAACATAGGACGTTATACGACATTTTGGCAAAGATTATTGATGAACATGACAGAGATTGGGATTTATTTTTGGGACCTGCCCTTAGCGCCATTCGTACAAATCAAAATGAGAGCACGGGTTTTTCACCATTTTATTTATTACACGGGAGGGAACCAATATTACCTATTGATAATCTATTAAAACCTAGACGGAAATATATGGGTGAAGAATTTCAAGAGACCATTATACAGGAAATGCATAAAGCACATGTGAGATTAAGGAATAATATAATTAAAGCTAGGGAAAGACAGAAAAAGTACAAAAATGTAAATACAAAATTACAGGAGTTTAAGGTAGGTGATAGAGTTTATTACAAGAAACATAGAAGAAACTCTAAGTTTGATGCTCGTTGGATTCCAGGGTATTACGTTTTGGAAAAACTAGGTAATGTATCGTATATTATAAAGAACCAGGTCACAGCACATATAGTGAGGGCACACGTTGAACACTTAAGAAGAGATGAAGATGAGATAGAAAATAATAATTATAATAATAATTATTATTCGGACTCGAAATTTTTGGATGAACAGCTTGTCAGAAGAACTGCAGTAACCCCAGGTCTTAGAAAAGAACCAGCACAAAATCAGTTGCTAGAAAATCCAGGTTACGAAGATAATCAAGAACAGACAATTCCGAAAAGAATGGAAGAAGAAGGCCTGAATGAAACTCATTATGATAGTATGGAAGAAGACATAGGTGCTCCATTTAAAAATACTAGACAAGCAACGAAAAGAAGAATGGACAGTCAAAGAGATAAAGAAGTGAAACGACAGAGGAGAATTAGAGATTATTCAACAAGCGGAGAAGATATGCCTCTACTAGAAAGATCCTTAAGAAATAGGGATCGACAAATTAGGTGGGATGTTGAACGGAAGAGATTAGCGGCAGCTGAAGAGAGACATACAGACGAAGAAGAGGAAATGGATGAAAAGTCAGAGTCTAGTAATAGTATGGAAGAAACTAATAAGTTGTACGAAGAAGAAGATATTGATGTAGAATTGGCACTTATTCAAAGAAATTTGGACTTGTTGAAGAAGAGGAAACGTGGGAGATAGATATTTGAAAGTACTGCAGATGGCAGGAGTTAGAAGTGAAAGGGATGCCTGAAGAAGTATAAGAAACGGTGGAAGTGGTCTTGAAATATTGATACAAAAGGGGTGATGGAATTTTTTTCGTTACTGTTGGTAATGCCGTGTTTCCAAGAGAAACCAGATCAAAAGTTCGTTGATAAGTAGAGGTTGGCTACTACGTTGAAGTAATATTGGATTAGTGGCCATGTAGTTTACAGTGCTCACTTAAGAGGTTATTTTGGATGTTATGTGCTGTTGGGAGTTAGGAGATAATAAATGGTATGGTAAATGTTGATTACTGATTTGTTTAGATAGATAGAACAGATGTGATTCTAATTGGACTGTAGTTAACAGATATAAAGATGAACAGTGAATTGTTTAGTTTTTCGGTCATAGATATACTAGAATGACCTGTATAAATAGATAGACGTTGTTTTACTTAGTATGAGGGGCCAATGTTGGTGGGTCACTATACGAGGTTGTAATAAGTTTTTGTGATTGGTTCTGGAAAATGATGGCTAATGTTTAGTTGCTTTAGTCCTTCATTATAAGTTTTTTTGTTTGGTTTTGAAAAATAATTGTGGTTATTTGGTTTATTGAGTTAGAATAGGGTGATTGTGTTCCTAGCATTTGAGTTGATAAAAAACTATTGGGCCGTAAAAGTGTCCAATAGTGATAGTTAGAAGTAAGGTGTTTTATTCTGATTTGATGCATGTTATTTTATAAATGTGTTTTTCCTTATATTAATTTGGAGTTATGACGGCTGGTGTGATTTGTTCTTGATTACATAAATGGTTTTGTATACTAAGTTACTTGGTTAGTAAATAAGTTATGAAGTTAATTAATTGAGTTTAATTTTCAAATATAAGAGTTTTGCTTAAGGTTTTCGTTCAGAAAGGAGTTAATAAAAACTAAAATATCCACTGATATAAGGTAGGGGGAAGCTTAGATAACCTGAATGTTGAAATAGTTAAGCAATGCTGTGCATTCATAAATTAGTGGGAAATCAAGGTTGGTGAACGTGTGTACACGAATGGATAGACGTATCCAGGGCCTGCACACACGTCACTGTGTTCATAAATGGCAGTATGGGAAGTACGGGGGCAAGAAATAGGGGCTGTGAAATACCAGCTTTAATTTTATTAAAGGTGTTCATAAAATATGAACATGGGCTCAGGGTGGAAGGTGAGAAATACCAGCTTTAATTTTATTAAAGGTGTTCATAAAATATGAACATGGGCTCAGGGTGGAAGGAACAGAATTGTGGTTGGCAATGTCAATGTGGAATGTATAAGCTTTATGAAAACTTATGCCAAATTGTTTTATAACGAACAACGATGTATTTCATAAGGTGTTTTAAAAAAATTATTTTACAAAATTTTTTTATTGGCAAGGGAGGTAAAGGGTGAGTGTCTTAAATGAGCATTACTGTATGTACATGTGGTCATGTCGTGTATTCATTCTTTATACTTCTTACTAGGTGCGCACCGCTTCTTTACTTTTTCTAACTACATTGTTTTTGTACGTCCTGGGTTTTGAAAGAGTGGGAAGGGAAATTTTATAAGAAAAAAAAAGGTTTCGATAAAGAATTTATGAGCTGTTCTTATAATATGTATATTTGATACAGGAAACAGGAGGAGATAAGAAAGAACCAGAAAAGTAGAAATATATAGTAGATAGCTATATAATTTTGGGGAAATAACAAAGGAAAGAAGGACTATTTGGATTAACAGGGTTACCATATGTGGTATTATACAAAGAGAGTTCGAAGAAGAAGTATATGAAGGAGGGGGGTTACTAGCAAACCATATCACTGGGAGAAGAGTTAAAAGATATATTATTTACTTGAGCTGATTTAGGGAAGATTAGAGGAAAAAGAGGGAATAGAGTAAGGGGATTAGGAGTAAAGATTTTTCCTTTATAAGGAAAATTCTTTAATAAACATGGGGAGGTGTAACAGTAATAGAGTACTGGGGTATTATTAGGATCTAGTGGGAAACAGATACAGCACGATTGAGCATTGAGACTGAAAGCTGGGAGGGATGCTCAATCGTGACGTATTGGGTTGGCAAGGGCAGTTACCATCAAGCCTTGGACTAGAGAGGAAGCTGACTTGTCATCATGAAGAAATAAACAGTATTTGCATAAAACCAACGCGTCTTGTTAGTCTCTGTACACTGTTACAGGACATCCCCCATCCACCCTCACACCCCGCAGCCACCCACACATCCCTCAGCCACCCACTACACCCCCACCACCCACACATACCTCCACGCACTCACACAGACTCAGGCAAACATACATGCCGCCACCCACCCACTGATCCCCCAGAGAGAGAGAGAGAGAGTGTGTGTGTGAGAGTGAGAGAAATAGTGAGAGAGAGACAGAGAGAAAGTGAGATAGTGGCAGAAATGTTAGAGAGAGTGAGAAAAAGGAGAGAGACATAGTTGAGCGGTAAACAGAGAGTCAGGGGAAGACAGAGGGTGACATACATTGATTGAGAGAGTGAGAGTAACGGAGAGAGAGAGAGTTAGAGAGAGAAAATGAGAGTGAAAGCCAGAATCAGAGAGTGAGAGGGAGGATGGAATAGAGAGCAAAGTGAGGTACTGATGGAGAGAGTGCTAGAGACAGTGAGAAAAATGAGATAGGGAGAGAAAGAACGAGAATGAGAGAGAGAGAGAGAGAGAGAGAGAGAGAGAGAGAGAGAGAGAGAGAGAGAGAAATAGATAACGAGAGTGCCAGTGAAAGTGTCAAGATAGAGTAAGAGAGAAAACGTGACAAATAGTTTAGATAGTGAGAGATTGTGAGAGCGAATGAGAGATAGTGAATTAGAGGGGGAGAGTGAGAGAGAAAATGAGAGAAAGAAAATAATAAGTTGTGAACGAGAGAGTGAGAGAGATGAAGCGAAAGAGATGGTGAATGAGATTGAGAGACAAAGAGAAAGTTAGAGAGATTAAGAGGTAGCGAGAGATTGATATAGTGAGAATAAGTGAGTTAGAGTGTGAGACATAGACTGAGAGAGAGAGAGAGAGAGAGAGAGAGAGAGAGAGAGAGAGAGAGAGAGAGAGTCAGCGTGAATCAGAGGGAGATTGACTGGAACAGAGTGAGCACATTTTAGAGAGTGGGAGGGAGAGTAAGAGAAATTGATAGAGAGTGTGTGAAGTAGAGTGAGTGAGAAAGGGACAGAGATATTGACAGAGAGTGGGAGTGAGGAATTGAGTGCAAAAGACTGAGAGAGAATGAGCGAGAGTGTGTGCTGTAAAGTGTATGTGAGAAAGAAAGATAGAGAGTGAGTAAGAATGAGGGAGAGTGATATAGACTGGTAAGGGGAGTGAGAGAGAGTGTGAAAGGGTGAGGGACAGAGAAAGACAGTGAGATTGTAATTGAGAGACAGTCAGAGGCAGTTAGATAGAGAACGAGAGAGAATGAGTTACAGAATTAGAGACAGCGAGATTGAGAGGGGGGAAAGGGAGTGAGAGATAATAAAATTAAGAGAAATAGAGAGGGAGAGTGATCGAAAATAAGATTGAGGTAGAGTTAGTTAGAGTGGTTTATACACTGAGAGATACACTGAGAGCGAGTGAGATACACTGAGATCGAGAGTGATAGATAGTGAGGGAGAACGACAGAGGGTGAAGTAGATAAAGAAAAAGTGTGAGACAGTGAGATAGTGAGAGACACAGACTGATAGAGAATAACTGAGAGTAAGGGAGAGCGTGAATAAGATAGCGTGAGAGTGTCAGAGAAAGAGTGAGAGAAAGAAGGTGAGATAAAGAGTGACAGAGATAGTGATAGAGAGAGTGAGAGATTGTGTCAGAGAGTGTCAGGATGTGAAACACAATAAGATAGATTGTGAGAGCGACTATTCGATATACTGACAGAGTGAGACGCTGAGTGTGAGAGAGATAGAGATGGAGTGAGATAGTGAGTGAGAGAGAGAGAGAGTGGGAGAGAATGCGAGTAAGAGATATACTGTGAAAGAGAATAAGACATAGTGTCACACACAGCGAAAGAGAGAGAGAGAGAGAGAGAGAGAGAGGGGGGGGGGGCCATGAGAGAGAAGGAGTTAAGTGAAAATGAGAGTGCAAATTAGTGAGAGAAAAGCAAGAGAGAAGAGATAGAGAAAATGAGAAAGAATGTGAGAGGTAGTGAGCGGGAGAGACAGACAGACATAGATTGTGTGTGTGAGAGAAAGAGAGTGAGGGAGGGGGGAGGGAGATTGAGTTGAGAGTTATACTCACCTACACAACTGGTTAGCTGGCAAAGTTACTGCGAGTAAGACTGTCGATCTGTGGATGTATGAGGTATCCACTTTCGTACCCTATATATATCGCAATCAAGACAATGGTGTACAAAGGGCTATGATTATTTGTCCGAATTACCATATGTGCTTATACGAGGCTATACAATATACTTGTTGTAATGAATAGAAAGGAAAAGAATACAAATATTGGTGTAACGCAAATCTTTCAGACAGTATATCAATACGTGACATATTTTGTCAAAGAATGCCAAATATATAAAACACCTACTTTGGAAAGAGAACTGATTAAAATAATGACTCATCAACATCGTAATCATCATCATCAAGTACTGTGACGATAAGCGCGGGCTGTCAGGTTTCACTATCTCTCGCGATCACCTGGTTTTGAATCAGTTCTGTGTTCTTGTCTCAGTTATGTCATGTGGGTAAGCAATCCTGGTATTTATTTATGTGCCTTCCCTGGCTTGTTTCCACAGCAATCTATCATTACGTTTTCATGTTTATTTCTCGACATAATATAACTGCAGCGAGCTCATGCTGGGGAAATAAAGTAGACCCACGTGAAACAAACGTATAAAGGAGAATGGAGCAAAACATAATACTTAATTACAGACAATGGCTGGTATTGTTGTCAAAAATAATAACAGGTAATGGTGTGTGTTGTTGTGAACATAATTACAGATAATGGTTTGTTAAAGTTGCTTAAAAGTCTACAGGGTCGACTTCATTGCACCGGATTTTATCCCATATGGCTCGGCCTCTTTCCGCAGCGCGGAAAGCGTCGCAGAAAGCACGAACTCCGTAGCTTTAGCGACGACCCACGAGAGTCTCCGAAAATTTTCACATATGAACTGAATTACGCGCCCGGAATCGAACCCACAACCTTCGGAGCCGAGTCAAACGGCTTGACCACTTCGCCACGGAGACTTTAGGTAATGGTTTGTGTTGTTGTGAACATAATTACAGTTAATGGCTTGTATTGTTGTGAAAATCCATCCATCATGTGCCATGCCGGAAAACGTGGGCGGTCATGACTCGCCATTTCACTCGATCACCAGAGTCGTGGATCAGCTCAGTTATCCTGTCTCGACCATGTCATGTGGCCAAGCCATCCAGGTATTTACTTCTCGGTCTTCCCCTTGGTCTCTTCCCTTCGATCTTGCCAGTCATCACTAAGTTCTCCAAGTCATTTCTTCTCTTAACATGCCCAAACAATTTTGACTGTCTCCGTCTAATGACTCTAATCAGTTTACAATCTTCATTTGGGCAGTGAGGAGCATTTTGTGTGATATTCACTTACACGGGAACGGATTATAATGGGGACGACCCGTTGCCGTGAAGTTGGAACAGCGACTAATAACTAATGACTAATGAGTCGGTAAGCTACTAACACAAGTAACAGTTTCTTAGTCGCCGATGCGACGCTTGATGTTCGATCATGATATGTGCTGACTATGACGTTTATTCTTTCATCGCAGTTCGTAATAATGTGTGACACCCGAGCTGTCACATTATTATTGTTGCGGCTTTCTAAGGACTAGAGTTATGACTTTGATATTGTCTGCATCAAACAAATATATTAGTCGATATATTCACAGCTGGATGTTTTTGTATGGTTGCAAAATAAACTAAACATTGCACTATACACATATGTCTGCTATATCTTTGACAAGTTGATAAAAAAAATGCATTATCCAGATACAAACACCGTAAATAACGCGCCATGAATACTACCAATAATATGTTGTAGAAACGGTATTGTCTTCATTGTTTTGTTTTATGTCGCATCATTTCCATTACTTTCTTGTCTTATAAATGAGATTAACTGACTGACATTAATAAACCGATGTAAGTTATTCCGAGTTATACGACACCAGCGGTGATAGATGCTTTACCAAGTCAGAAAGCACACTGTAGAATACACTACGCCACTTGAAGTGCTCCGACATCACGCTCAGTGTAGCCAACTTCACCTAAAATGGCAATAGTAGTTGGAACACTACAAGTCCACATTAAGTAACTTATACGTCTCATTGTCCATCCCGGTATAGCATGATACTCACAACCGGTAATATGTGTGTTAGCATGTGATCGAATTATTTGTTTGCGAACAGGCGGTTTTGTAGCAAGAAAGTGGAGTAACTGTGTTTCCATGACTACAGGCGTATTGAGAATATGTGGCTGTCGCCACGCTGTTTGCACCAATCGGCACACAGTGGATGGCGCAATAATTATCACGCCTAGTCTTAATTTTGCACAACATCCAAATATAACGACATCTACACAATCAAGAAACAACCACGTCACACAAGCATGTAGCAACATTGTAATTTAGAGGTGTGATTTAGTAAACCTGCTCCATAGCGTAGGCGTTACGGGCGCACTTCGTACTCCCGCAACCCGCCTTTGAAACACAGATATGGGCGATATAGTAGCAGGCCGCCTTACATGTGTTTTTTTTTACAAAATGGTATGGATGCTGGTTCTTCCGAAAGCAATGGTAAACTAGTGAACGTAAGCTGGTCCAGGAATCATGAACAACCAAAAAACAAATGCTGGGGTTGACAGCTACATCCTGTACAGGATATGCAACAACATTTTTTTTAAATATGTAAAACACCAGATTTGCTGTGCACGTCTTAAGGCGCACTGTTGTTATATCCATATCTTTCTACAGACCAGTCCGGCATATGTTGTTATATCCATATCTTTCTACAGACCAGTCGAGCAAATGTTGTTATATCCATATCTTTCTACAGACCAGTCCGGCATATGATGTTATATCCATATCTTTCTACAGACCAGTCGAGCATATGTTGTTATATCCATATCTTTCTACAGACCAGTCCCGCATATGATGTTATATCCACATCTTTCTACAGACCAGTCCAGCATATTTGGTTAAATCTATATCTTTCTACAGACCAGTCCAGCATATGTTGTTATATCCATATCTTTCTACAGACCAGTCCAGCATATTTGGTTATATCTATATTTTTCTACAGACCAGTCCAGCATATGTTGTTATATCCATATCTTTCTACAGACAAGTCCAGCATATGTTGTTATATCCATATCTTTCTACAGATTAGTCCAGCATATGTTGTTATATCCATATCTTTCTACAGACCAGTCCAGCATATGTTGTTATATCCATATCTTTCTACAGACGGGTCGAGCATATGTTGTTATATCCATATCTATCTTTCTACAGACCAGTCCAGCATATGTTGTTATATCCATATCTTTCTACAGATTAGTCCAGCATATGTTGTTATATCCATATCTTTCTACAGACCAGTCCAGCATATGTTGTTATATCCATATCTTTCTACAGACCAGTCCAGCATATGTTGTTATATCCATATCTTTCTACAGATTACTCCAGCATATGTTGTTATATCTATATCTTTCTACAGACCAGTCCAGCATATGTTGTTATATCCATATCTTTCTACAGACCAGTCCAGCATATGTTGTTATATCCATATCTTTCTACAGACAAGTCCAGCATATGTTGTTATATCCATATCTTTCTACAGATTAGTCCAGCATATGTTGTTATATCTATATCTTTCTACAGACCAGTCCAGCATATGTTGTTATATCTATATCTTTCTACAGACCAGTCCAGCATATGTTGTTATATCTATATCTTTCTGCATATGTTGTTATATCTATATCTTTCTACAGACCAGTCCAGCATATGTTGTTATATCTATATCTTTCTACAGACCAGTCGACACATGATGAGTGATGGGTTCAGTATCACACCGACCGCCTTCACTTCCCGACCCATTTCCAGCATTTTCTTGTACCCATTCAAGGCTGGATCTATCTCATATTTTCTTGTACCCATTCTAGGCTGGGTCTATGTCACATTTTCTTGAACACATTCTAGGCTGGGTCTATCTCACATTTTCTTGTTCCCATTCTAGGCCAGGCCTATCTCATATTTTCTTGTACCCATTCTAGGCTGAGCCTATCTCACATTTTCTTGTACCCATTCTAGGCTGAGCCTATTCACATTTTCTTGAACCCATTCTAGGCTGGATCTATCTCACATTTTCTTGTACCCATTCTAGGCTGAGCCTATCTCACATTTTCTTGTACCCATTCTAGGCTGGATCTATCTCATATTTTCTTGTACCCATTCTAGGCTGGGTCTATGTCACATTTTCTTGAACCCATTCTAGGCTGGGTCTATCTCACATTTTCTTGTTCCCATTCTAGGCCAGGCCTATCTCATATTTTCTTGTACCCATTCTAGGCTGAGCCTATCTCACATTTTCTTGTACCCATTCTAGGCTGAGCCTAACTCACATTTTCTTGTACCCATTCTAGGCTGGATCTATCTCACATTTTCTTGTACCCATTCTAGGCTGAGCCTATCTCACATTTTCTTATACCCATTCTAGGCTGGATCTATCTCATATTTTCTTGTACCCATTCTAGGCTGGGTCTATCTCACATTTTCTTGAACCCATTCGAGGCTGGGTCTATCTCACATTTTCTTGTTCCCATTCTAGGCCAGGCCTATCTCACATTTTCTTGTACCCATTCTAGGCTGAGCCTATCTCACATTTTCTTGTACCCATTCTAGACTGGACCTATCTCACATTTTCTTGTACCCATTCTAGGCTGGATCTTTTCACATTTTCTTGTACCCATTCTAGGCTGTGTCTATCTCACATTTTCTTGTACCCATTCTAGGCTGGATCTATCTCACATTTTCTTGTACCCATTCTAGGCTGGGCCTATCTCCCATTTTCTTGTACCCATTCTAGGCTGTGTCTATCTCACATTTTCTTGTACCCAATCGAGACTGGACCTATCTCACATTTTATTGTACCCATTCTAGGCTGAATCTATCTCACATTTTCTTGTACCCATTCTAGGCTGGGTCTATCTCACATGTTCTTGTACCCATTCTAGGCTGGGTCTATCTCACATGTTCTTGTACCCATTCTAGGCTGGGCCTATCTCACATTTTCTTGTACCCATTCTAGGCTGGGCCTATTTCACATGTTCATGTACCCATTCTAGGCTGGGCCTATCTCACATTTTCTTGTACCCATTCTAGGTTGGGTCTATCTCATATTTTCTTGTACCCATTCTAGGTTGGGCCTATCTCACATTTTCTTTTACCTATTCTAGGCTGGGTCTATCTCACATGTTCTTGTACCCATTCTAGGCTGGGTCTATCTCACATTTTCTTGTACCCATTCTAGGCTGGGCTTAAAGCGCTTCCTTTTTAACAAAGCGAAATTAGTGAATAAAATTATATCTCAAAATACCCAAGAGTATCTTCTGCCGCTGATTCAATCTAATGCAATGAACAGGAAGCGCCTAAATTTGTTACATGTCTCAAAGCCTAGATTGGACCTATACAAAACATGTTTCGCCTATTCTGGTGCTCACTTATGGAATGATCTTCCTCCAGATCTGAAAACTCCAATGAGTCCCTACACATTTAACCGAAAACTCTTTCAATACTTAATCCATACCGACTATATGCCACCATAATTCATTTACTGGTATAATTGTTCATTATAATTGTTTAACTATAATTGTTCACTATATATGTGTGTGGGAGAGAGAGAGAGAGAGAGAGAGAGAGAGAGAGAGAGAGAGAGAGAGAGAGAGAGAGAGAGAAAGTGGATGTCAGAGAGAGTGAGAGCGTGAATGTGTGTGTGCACACGTGCATGCGTGTGGGTGGAGAGAGTGATTGAGCGAGAAATGGTGAGGGAATGTGTCAGTGCATGCATTCGTACGTGTATGTGTCAGAGTGAGTGAGGGAGCGTGTGCGTGCGTGCATTCATGCGTATGTGTATGTGTGAGAGAGAGTGTGATTGAGAGAGTGAGTGTTTGTGTGAACGATTGTGTGTGAGAGAGTAAGTGAGTGAATGAGTGAGGAGTGAATGAGTGAGAGAGTGAGTGTGTGTGAGTGAGTGAATGAGTGTTAGAGTGTGTGTGAGTGAGTGAGAGAGAGAGAGAGAGAGAGAGAGAGAGAGAGAGAGAGTAAAAGAGTGAGTGAGTGCGCTAGGGTAAGTGA
Organism: Cepaea hortensis; assembly: GCA_963921405.1. NCBI lineage: Eukaryota > Metazoa > Mollusca > Gastropoda > Stylommatophora > Helicidae > Cepaea > Cepaea hortensis. The sequence continues at coordinate 76,633,145 of OY992894.1, read as the reverse complement.
AACATTGAGTGATAGCGTGAGGGTGTGTGTCTGTCTGTGTATGAGTGAGAGAGAGAAAGAAAGAGAGAGAGAGAGAGAGAGAGAGTAAGAGAGTTAGAGTTTTGGTGAAAATTGTTGCCGAGAGACAGTGGAGGGATATGATAAGGCAAGTTCGACAAGTATGCGGACTGATTTATCTTATCACAATGACAGTTAGATGATTGTGATGATTTTGATGATGGTGATCGTGATGCTGATGCTGTGGATAACGATGGTGATGAAGATGGGTGGTGATGATGATACTGTTTGCAGTCTGTTGATTGTATTATCTGTAATATCATCTTCACTCTGGTACAACTGCACAATGGTTGCCGGAAACATAGCGTTTACATGAGGATAACACTTCTTTGTCGTCAGCATGCAGTCTACCTTGGGGATAATGTTTGGTACTCATTATTACCATCATCATGTGCCATGCCGATAAGTGTGGGCAGTCATAATTCGCCACCACACACGTTCACTGGAGTTTTGGAGCACGTCTATGGTGGTGTCTCCATTATGCTACTAACTTTTCAAGTTTAGTTCTATTCATAATAATCCCAAGGAACTTTGCTGTCTCCGCCTAATTGCTCCAATCATGGTTTCTCCAACTCTCTCTTCAAACAAATGTCTTATTGATGAATGTAACTAGAAACAGGTTCTGTTACTGCTGGGGTGCGGGATAATGGGAGTCTGTATCCAATAATGTGGACTGCAGCACAGATCACTCTGCCAACCTGTTTTATGTAGGTCATGTTAATGGCGCATAAGCTCGACTGGTTACTTAAATAAATACACTGAGTTAGGGGACTGATGTTGCATTAGGGGTTGGTTTATGTGGATGGCAGTGGCGCTTTATGAATCCAGTTGGGTAGGCACTCAGATGTAAAGTTCTCTTGAAAGTTCTAAATTCAGATGTATGTGTATCCTGGGTTCACATCTTCCCTGAGCGGTAAAAAGAATCCATCCTAGACCATTTGTGTAATGAGCCGGTGCTAAGTTGTGGACAATTAACCATTGGCCCGTCAATATTTCTTCATGTTACAATGATCTTTGAATTGTGCAATCTGATCAATGTCTAATCAGGCTATTTAGGAGCGACAAGGTGTCCTCGTGTTCAAGTTCTATGAAAAATAAGATGTTCTTGTGTGCCTGGTTGATATGGAACCATTGTCCTTCTTGTGCTTCGTCTGTGATGATGAATTTTAAGTCGTTGTGACCTGGTGGATCAGTCATCCACAACCCCAGTCCACCACACATTTCTCAATACTTTTAAATCATGAACGGAGACCATCCTGATAGCATGTTTATTAATAGAATGTTCTCGAAGCCCGCGGGGAAGGGAAAAGGCGCATGCCCGTCTTTTGATTGGCTAACACTTGGGCGAGTAACGCTTTCTTTTAGGCCAAATTCACAGTCTGGCAGTTTGAGCTCGGTTTCCATCAAGACAGGATGCATTTCGATGTGATCATAGAACCCTAATAATTCTATTTGATATAGCTCTCTGAAAACTCAGGTACCACTATAAATCATTTTTTTTTTAAATGTTGTGGTTATGCCTAGTGAGCGGAAGAGAAGAAAATAAGAGTATTTTTATGAGAAAATGTGAAAGTAAAATCAAAACTTCATTGTGAAGTTATTCTGAATGTTGCTTCTTCAGCCTGGCAGGTCTACCACGCTGTATATTCCAACGTGTCTATCATTCGCCTGCTGTGACTGTTTGCGTATGCTTGATGACTGTAAATTACTCTCAATGCATATTCGCAAACCTTTGTACATTCTGGATTCTACTATGAATGCCTATCATTGCCCACTCTTGATCAAACGGTAGTAATGCTCTTGTGAGTCTACGTCTGTGATCAGAATGTGTGATGTAACATGTAAAATTTCCCTTGTAAATGCTGAGAATATTTGAGTGAGCGGGATGGTGATTTTATAAGTAACCTCTCACATTAGTAGAAGAATAGACGTTTTTAATATTCATTTTTTTTTTTGCAGAACGTGCATTATATTGCATTTGTTTCTTGCTACATTGGTGGGTTCATATGAACTAGTTCCTAAAAGGACAATGTGTGTTCGGACCTGTCTTGGTTGGCTGAATATATTGTATGGCTCATGCAAGTTTACATGGAAGGACATGTTTAGAATAGACGTTTTTAATATTCATTTTTTTTTTTTGCAGAACGTGCATTATATTGCATTTGTTTCTTGCTACATTGGTGGGTTCATATGAACTAGTTCCTAAAAGGACAATGTGTGTTCGGACCTGTCTTGGTTGGCTGAATATATTGTATGGCTCATGCAAGTTTACATGGAAGGACATGTTTTTCCATATGTGCTTTGTTACATATGTGAACCATTGCTTATGCAATTTTGCTTGATTACTGTCGCATGATTGCGCACTCCGTCTTGTTCACTGCTGCACATCACAATTTCAAAACACACTTCTCACTAAAGGTTTGCACTAGGGAGAATTGGGATGCTAGGAATGTGGCGTCAACAGTATTAATAGCTGTGACACCCAATGATGGACAGATCATGTGGTCTAGGCCCGTTCTGTTCATTGGTTAACCTAGAATAATCGCGTCGCCCGAGAAAGGTTTTGGGTCCAGCGACGCTAAATGTCAAGCACTTGCAGAGCGACCGGCAAAGCATCCAGATGTGATTTAGGTCTCTGTATGTCCCTCATCCTGATTCAGAAGGAAAGCTTCCGACGAAATTATGCCTGAGTTTGTTTATTTCTGAGTCAGGTGAGGATGGCGGTGTTCGCAGTTCAGTAAGAATTAGGTGCACCAGAGATCTGTTGTCAGGAGTTCCCTGATCTAAGAATCTCCATTGTCCAACTGATCTTTGCTTCATGGAGAAGTGACATAATTTGAATTGAAGACTTTTATAAGATCATTAGGATCAATTTTATCATTCACAAGAGACTTGCAAATTTTTAATATCATGGCTGAAGTCTGATAGACAATTTTATAAGGAAGGACTGTTACAATCAGTTATTCATTCATATAATTCAAGAACTTCCAGAAAGGAGAGCATTTTATGAACCTTTCTAGAACTGATTGGGTGTAGACTGTTTAATTCCAAGTTTCACATATAAATTAACTGAAAGTTCACAAACAGAACATTTGTGTAGTGCAGAGACTTTGTTAGGAAATCAGAAGGATGGTCCAGTGATGAAATGCCAGAACTGACATGAGATCTTTCAGGAGTTCTAATCTCCATTGTGTCTTAGAACATTATTCTGGAAACAAATGGGTTTTGTTCTTATGTCATAATGCATCACTGGTTTACTTCCACGGGTCTTTTATTTTGATTAATAAACCAAATTAACTGTTTCTGCATTCTTCTGTCAAGTCCTTTGTGGTGTAACAAAACATTTTATTATCTATGTGTTTAGTTAGTGAAACTACTTCACATAAAGGTAGTATCTGGAACTACAGGTGACTGGGTAAACACTAATAGACAGCTAAATTCTGTCCTATTGTAATCTCCCAGGTTCCAGGTTACTCAGAAAAGGGAACTTTACATTTTATTAATTCCTGTGACCATTTCACCTAAAAGGGAAAATGATCATAGGTGGGGGACTCTCGAGCTAACTAAGTTTCTCTTTTCGGGAAGGAAGATTTTGGAGGGAAGAAATTAATTTTCCTGGGGAAACCCCTAGATGTCCAGAGCTATTATGGGACACTTTGGCTTCCAAAGACCCATCCCCTCCAAATGAAATCAGTCCCATCCTCATAGCAATACTTCATTGTGGGGTAAGTCGAGGTGGGTACTGCTTCCAACTCCCAATATATCACATTTACCTACTGTAATAGATATTGAGATTACTTGGTGGGGAAAAAGCACATGATGATGATGATGATTTGATGGTGCTTGTGAACCTGGCCTAGCTTGAGGAAAAGGGGAATCTGGCATTGCTGTGTGAGTGTGGATGGGATAGGACATCCATGTAACAAAGTACCACCCATTGTTTTGTCACTGTTTATTTGCCATTGGTCAAATTGTATTACATATTGCATATTGCAGTTGTAAATGATGCCTATCTTCCATCTGTCTCATGTATGTCTCATGATACTTGGTTCAGTATGTCTGTCTTATGATGATGTTCCATGTTGCCTATTTCATGCTGACTATCTCATGTGCTACTTTACAAAGCTTGCTCATATTGCTTGCCTTACAATGCCTGCCTCATAATGCCTGCTTTAAAATGTCTGTTTCTCATGGTGCCCAGGTCTACTGCGGTTTAAATATTATGAGGACCTGGACTTATAAATTGCTTATTAATTGTGAAAGGCTACCCTCGTCTCAGCATATGGGCTTGTGACTATCACAAATAAGAGTGAACACTGAAAAGGTATCACCCACAGTCCATCAGAGTGGAATGCACGCCATCACCAACAAGGAGGGGTATGTCTGGACAACACCTTCTCCCCTACACCCCATTTCCGTCTGTGTATGTTGATATTTGATCTGACATTGTCTTTGAACAAATGTAAAGCGAATGTTGTACCCTTTTATATATCAACAGAGAACAGGGGTTGTGGAGAGGCCTTCCTTATGGGGACATACCAATGGGAGTCCCTACTTCAGGATTACTCTTCCTTTGATAAAATGTGGAAACTCTAACAGAAGAGTGACCACAATGTCTTCATGGAAATACCAGCCTAAATCTGCATAATCATTTGTCAAAGCTGATGGCACTGAAAGGGTCCAATTTAGCCCAAACACAGGATAGACTCCTCTATTATCAATGTTGCAGGGATTACCTTCAAGATTAGAAGTGGATATCCTTATTCATATGGAACAACCTCCTGGACTCAGTTGTCTCAGACAGGCTATGACCAAGATGTCCGCTGTAAACCTGAGACTTACCATTATTTTCCTTGGGTCTGAAATATCAGTGCTAACTGGGAAATATTTACCCCAACTCATCAATAGCTGTGGTGTATCAAGGAGAATGTGATTCTAAACTGTTTGTTTATTCCATGTAACTGGATTAAAGTGATAACTGAAAGGCAGGAACTAGAAAACTGTATTTTATCCCCATTCAGAACTTGTGTGGTAGTCATGCAGTAGATTGCTTACCTGGAACTTTAACCTGGGAACACCCAGCATGGTGCTCACCAAGTTGTTGTTTGTGTTTGTTCGTTTGGGATGTGAACTTGCTAGGAGAGACTTGCATTTGGGGAATGCTGCTGTATTGTGGAGTTATCTTCCTACTAACTGGATGGATTGCAGATAGTTGTGTATTGTATATCCCTAGTTGTCGGCTTCTTCAGTGGTCTATTCACCATTGAGAAATCTGGATTGTCGCTTCACCTACTGTTCACAGGAGGGAATAGATTTACATGGGAACCATCATAGGGAAACTGCAATCTGTGACTTTCACAACACCACTTTCCGGTGATAATAGGATGTTCACAGACCAGAAAAGCAGTGGTACTTATGCTTGCCCAAAACTAGAAGGTCTGCAATTGTTTTACCCTCAGTGACAGTTGAAGAGATGCTACGTGACTTAACTGAGTTTGTTGTGTAGGAGGAGTTTATAGATTAGAGGTGTGATGGAGAGTTACAGAATTTTGAGGTTGGGTGTCTGTTGGTGGGTTTTAGAGTTGATGTACCTGAGTTGTTCCCTTTTTCTGGAATAACATTGCATATAACATTGTTTGAAGTGTAATTGTTGTTGAAATGGAACATGGGTATTCACTTGACCCCTACAGTCAGCTCAATAAAGGATGTTGTTGTAAACAGTGTTGTTAAGTACATGTCCCAGGTTAATGTCTTGTCCACCTGTTGTCAAGTACAGTTCCTGTTGCATGTCTTGTTCAACTATTGTTGATGTTGGTGAAATGTGAAGGTTCTGTAGGAATTTTGTCCAGTATCTCTCATGATGTATGTCTTGTTCAATTGTGGGTGTACACATTTCCTTGTGAATGTGTGTCCAACTATTGTCGAGAACCTATCATGTAGATGTCATGTTCAACAGGTGTTAAGAACAGTTATTGTTGATGTTTATGTTCACTACGGTTGATTCTTAAATGTCTAATGGTACAACTGACATATGTCACTTTGACACACACACACAAAAATGGAGATCTAATGTGGCGGACTGAAAGCACACTGACAACATTATGGTGAAGGAACAAATTCCTCGGTTGTACAGGGGCGAATAGTGCAGATCTTCTTATGGCCTTTGGAGGGAACGTTTTCTTCTTTTATAAATTTTCTGTGTAGGTACTTGGGCGTAGGTCTAAGAAGCTCACAGTGGGGGTTATGAGCCAGGAAAACTGGTTCCTATAAAGGGTTAAGCGAGAATTATTTTCAATTTCTTTTGAAATGCCTCTAGACAACTTGCTAAATCATACCCAGTATCTTGTCTATCTATTATACAAGATATATTTCCAGAGACCACTTCTAATTAGGGCCTCTGGCTTCTCCTAACTTGCCACAGTCGTTCACATAATGGGGATGTATACTAGGTTGTAAATGGTTAAGAATATGTTGTTTTTTTTTATATGCCAGACAAACAGATTGGCTGATTCTGCACGACTGGATGATATTGTGGTGGTATGTCAGAGGTGGACAACGTCCTTTGGGATCGTGCTTATAGTGTGGAAGAACAAATACAGCCCTGTTGCCTGGAGAAAATGGTGCTGCAAGGAATGACCATAGGATCTGGTCGACACTAAGTTCTCCGAGAGAAGGCCAGAAGGACACACAATTAGATTGTACCATTCATATTGAGAATCTGTGCTGGTTGTTGAAGATGAGGACGGAGCGCGTAATGAAATTCCCAAAATGCCGTGCTTTCGGTTGTTGACTCAACACTTACATGTACTTCTATCATGTCCACTAGAATGGGACCTAGAATACTCCCAATGACCACTCCGTAAGTTTGGCTGATCATAGTGGAGTCAAGAGGCAGTCAACTCGAAAAATTAGAAGTAATATGACGCAATATGAAGCTGTTGCAGCGACGACAAAGTTCTTCATATCGTTTACAATTGTCAGCTGAGCCATCTGGACATGGGCAATGAACCCTGCCGAGATCTGTTGCAGCTAACCTGCACTGTGGAGACGGCATTTGATTGGTTGTTAGTTAAGTCACATTGGAAGTCGCTGGTCCAAGGGAGACAATAGTGTGGCCAGTGCCCCGAAGATGGTCCAGAGCCAGTATACACTGACACGTGTGAGAAAGAGCGGTTATAGTGTAGCATGGTGCAGTTTAAAATTGGGAAAGATGGTGGAGGACCACAAGTAAGAGGCTGCTCCTTCAGTGGACTATATGGTGGAGGATTGTCTCAAAGTAACGGTCTGCAAGTTTACGAAACGGCATACCAGATTTCAAGATTAGGCCGGTATCGTCTGCAGCCAGTCAAGAAGCCGACAGTCCAGTGTCTAGAAAAAAATAACTTTGTTTATGTGATTGATAGGTTGTTTTGTTCTTTCATATTTTGTTTGTATTATTAATGATGTGGTTATACAGATTAGTTTTCAGCAGCTGTTTAATGTGTGGCGCTTAGATATAAAAATCAACACCAGAAAAGAATAGCAGGGATCCGTTGATTCCAGCATTGAACAATGCTTTTGTTACTTAATTGACCTATTTTAATAACATTGCCGTGTATCTACGCGTTTAATGATGAATTGAAGACTTTTTATAAATGTTTGTATATTGAATTAATCAATTATGTCACCCAAAGAAGTGAATATGTGTGTGTTTAATTTTCATTTTTTTTCTCTTTAAAAAAAAAAATTGAAAAGCGACTCAATGACAAAAGCCGGAAGCTAAGTGATGGTTACTCGGAAACCACGGCAACAGCAGTAGTCGTGGAAATTCCTGCCATACTAATGATCACACAAGATGAAACGTGCTGCAGTGTAAAATAAGGTCAAAGTTTTCTATTTAGTGATAAAGATGAATTTATTTTGAGTTTGAATGTCACAGTTAGTTGACCAATATACAACATAAGTATGTTGCTTGCTTGTGTTCGTTGGCTTGAGCTCCAACGCGAAGTCCTGTATGTCGGATGAAGGCATCCTGTTGTCCAACATCAGTGTGATGTCATACAAGACCTGAGGTTTGTGTGAGTATCCGTTGTCCCATGTCTGGCTTATTGGTGTGCAGACTGGTGGTCCCTCGCCGTACAGGCAGACAGTCTCCAACTTCAGAGGAATCGGCGATCCTACTGACTTTAGCCAGGACCCCGAAGGGCTGTTGCCCAGGACACTCGACTAGGACGCGTCAATAGGTCTTCGCCAGTATATAACCTGGTGCCTTGGAAATACCTCTGCGTTCCATAAGTATGTTGATTTTGAAAGAAAATATCCGGCGCATAAGTTTTGTTGTATACACATACTGTCGTCATATTACTGTTTGAACTTTGTGAACTAGGTTATAATACAGACGATGGCCTGTGTTTTCCCATATAATAGAGTGCTAATGCTCTTGGAATCAACGACTGGCAAGAGAAGGCCCACCAGAGAGACGAATGGAGATGGATTGTATCTGCAGCAAAGAACCTCAATGGCTCGGAACGCTGAAGAAGAAGAAGAAGAAGAAGAAGAAGAAGAAGAAGAAGAAGAAGAAGAAGAAGAAGAAGAAGAAGAAGAAGAAGAAGAAGAAGAAGAAGAAGAAGAAGAAGAAGACGACGACGACGACGACGACGACGACGAAGAAGAAGAAGAAGAAGAAGAAGAAGAAGAAGAAGAAGAAGAAGAAGAAGAAGAAGAAGAAGAAGAAGAATGCTCAGATATTCTTATAGATGTGTAATCAAACATTTGGGCAACGGAATCTAGGTACATGAAGCAAACAAATGGTGGATTGTAAATTTAGTGTCAGCTGGCTAGAACTATTAGTCTATTATTATAAGAAGAAGAAGAAGAAGAAGAAGAAGAAGAAGAAGAAGAAGAAGAAGAAGAAGAAGAAGAAGAAGAAGAAGAAGAAGAAGAAGAAGAAGACGAAGAAGAAGAAGAAGAAGAAGAATGCTCAGATATTCTTATAGATGTGTAATCAAACATTTGGGCAGCGGAATCTAGGTACATGAAGCAAACAAATGGCGGATTGTAAATTTAGTGTCAGCTGGCTAGAACTATTAGTCTCTTCAATTGTGGGCTGTTTCATACCATTTATAATAATGTTACTATGTATAAAGTAATATGTTTTATGATACATACCACGAAACGTAGCATGTAAATGTTTGTTATGCAATGTGTATTTACGACGTGAAGTATAATATATTTTAAAATATTAATTTCAGAGTAGAAAGTGTATAGCTGTGTATCAACATGCATATGAGTACATATACAATAATCTATTTTTGAAATGTGTATCACCTAATATAATTTGAATGTTTTAAAACAAGATGTAGATTTAAATCACGAATATGTTGACGTGTCTAGGACAAAGTTGGTGTGTGGGGAGATGTCATTATGTAATGTGCAAGATCCAACCATCAATTGTCATGCCGATGGGCGTGAGCGGTTATGTTCTGCCATCCCACTCGATTTCCAGAGTCGTGGATCAGCTCCGTGTCCCTGTCTCGACCATGCCACGTGGCCAAGCCATCCAGGACTTCCCCTAGGTCTCTTCCCTTTGATCTTGCCAGTTGTCACCAAGTTCTCCAAGTCATTTCTTCTCATAACATGCCAAAACAATTTTGACTCTCTACGTCTAATGACTCAGAAACCAAATATCTACAGCCATCAGATGTTTTTCATTTATTTCTTCGTCTTCTTCGTGTTCTTGTTGTTGTTGTTGTAGTTGTTGTTGTTGTTGTTGTTGTTGTTGTTCTTCTTCTTCTTCTTCTTCTTCTTCTTCTTCTTCTTCTTCTTCTTCTTCTTCTTCTTCTTCTTCTTCTTCTTCTTCTTCTTCTTCTTCTTCATGTGCGGGTGGGGGATCAGTTGGTGGGTGGCGGCATGTATGTTTGCCTGAGTCTGTGTGAGTTCGTGGAGGTATGTGTGGGTGGGTGGGGATGTGTGGGTGTCTGAGGTTTGTGTGGGTGGCTGCGGGGTGTGAGGGTGGATGGGGGATGTGTCTCACAACATTGAAATATGCACTGTTTATGTTTACAACTTTCAGTTGACAATGTGTTTTTTTTTTCCACATGTGAATGTACCATGCGTAATATGCATTGTTTATGCTTACAAAATCCATTTGACAATGTGTTTTTTCCCCCTATGTAAATGTAACATGCACATTTGATGAATGAAAGATGAGTGATCGAAAGGGCCGAATGTAAGACGGGCCTGCGTGCCCAATTTGTTACCCTTTTAAAATAAAGTTTGTTCGTTCGTTCGTTCGTTCGTTCGTTCGTTCATTCATTCTTCTTCTTCTTCTTCTTCTTCTTCTTCTTCTTCTTCTTCTTCTTCTTCTTCTTCTTCTTCTTCTTCTTCTTCTTCTTCTTCTTCTTCTTCTTCTTCTTCTTCTTCTTCTTCTACTTCTTCGTTACTCTTTCGAGATAAATGCATCACACCGTAATACCTCAAGGACTGTGTGTCCGACTTCGGCATCTATTTGTGACATGTTTACTTTTACTAGACACATTCCATCCACGGGAAGGGGTTCTTTTTATCAGTGTAATGTATTTCCAAGACCCCCATCCATATGTGACACATCATGCATGAAGATTCCTCAAGGTAGGAGTAAGAGTGTTGGGCACTTATTCATGTATAGGTGCTTATCCATGCCAAAGAAGTAATCTATGCAACGAAAGGAAGGGGGAGGGGAGGGAGTTAAAGATGAGAGGATCGGTTTCATAGAACCCAGCTATATCCCCTGTGTAGGGAGTCTCTGTGGCGAAGTGGTCAAGCCGTTTGACTCGTGCTCCGAAGGTTGTGGGTTCGATTCCGGGCCGCGCCCTTCGGTTTACGAGTTAAATGTTTCGGAGACTCCTGTGGGTCGTCGCTAAAAGCTACGGAGTTCGTGCTTTGTGCGACGCTTTCCGCGCTGCGGAAAGAGACCGAGCCATATGGGATAAAACCCGGTGCGATGAAGTCGACCCTGTCGACTTTTAAGCGACCTTTTTTATATCCCCTGTGTCACTGTCTTCATCCGCAGGACAGTCTGCAGAAAGCGTCACAGACAGCATTAACTGCGTAGTTCCAGCGACGACCCCTAAGAGTCTCCGAGAAAACTGCTACCGTGAACCTAATGACGGAGTCCGGAATCGAATCCACAACCTTCGGAGAGAGAGACGGCGTCAATAAACAAAATAAAAAAAAGAAACATTTCAACTAGGGGACCCAAACAGTGATCTAAAGGTAAAGTTTCACAAAATGTAAGATAGCACTATTTGATGTCGGTAACGAAATAATGTGAGACTAAGTGGCGCGCACACAATATTTATGCCTGCAGTAAGATAATAATGTAATAAGTAATGTATGCGTGTAAAGCACACAATTCACGTGATGTTAACGGGTGTGATTAACCATAAATATGGAGTTTAATTGCAGTATTGTTGCCATAATAATGTGTATGAAATGACTCCAGACTGCTGATCAATTGTAGTACAACCTTTTTTTCGATTTCTGACATAACTCATGAAGTGTTGCCCCTAGGCATCCTAGTTCTACACTTTTCGGCTCTTCAATATTGAGATAACTGACAATTCGTCTGTGCAGAGAGTTATGTGTTTCTCATTGTGTTTCTCTGAAGAACAAATCTACTGCAGTTTTCTGAGCCTATACCTCTGGCTTCAGATATAATTCCGTTAAAAAAGAAAATTATTAACGCTCTAAGGACGATAGCTCATTATCTGTAGCTCAGCTCACCCGTAACCCCATATGTACAGTAAAAGGCCCTATAATTCTGTATATACTGAACTCTGTGTTAAATGTCGTGGACAGACATGGTCATCAACACTATACGACATGGACTATAAGAAGACGTGAACATCTAGAAATGAATAACACATTGTTGGTGAAATTTTATCACACTTTATTCGTTTAGAGAGGTGAAAGGAATCATCGTTGTACATTCATTGAAGAGACCCCACTGGTTGGTCACCGTTTCAGTCAGTCATGTTTTCCTTGCGCTTCTGAAACATCAAATATTGTTGAGTTCAGTTTAAGTAGAATGTGTATTTTTTTTTTTTTTACATAACATTAATTTATTCACGGGTATGAATTTGTTTGATCCTAGACAATGCTGCTCACGAAAATATGGAGGGAGTTTAAGGAAAAACGCAAGTCACATGCATTAGAACTCAAATCACTCCTCCTTACGATGTTTAGTGGACGGCATTAGTGAAAGACAGCAGCAACCACAACAACTACTGGAAGGCCCCGGGTTACGTCGGGGTTACGTTCTTCTTGGAAAGCGCGACTTTTAGGAAACGACGCATAGCGAAGCACTATTTCCCATAAATTAAATTAAATACAGTGTATTATGTAATGTTTATTTTGATGATTGTTGATATTTATTGGCTAAATAGAGGTGGGTTGGAGGAAGATTTGTAGAGATATTGGGACGTAGCGGCATTAATACCACGACTCGCTCCAAAACTATCATCAGCACTACTAATACTGCTCTCATCCGCTTTCTTGGCTAGATTTTCATAGAGAGACTTTGCTTTCTCTTGGATAACCATCTTGCTAACAGACATTCCGTTGGTTCTGGTCTTCAATCCAGACGGCCAATAGTGCTTCCATGTTCTTCATAAAAGTACTTCTGGTACGAGTGATCTTGGAAGCACTCAAAGGGGTTACATTTGTAGCACCCTATTTAATTTTGTCAGAAACTTCACGCATTGTCCTAACCGTAGTTGGAGGTAAACCATGAACTTTACCGATATCAACTGCCCGATCGCCAGCCTCAAAACGACGTAGCACGTCTAACTTCACAGCAAGAGTAACACTGTTCGTGGTTCTATTACAACCAGACACATTATCAGCACTTACTGTGCGCGGTGAACTCATAATTATGGGTGATGACACGATACAATCCTGGGAAAACGCACTGCGCAAAATGTAAAATGGCGCCGTTAACGCGGCATAGCACACAGGTGACGACATTATGGCGGAACGTAGCGACGTAAAGTGAAGTTATGTCCTATTGTCACAACGACGTTATAGCGAAACGACGTAAACCGAAGCGAAGAATAGCGGGGCCTTCCTGTAATCTACTTAATGTTATCGTTCATCATCATTATCAAGTGCTGTGCCGACTGGCGTAGGCGTTCATGACTCTCCACATATTTCGGTCTTTGGTTTTCTGGATCAACTCTGCCGTTGATATTCCTCCATGCCACTGTCGCAATCCATCGTTACAAATGTTATCGTTGCAAACATATATTAAAAATGGCCTAAATGATTACAGTAAATAAGATTCTCGTAGGTGTTTATAATGATTAATATAAATACTCCTGAGGAAGCACAACCCTAGACGGATGTAGGTGAGAAGAAGTCTTAGACAATTTGTGAATAACCAGCAAGTGTTTACATCGTCTCTCAGAAGCAATAGAAGCATGCATTGCTATATGTCGCAGCATGACGAATGCTATCTAATGCAGTGAACTGTGACCTCATTCCCAGGATCTGCTATGTAAAGTTCCTCATGCATTCTAATGGCAACCACAGACGGCCAGTGGCTTCTACTCTTGCCTGCCAGCCTGGTGGTCATGTGTCCGAGTCCCCCTCCATGCTGGGAGCTTACAACAACAACAACAACAACAACAACAACAACAACAACAATAACTACAACAACAATTTAGCAAGTCTCCCTGGTATTAAATGGAGACTAGAAATTGTTCTGGGAATTAAAGGCGACCGGCCTAATACTGATATTGCTCCTCGAATGAGGGTTGTTTTATTTACAATTATAGGGTTAGCACATTACAACCAGTACATATCAAGGCCTAAAATCGATTCATTATCTTATACATCATTCTAATCGCACTAACTGAGAGGGCCGATGAAATTCAGACTATATAGATCGTTACAAAGCATTTGATAGCTTTTATACAGAAATAATCGTAATGCTGAAATCAGTAGCTATAGATGGGCACAGTTTAAGCGTTATACAATATTCATTGACACTAGCGTTGTGCATCGGCTGTCAGATGGGCCAAATAAATGGGGACATCAGAGAGAGTTGAGCTCTCTGGTCATAGATAAGTCCCTTGTCCAGCAAACATAGGATGCATTCTATAAGATATAAAACCAGAAGACATAGTAATGGATATAAAATGAATCATCTTGACTATGCTTATAACATAGCACTGCTTTAGTTTAAAATAAAAATAATTAATTAATAGTCACGCCAAGACAAAACTACAATCAGTGCAGCAAATAAAATAACACTGAAACAGGTAGAGCGATTAATTTACTTAATGTCGATGATAACAGCAATGGAAAAGCAACATATAAGGAACATGCATAATGATCTAGGCAAAGGAAGAATACATCGCATTTAGAACAGTCAACATCCAACTAATTTAGGAATGTGTTTCAGAATGATTCACGCTACCCGTTCTGTTGTATTCAAGCGAATCATGGACACTGAATGCTAATATAATTTAAATATAAGTGTCTCTTCCTATATTATTTCATAGATGGGTGCTGAAAATCCAAGAAGAAGTATCCATTAACTCTAAAAGACACATTCACAATGATATATTATTACTCACACCAGAACAGACACTCGCCATGCTGCTCCCGTTGTTGGACGAGAGGGACTGGGTAGATTTATGGCACCCGCGAAGAGCGATGATTATACAGACAGAGGCTGACAGAAGCTGTAGATTCTCGGTTCGTGGATAGCGACATGGAAGATGACCATCGGTCAAACTTATCAAGAACGCAGAACGATGATTGTGAAGAAGCATTTTGGAATTGACCACAACACTTACACATAAAGTTGGAAACACTTGGCCACAACGTTATGACAGAATGAGAATACATACAGTTGGAAACAGTTGGCCACAATGGTGTGACATACAATGACAATACATACAGTTGGAATATTTGTAATCAGTGAAGTCAGTGTGTTTAAAATATAACTTACTTTGTTTCTATGGTTTCCAGTTCTGTTCACTGCAGTATTTTTGGCAAAGAGAAGCGTGTTGAGGATTAGGAAGGCTGGGACACACTGGGCACAGAGTCTTCACTGGGTGTTTCCTGAATTCCGCATAGATCTCCCTGAAATATCAACATCCAGTATGTGAGAGAGACTTGCTGTTGGTGGTTGTGTGTTTGTGTGTGTGTGTGTGTGTGTGCGTGTGTGTGTGTGTGTGTGTGTGTGTGTGTGTGTGTGTGTTGCGTGAGAGTTGGGTGACTGCATGATAAGCAATTACACAATCTAGTGAGAATGAGAGAGTAGGAGTGAGAGAGTGAGCAAAAACAAGACAGGTTGAGAGATAGAGGTGGGGGGGGGGAAGATAAATTGAATGTATGTGTGTGAGAGAGTGGAAGACAATGAGAAAAACGGAGAGAGAGAGAGAGAGAGAGAGAGAGAGAGAGAGAGAGAGAGAGAGAGAGAGAGAGAGAGAAAGAGAGAGAGAGAAAGAGATAGAGAGAGAGTCTAACTGAGATAATAATAAGTGACGAACTGCTCACTTTTACTTGCCTAAGACAATTTGGGAATGCGGGGCCTGACTTATATTTTAACAAACCCAACGGCACTCATGGCTGATGTTGGCAGTATCACACACCGACCGACTTTACTTCTGAATACATTTTTTGGCACACTTCCATATTTAGCTGGGTTGACCTTTAGCCCGGGTTCTTCTTCTTCTTCTTCTTCTTCTTCTTCTTCTTCTTCTTCTTCTTCTTCTTCTTCTTCTTCTTCTTCTTCTTCTTCTTCTTCTTCTTCTTCTTCTTCTTCTTCTTCTTCAGCGTTCCGAGTCATTGAGGTTCTTTGCCGGGTCAGTTACACAAATACTAAACCGCCCTGAAGAGAGTCTAACCCCAGACGACCGGTACGACAGGCCAACGTCTTGCCGCTACACTATCGCGGCTCCTCTAGTTGACATGGCCACACATAAATGAAATGCTATGGGCAGCATGTTCAGTTACAATAAAGAGTTTCGGACAATCAACAGTAAAGTTGTGCAGTCATCCTTTGTAGACAGTATGGTTGGTTATATGCCTTTGGTCCACATTATTACTGAGAGAAAAAAACAACATGTGAGACTCCTTCAACCTCAGACCCCAATGATGTATGTGCGTGTGTGTGTGTGTGCGTGTGTGTGTACGCGTGTGTGTGTGTGTGTGTGTGTGTGTGTGTGTGTGTGTGTGTGTGTGTGTGTGCGCGCGTGTGTCTGGAGGGGGGAAGCACTAACGACTGTGCTATTATTCTGACGAAAACTAAAGAAATCCCATTAATACAGAGATATGCCACTTGTTTCTGCGTGCTGTATTTGTCAAGACATAAAGTATACACTTATTATACTGCTGCTGAACATTCTCCTTCTATTTCAGCGAATTTTCCTTCCCTGCAAATCTGAGATTTGGCTTCTTGCAGAAATTGCACGGTCTTCTGGGGATGCAGTTTGTCATCTAGCGATGACTCATCCGACCCCAGAATACACCCTTATGAGCTGTACTTGGCACAATGTTGCTGTGTGTATGTCTGCAAGGTACTGTGCTTGACCACATGTAGACATTTCTGCAGAACCTATCTTTAGCTTTGTTTAATGTGATTAATGTGTTTGGTCCTGTTATGAGGCTAATGATTGTAGCCTGATCATTCCTGGTCAATAGTCATCATGTGTTCAAACAAGAGACTGTATGCGTCTTATTAAATGTTTCCTATTAACATATGTAACTATATTGTGTTTTTATTTTGTGCGAGGGGCATTTTTGTTTAATTTGCCAGTTTTCCCCATTTCGTGATATATTTCAATTGGATGATATCCACGGTAGAATAGTTATCTATCGCTTACATATTTGGGACAATGTATCTTGTAGTTATAAGCTGAAATTAGTGTAAATTAGCTGGTGTTAATAGTTCTTCACCTGCAGCTATTGTTCGGAATTATAGTTGCTGCAGCTTTAAAATTTTCAGTGGCTATGCTGATAACTATACTGGATTTGCCTGGCTGTTGTACATGTTCACTGCACTCTAGATATAATGTACTATGGTGTGCTGAAGCATTGTGTATATACAATAAATAAATAAATGTTTTGCGTATCCTTTTACAGGACTTAGCTGTCAACAGCAGCATCTTTCAGCTGTCTGTTGATCTCTTGGCAAGATTACGCTCAGTAGTTTGCCATTGCTTTCTGAGCGGCCGGCTCAGTATCCGCAAGTCACGAGCGGGGGTCGAACCACCTCAGTTCTCGCTCCGCTGCGAGACTCTGCGTGATAAACGGGATTACAGAGAGAAAGTGTTGTAACCCCACAGCCAGAGAGACCGGCTGTGTATATATACATATCCGAAATTCGTGTATGTGTGTGTCATCACCAGTTAACAGTTAACAGGCTAACAGTTAATCTTTTCAGTTAGGTGCTATTTTGTACTTTATTTTTCATTGTCATGTATATTATGGGTTCACTTTAATTTGATCTGCATTTTCCATAATCATTCATGGTCATATTCAATGTATTCAGCATGCCCTACTCAATCGTCATCCATTTTAAATGTCTCAGACCGTTACAGTTCATGGTTTCCAGTCAGACCGAGAATTGTCTACATGATACCACCAACATGGCCAACCACTGCTTCACAAAACCAGTTAGAACATCCGTCTTAAATCCATTCAGACTCCCAAGAATTACATGTTCACAACCAAGAAGTTTACAAAGAAGTCAACGTTCTCCTTTTAGAAAACAGCTAAGAAGCCGGTCGCCTCTCCACTTCCTAGACTATATGTTTATAAGAAAGACAGGGAACGTATACACTAGATCCTTAGTGTATATATTGAAATTCTCAGTATTTATGCGAATTCAGTATTCGCGTAGGTATGTATCACATAGAAGACTCAAAGTTGGTATTCTCAGTTCTATACAATTTAGCTGATTGCTACTGTATACATTTCTTACACATGTTAGAATGGTTTGACGGGAGTCATTTTAGGAAGTCAGTTTCAAATGGGAATAGTGGGCGGAAGAAGGAAAACAAGAATGCAATAAAGATCAGAAGACGTAAGAGAAGTAAGAGTGGGCCCGCGCAGTCTTTGACGTGTGCAGAGCTTATGGTGTTACCACCCATAACTGTATAGACCAGTGTTTCCCAACGTGGGGTCCACGCCCCAGAGGAGAGCAATTAGATTGTTAAGGGGGGCAATTTGAAAATGGACTCGTCCAGAGTTTAAGTTAACGAATCAACTTTGAGAGACAGCGAGGCCGTACTTATAACTTACGTAAGATATATTGATAAAGATGATTTTGCTGTAGAAATGTTGTTCTGTAAATCATTAGAAAGCACCACTGCCTCCAAAGCTATATATAGTTGGGTTTTTTTTGCATATCCTTTACAGGACATCGCTGTCAACACCAGCATCTTTCAGCTTGATTTCTTGGCAAGATTACGCTCAGTAGTTTGCCATTGCTTTCTGAGCGGCCGGCTCACATACCCTGTAAGTTACCGATGCGATTCGAACCACTGCTGATTCTCACCGTCATCACGTTACCTACGAGAGTATACGAGATTACGGAGAGAAGTCGCTAACCTCTAAGCCACGAAGCCGGCTAAAAAAGCTATATATAGTAAGCTAAAATAATATACTAATAAAAAATATAACATCTTGTGCTGCAGATGATGCTCCTAATATGATGGGGAAGAAAAATAGTCGCTTAAAATAGATGAAAGATGAGAATCCAGAAATGTTTCTTGTGCATTGTGTTATTCACATGGAAAACCTGGTACCTAAAAACATTTTGCCTGTTCTAAAAGAAGTACTAAATTTAGTTATAAAGTCTATCAATGCCATTAAAGCTAGTGCCAAATGTGAAGGTCACTTCAAGTTATTTTGTGAAGAACAAAATGAAGACCATCTGAGACTTATAATTCACACTGAAGTAAGATGGCTCTCGAAAAGGAACTGCTTGAAAAGATTTATGGAACTATTTGATACCCTTAGTGATTTTTTAAGCGACAAACCTGAAATGAAAAAATCTGTTCACGGTCGATGGTAAGGCATTTGTGAGTTACTTAGCCGATATCATTGAAAAACTAAATATATTAAATAAACAACTTCAAGGAATAAATAAAACTATTGTCGATGAAAAAGCGAAGATATCTGTTTTCATTACCATTATTGAATTATGTCAGACATACACAACACAAATTTTGACAAGTTTCATTGGCTCCAAAAATGTGAAGTGACTGATACCGCTATATATGTTATTGTCGATCATTTGAAAATTTTATCGGCTGATTTAAAAGAAAGATTTTCTGATTTGAAACAAATTGATTTCCCAACTTGGATGATGCAGCCAATGTTAGTGGATTTGTCTGATATTTCAAATATGTAGTATCCAAAAGAACTCGCAGAAATGCAAAATTATGAGTCAATTAAAACTTTATTTAATATAAAAGGAGCGATAGCATGGCTTTGTGAGGAAGCCACAATCAAATATCCAAATGCAACCAAATGTGCAAGAGAACTATTGGTACCGTTTCCATCTTCATATTTAGCTGAATGCTGATTTAGTGCCATAAATGATTTGCTGATTAAAAATGAGGAAATCGGCTGGATATAACAAAACGGGGAGACTAAAGTTAACTAAATTGGAACCTGATATAAAATCTCTTTGCAGCAAGTATCAAGCGCAAGGATCTCACTAAATTTAAATAATAAATAATTACTAATAATTAAAATAATATAGAAAAATCTTTCATTAAAATCATTTTGTACTTGAATTTCATTTCTCCATTATATGTTTTGAAAATTTACTTACTGTGTTTGTTGAATAGTTTCCTAGTGATTTCTTTTTAAAACCTATCATTCAAGTTTCTTTAGTGAACATTTCAATTTTTGAATATTAAAAATTATGTATATGTTGGGGGGGGGGGGGGATAAGAATTTTAGAAAGGCTTTGGTGGGGCACAGCACAAAAAAGGTTGGGAAACACTGGTATAGACCAATCGGCACTAAAGCCGTAATATGATCTAATAATACGCCAACTGCGTTTACTTCCTCTAAGATATGTAATGGCACCCGTGTAGGCTGGATAGACCTTTGAGCCCAAGTAAATTTGAAAACAAAATATCATCGATGCATTTTCGAGAGAAGAAGAAGAGGAATATGTTAGATACTTACGGTTCAGTGGTCTTCCCTTCCAAACCTTTAGTAAGGCTGCCAATAACACCGACAAGTGTCTTCACGAGGCCGCCGACCAGAGTAACCACTGTTTTTATGAGGCCGCTTAAAATATCAGCCTTCAATCCAAGAATTCCACCCAGAATTCCATTGTCACCCCCAAGAACGTCGCCAA